>BMAW01052678.1:0-62512 GCA_019974015.1 Nephila pilipes | reverse complement strand
TTTTTTTTTTTTTTTTTTTTTTTTTTTTTTTTTTTTTTGTAGATCAGACCAGTTTGGCCCGAAATTCGATTCTTGGAAACGAAGAATAAGGTGATGTAAACTTTTTTTCTTCATTAGAACTTTTTCTTTTAACATTTAGAAAGAGAGAAAAAAACCAACATGACTTCCCAGTCAAGATCCGAACTTGAAATTTTTTAAGAATTTTAAAAACGAAATTTTATATCGGGATTTTGTAATGAATATTATTATAATATTTTTAATTTTAATTAAGTTTCTTAGAAATTTTATGCTAGAATGTTATAAATATTGAATGCAATTATGTATGTATATCGTTATTTGTTCGAAGAAAAATTAATTCGAAAGAAAAAAAGTCTCTTTCTTAACAACACACACACATTTTAGTTGTCGAATCTATACATATTTGAAGATTGATTTTAATTGATAAATTGAAGTGCGTTGAATTTACTTTTTGGAGAATCTGAAACTAGAAATTATTGAAAGTTTGATTGAACTGAACTTGTTTAGGTGTGTACTCAGTGATCTGTTAATATTGTTATGAACATGAGTGGATACTCCACCTGCAACACTTCTCTTATAAATTAAAAGATCAATTTACATAGAAAGTCACCAGTTAACAAAAGAGAGTTTAAGCAATGATACCTTCCCCTTGGTGACGGATTTAGTAACAAATTGGCGACTTGGTGTGAAACTTGACAACTTTGGTAACAAATGGAAAGTACTGGATAACGTTGGAACCTAAGTGAAAAATCGAACTGAAAGAAAGTTACTGACTTATCGTGAACTTTCCTAAGTGACATCACCCCTGGCAGGAAAAGGCGTGCATACATACATATTAACATGTATACATACATATTGGGTATGGATGCTCTGGATGAACTTTGGCTGGATTGCATATCTTGATCAGAGAGGAAGTCAGATTCCGAGGCCATGGTCATTTAGGGAGAAATCGGTATAAAGATGGGAAGCATTTTCTGCGCAATAAAAGCACTAAAGAGTGCAGCTGAGGAAATCGAGCTGAAGTAGAAGAAATTAAGCTTTGATAAAAACTCATACGCAAAAAAAAATGACAATTAAATCACTCGCTTACCATCGAGCTTGCGCTTTCCGAAAGCAATTCATACATACATATATACATGTGTGTGTGTGTGTGTGTGTGTGTTGAAGAGTAATCAGGGACATTAGAATTCATGGTTCTCGGCGTCTATAATAAGTTGACAAGTATTTGCATCAATTCACATTATTTCCTTTAATAAGAGAAATGCCGTTTTACATACATTTTGTAAATATTACCAGCGTGGCTATGACCTTTATGGTTGAGACAGAGAAGCTTACATTGCTTCAAATTTATATGAAGGGATTTCTTTATATCATTTAGTATTCGATTAAGGGAACTTGAGGGCTTTGGTAGAGATATACCGTTCTACTGGGGATTGTCCTATAGATTTACGATCATAAGAAAAGTTTATTTAGTAGATTTTTCGAGCACGTGATCACATAATTAAAGGATAAAATAGAATCGTATCAGAAAGGAAGATTTTTGTTTGGTTTAGTTCTTATTACCGTCGCACTAGAAGCAACACGACGGCTATTGGCGACGAACCTCGTAATTTTGAACCTCGGTCAAGTGATAAGGACGACACCTGAGCTGGCATCCCCCCTTCTAACATCCACACTACTCCAACGGGAGGAATTAATTTCCCGACAGATTTAACGGTATCAGCCCCGGCTACAAGGCGGGTCTCTAGTAATCAAGGATCAAATGGCCACATCAGGAAATAAGAATGAACTCTTTCTTGTGCGTTAAGAAATGGAAAACAGTTAGAAAATTAAATTGTTTTTAAATGTAAAAACGTAATCATTACAAACACTAAACACGTATCCCCTTATATACCAGGTATGTAAGTATGAAACCGGAATTTGCCCATAGGTGGCGCTAGATGTCGATGCAGTTACCGACACATTACGTCAGCGGTGTCTTATTATTGTATTGATATCCGACAAAGATTTCCAACTCACAATAACACGAGTTTCATTCAGTAGCATTAGTTTATTAGAGATAAACATGTCGAGTTTTGTGACAACAAATTACGATTTGCGGACAGCACTACTTTTCTGTTTTCATTTGAAGAAAACCGCAGCCGAATCGCATCGAATGCTTCTGGAGGCATTTGGTGAGCATGCTCTCGGTAAAACACAGTGTTTCGAGTGGTTCAAACGTTTCAAAAGGACAATTTTGACGTGAGGAACGAAGAACGTGGAAGACCACCGAAACAGTTTGAAGACGCCTTGTTGGACGAAGACGACGCTCAAACACAACAACAACTGGCGGATCAGTTAAAGGTGACCCGAGAAGCCATCTCCCTTCGGTTCGGATCATATCATTACAATAAACGTGTTTTTTCTGTACGAAAATTCCGGTTTCATACTTACACACCTAGTATATGTGTGTGTAAGTGTAAGTATGTGTGTCATCTTTGCGATATTATTATTGATATTGATATTCAGTAAGAGAAGTAGCGGTGGTAGCCTAGTGGTCATGGTCACGGATTTGTGGCAGGTGGTTTTGGTTGAATCGTGGATTCGAGCCTTGATGCCAATGAAGATCTGCCGTGTAGCCGGGATGATGCATGTTAAATTTGTTGGGGCGCAAAGTCCTCCCGTTAGCGTTGTGTGGAAGTTAGGAAAGGGTTTTCTTAGCTCAGGTATCGTTTTCGTCACTTGACCGAGGTTCAAAATTACGAGGGCAGTCTCCAATAGACCTCGTGCTGCTTCTAGTGCGATATTAATGAAACCAAATCAGTAAGAGAAGATAGAGGTTAATATTAATGAAAATCATTCGTATGATTTACTTTTTCAAAGAAACGTTTTGACCTACATGTACGTGGAGGATGTTGTCATTGTTCCCAGAAATCACTCTGAATCTATCGATCGACTTAAATCAGTTTTAAAAATTGCTCTATATTATGGATCGTAAATAAATTTTCGTAAGTGTCAATTTTTTCACAGGAAAATTGAAATCTTAGGCTATATTTTGGAAGATGGAAAACCTTTCCCTTCCCCTTCTAAAACTAAGCCATTTGTCAATGAACCAATCATTTACCTAATACTTCTAATGATGTTCAAAGTTTTTATGCCTCACGGGCTATTTCTGTTAATTTAATCCCTGCGTTCTCTGTTATTGTAAAGCCTCTCAGAGATTTTCTTAAAAATACCCTCTTTCATTTTGATTTTAAACTGAAATCTTTCTTTGATGAGGTGTTAAAACGTTCTGTCAGATGTCTGGCAACCATCATCAAAATTGTAAAACCAAATTTACACTGTTGCATTATTCGATGGAACTACTACTGCCTTGTTACAAAACTCTTGTGATGATAATGTCTTACATCTTATATATAATGTATCACAAAACGGCTGAGATCGAAACAAAATATTATAGTTACGATCTGGAAAGATTATTATTTATAAAAGCTCTTATAAACTTCGCGGCGTACCACTACTTCTATCCCATTTTTGCGCCATAATATAATTATATATAACTAATTCTAAAAGTCAATAATCTGTATAAAAACACACCAGTCAGTTATTCATCTATTTATTTATTAATTATTGTTATATATTGTCTAAGCAGTTTTTGCTCACTTTGGGTGTCCTTGGATTAATCTACCTATTCAAATATTATTGAAATAATGCACTCTTACTAAAATCTCTCCAGTTGAGGTTACTTTGATTTAATAAATCCTCTGCGGGCGTTACCGCTAGTAACAACACTTGATATCATCCATCTCTTTCTAAGAATACACTCAATGCTAGTCACACTCACCTTCTATCCTCTAAATTTCCCTTTGCTTATATACCGTCAAAAATAAATCACTTCACTTTATTTCCACCTGCATCTAATTAACATAATCACGTTTCATTTTGATTGGGAAGAAGTTGTTATTTCATGCAAACAATCTCATTTAAAGTCCCGAAGCTTAGTGAAGAGAAAATCACGAATAGCCCAACGTCAAAAGTTTTAAGTACACATTTAAGAAATATCTTTCCAAATTGTTTACGTTGAATTCAAAGGGCGCGGAAAGGGCGGTGCGCTCTTCTATCCCGAATCTAATACCCTGCGATGTTACTTTGGGTGATATGGAATTAAAGGCTCCCGTCGACCGGCCATTTTGATTTTGTGGATGTAATGTTAATCCTATAAAATTTCGACTTTAATCCTCTCATCTTTACTATTTGATCTATTTGAATGCAATGAAGTGCATTTGAAAGAGCAAAAAATAATGAATTATTCTGTGGAATTACTCTTTTCCTCCGATTTTTAAAAGTGATTTTATGCCTATTTTAATGATACGTTTACGAGTTTTCCGATCTTTAAAATATATTTTTACGTAGTTTTAAAAATCGGAGGAAAAAAGCAATTCCATAGAAACATTCATTATTTTTTTGCCCTCTCAGATGCGCTTTATTGCATTCAAATAGATCAAATAGTAAAAATGTGAGAATTAATGTCGAAATCCCATAGGTCCACGTCCACGAAACGATATGACGGGTGGACTTGAGCCTTAAGCTTTCTATAGTGTGAGTTCAGAGAATGAGAATCACTATTGGTTAAGCTTGGAGGTTGCTGATTTCTGATTGGTTGTTACGATGACATTGAAGGAATTTTCCAAATTGTATCCAATTATCCTTCATTTATCAATGCTTTATTTAGAAAAGAAGAAATGAATTATCTGAAATCCTATGTGAAGATTACTGACAACTCCAAAGTGAAGCTCACTTTTCTAACCGTTTCGGAAGTACAGAAGTTCATGTTAAATCCATAATCTTTGACCACCACTGCAAGTGAAGGAAAGTATTTTCCATCAAAACAGGAATTGATATACTCTTTTTTTTCAGGCCCTACAAAAATGATGAATTAACG
Organism: Nephila pilipes; assembly: GCA_019974015.1. Lineage (NCBI taxonomy): Eukaryota > Metazoa > Arthropoda > Arachnida > Araneae > Nephilidae > Nephila > Nephila pilipes. Next base: position 57,573 of record BMAW01052678.1, on the reverse strand, counting down.
CTTTTCCAGAGAGATTACTTGGATTTATTATAGCTTGTTCTGTTTTTTTCTTTCACATGTGTTATTGCGTCAGTGAATTCTAGAAAAAGGTCTTCCGGATTTATATCCTTATAAAGGAAGGATCAAAACTTTTTTCTTCTAGGAAGAAGAGCTTTGAGAAAATAATCTCTCCCAATCCCAAAATAATGTAACAGGATTTTTTTTCTTTCACACGTGGTGAAGGCCGAGGGATAGAAATCTTTGTGAGACTGACGAATGCTATCCTAGGATATTTTTGAACGAGAGAAGATAATTAATCAGGTTAAACTTGCATGATATAAAAATACATAAACAAAGTGCTTTTAAACTATGAATTTCCCATCAAGTCTGTGTTATATTTGTTCGGGTATTCCTCATTTGACATTTGAATCCTGAATTAATGCGCTCATTATGAGACATTGGGCTAACCGAGATTATTTCCTCTTCACTAACTTTGGGGACTTTTTGGTAATTTGAATTACTTAAAATAACAACTCCTTGCTTACCAAAATGAAGCATGATTTTATATGTTAGATGAAAATAAGAAGTGTAATGAATTGAATTAAAATGGTGAAATATATAAAAGGATCTCCCATTAAACTAATTTAATTTTCTAATTTTTCATATTCTGTAACCCATTAGTAAAGAATTAATCTTTATTTGCTGATATAATTCCAAATTATCCATTAATTTATGTAATCACGAGCTCATAAAATCTGTTGAATCCACTTTCAAGAGGTTATAAATTTGTACTAAATAATCCTTCAGTGAATTGCATTATGAAAAGGTGGTAACAATACAAAAATCGACAAACTCAAATATACAAAACATAAGTTAAACGTATTATAAATCTTTAAAGTCAATACAAAGTACTAATTTACGTGTAACTATTCATCTAAAATATTATAACGCTAATTATACCCTTAAGTAAAAAGATCAATATTAATGAAACCAAAAGTATACATAATAATTTTAAATATAATATAATAATCGAATGTAAGCAATCTTAGACATAATATAATAAAAAATATTTTTTCCTACGGCTCGCCATCATAAATAAAATGTAAAAATTTTTTGAAGACGAAATCAAAAGCAGAAAAAAATTATAGCCTAATTTAAAATAAATTTGAACTAATTGCAATAAAAATTAACATTATTATCAAAAAACATTTACAAACATAGAAAACACTACGCAATTTCATACCATTACGCATACATTATCTATTCTATGAATGAATTCCCCGCCAAAGAAAAAACTGATTGATATATATTAAATCACAAAAGCAGATTTAAAGAAACCGAAACATTTATGTTTGTTTTTTCTACTCTTCTGATTTATAATTTCATATATATTCGAGGTGTGGTTATTAAATAACAAGACTGATGCTGCTTCAGATGAAGTACGCATGCGCCAAACACAAACGGCCGACAGCTGTTTAGCGTGAAGACTTCTCTTTCAAATGCAGTGCCTCCCACTTCCGTGTACCAATAGCCTTCGTTCGCAATAGAGTTATTGTTTTTTGTTTCGCCAAAAAACTTATGAGTGAGCAACGAATTGTCGTGAAATTTCAATGGAAACTTGGAAAAACCGCTTCTGAAACTTTTAATTTAGTTAAAGAAGAGTATAGCAATGAATGTTTATCGCGTGTTTTTTAGTGGTTTAAGCGTTTTTGAGATGGCGGAGAGGAGGTTGAAGACGATTTGCGCCTGAGTCGCCCTTCCACTTCAAAAATGGATGGCAATATTGAAAAAATCAGAATCTGGTTCAAACTGGCTGTCGGTTAAGTGTTCGTGCGATTGCCGAGACTGTAGGATTTGATAAAGATTCGGTACCGCAAATTGTTCCTCCAAAACAATGCGCCGACTAATTCCACATTGTCTCTCAAGAGATTTCTTGGCCATGTATAGCATCCCTGCGTTAGACCATCAGCCGTATTCTCCGAAACTTGAGCCAAGAGACTTCTATCCTTTTCCTAAGGTGAAATCTGCATTAAAAGGAACAAGATTTGAGTCGCTGATGCTGAGAAACACAAAGTGGCACGTATCCTGAATGAGCGGACAGAAGATGACTTCCAGCACTGTTTCGAACAATGGAAGATTCGGTTGGAAAGTTGTAGTCACAGAGGCGGGGTGTATATTGAAGGTGATAAAAAGTAAATATATATGGCATCAAAATAAAATATTTAACAGCATCTGTCTCATTATTTAGTAGTCACATCTTTTATATATAAATATATGCGCAAAATAAAATATTTCCATTTGTGCGTCCGATGTTGTATTATTTAATCAAAAGTTTTATAATTATTTTCATCTGAAGCGATAATCAAAATCATCAGTTCTTGGAAGTATTTCTTTGTCTTGAAGAATGTATTAATTGTAATTTCAAGCACGTCTGCAAACTAAGGCTAATTTAAACCGATTAAGTCAAGCGCAATGAAGAAAAGAGTTTTATGTGCAATCTAGAATGAACTGTTTTGCAGCTATGGATAGAGGGAATTTAATCGAAACTCTAAGAATGAAATCTTTGAATGATGTAAGGAATAATTACTTTTACAAACGTGTGAGTGTTATAAATTTATAAATGAAGTTAACGATTATATTTTAAGAAAGCGTTCGAATCTGAAACAGAAGATTAAAACAGGTTTGGAATACTTTTAATGAAAACTTCATCTGTGTGTTTGAATTAGAACGGCATATAATTAAAGTTAATTATGGAATAATTTTTGCAACCAACATGTGAAAAAATTTGCATTATTCAAATACTGAAAGTTAATTCATGAAAATTTAAAAATTTCCTTAAGGGCTATGAAAATAAACGATAAGACGAAAAACGGAATCTTATTAAATAAGAATTGCTGGTATCGTATTTGTTTATTAACGACAAACCTAGAAGCAACATTAGAGCACCTGGCTACGTATCTCTTACTTTTCAGCCTAAGTCAAATGAGCAGGATTCACTCCCCAAACTTCCCCTGTCCGCTAGCAGAAAGCCTCGGAGCCTCGAAAGATTTGATTTGAACGTAATTTGACGCCGGACTCTTATTCAACATCATGGTCTCTAGGGTACCACAGCTTAAGAATCGTTGAAAGAATGAGTATCATTACGAATCAGAGATAGCATTTCCTTGCAACGGATTTTCTTAGGGGGAAAAAAACAATTAAGAATTCATCAGTCAGTCTAGAAAAGTTTAAGAAATGACCCCCTTCATCTTGGTGATGGATTCAGTAAACTTGTGGAGAGTTTCGGCGACTTTGGTGACAAAAAGATGTTTCCAGAAAATGCTGGATTCTATGCGATAAATCCACTGGAATTTAAGTCATGGACTTTTCCTGAATTTTGTCCCGTGACGTCATTCCTGGCTGGAGAGCCCATGAATAGCGAAGAGATGCGGAGCCGAGGAGATCGAAGAGGTTTTGACGTAGGGCAAGTGAATCTGCCGGGAATTGTCAGAGTCTGCCTTGGAAATGCAAAATATTATTACGGAGATTTGCCTGTTAGAGAGAGAAATAGTAAATTGATGTGCTGAACATTGCTGTTCTGTGACTGTCTTTACAAGTATAATGTTTCCTATTTGTGATGCTATTCTGTCCAAGTTCTGGTACCTCTGCGTTGTCCTATCTTGAATATTTGTGAATAAAGTATCATTTGCCATTATCCTTCCGTGTTGGACTGATTTAAGTAGCACGCACATGCTCTATTTAGAATATTTGTAACAATATGTGTTGTAATTAAAAAGAGTGTTCCGCCGCATGATTGTTTTGAGAAACAAGGCGCTTCTTCACCGGATTGTTTTAAGTTCGAGTGGATCATGTGTTGATCCAATGTGTATATTACGAAATACTAGAAAGAGAAGATTGAAAAACATAACTGAAATATTTAAGTTATAATAAAATTAATTTAAAATAAATTTATTTGGAATAAAACTAATATAATAAATTAAAATAAACTTAGTGTTTATCCAATGCAAATTTTACTGTCTTTCGCAATTCATGAGCATTGCATGTATTGGAATTAAATAAACTGAAACTAAAAGAGCCGCGGAAATTAAAACCTTACTTTACTTTATTTTTTTTTTCTTTTAAATGTATTGTTACCAATCTTCAATGACAATTCCTGCAAAATTTATCTTATGGAAGGGAATAGTCATAGTCAGTTACATAAATTTATAGTAATACAATAGAAAGTTTAAGTAATGACTCTTTTATCTTGACGACCATTTTGACGGCTTTAGCGAGAAACTTGGCAACTTTAGGAACAAAACAATGTTTCCGAAATCTTGTTGCAATCTAAGCGAAAACTCGGTTGGATCGAAAGTTACGGACTTTTTCGGATTCTTCCCTTTGACGTAACACCTTTCCTGGACAGGTTTAAATACGCCGAGATCCTGAGGCAGAGTATTATGACTTTCGAGTCAGCTTTTCAAGTTCAAAATAATTCTGTGGAGAAGTAGCCAGAGTGCGAATTAGTAAACTGATGAGCCGGAAAGTTATTACAAGTGCTGTATTTGTCCCTGCGTCTGTGTCGCCAATCTCTGCTAATATTGTATTTCCTGTTTGTGCTGTTAATTTGTCTAAGCTCTACTACTTGTGTGTTGTCCTGAATATTTACGAATAAAGCGTCATTTGCCATTATAACTGAGTTCGCTCATTATACCTAAATGTGAGAAATTTTACAACGTAATTTAGAAACTAGTCTGTAAGGCTACAAAACTATAAAAACTATTACAATGTAATTTCCAAAACCGGAATTGAAATGATCCTTGGATTTTTCACTCTTTTTATTATATATCATTGCATTTCAATAAACGAAATATTTTAGATTCGACAATTACGATTTTCGAACGATTAACATCACGTTCACATATTCAAAATGTGTGGAAGATATGAACCTTGAATATCGACAGTGAAACGAAAGAAATTACTATATTTATTACGAGAAATAAATCAATTATATTTTCCCCTTAGAAAATTTCCGCTATATTTATCTCTGTAGAACTCTTCGATAAAGGATGGGTAAGATTTATCAAATAACATAGTCCAGCAACATTTTTGGTATATATTTTAGAATTAAACGTATTTATTATTATTATTTTGGAAAATATGTGAGTAATTTAAATAAATCATGAACTCAATCAATTTTGTTAAAGTGTAAATCGCTAAGAAATCGCCACAAAAGATTCAAATTTAACGACACATTCAAAGAAAACTAAAGAAAACTTTAGAAATCATTTATTTAATCTTATAATTAATATAAGGTTATTAATTTAAAGTAATTCGACTTTTTTTTTTTCAAAACAATGGAGTAAATATAGATTGTGTAACATAATTTGTTAAATATAATACACCGGCTGATGCAAATGATACCTTTAGAAAAATAAGTGTTAAATTATTCAAAAAAATATGAATATGTATCATATTGTTTTATTAACATCTAATTAAAATTTGAGAAAATCACAATACAGTTTTAATACATAATTACTTTTATATTCTCTTCTTTTTTACAGTATACTTGCCTTGCTCTTAAACATCCGTAATTTGGCGAGAGAATTCCCGAGTGTCTTTCTTGTCGTTTTAATGCTTTAGACATATTTTACTTTTTGCCCGGAATTTCATAATCATTATTCCTCATTCTCTGATTCGTATGTCTAAAGCTTGTCTGACTTGATGGAGAAAAACACTCATTTTAATTTCATATTTTCATATTTAAGTTTTTAACCTCGATATTTTACTTTATATTAGCGTGCTTTTCGAGGAAGTAGGGTTTCGATACTTAAAAAAACACAGGTGCATTTTTTTCTACCATTTTATTTTTACAGAAGAAAACCTACTATTCCACATAATTATCACTACTATTAAGGCATTATTATATCGTACGACCAGATTCTGGACTCCGTCCTTATAGAAGTCTGCCGGATGATGAGCTGCCCATTTTAGCATGGCCGTTTAAACATCATCATTGTCGTCATGGTGCTGATGGCCGAAGTTTTTATTTCAAATGAAGAAACAAGTGATAGCCACTGGAAAACAGATCAGGGCAATACTGGGGATGTTCATTTTATTCCTAGCCGTAATATGAGATGAGACCACACAGTAAAGTAATCCCTTTCCTTCATATGTTACGCCTTTTGTCTTGGATTGCACGACGCAGTAGGACAGTTAGGATGCCACAATGTGTCACGAAATTTATTGTGGCACCCCGACTTGGAAAATTCACAAACAACACTCCTTGTCTATCCCAAAACAATGAGCGCATGATTTTGCTTGCTGATATTATTTGCCACAGTTTCATTTTCGGGTAATGTTGAATGTCTTCATTCTATAAATTGCTGTTTAATTTCCGATGTCAAAGTCCCCATATTTCGACAGCTTTCACGCCTTTTACTTGCAGAAAACGAAACACAGTGCGTTTTTCACAATAGGGTTCAATTTTAATTACGTGGAGCATTTTAAATGCTTCCTTTAGTTTAGTTTTTATTAACGTCACACAAGAAGCAACACTAATGCTATTGGTGAAGGACCTCATAATTTTGAGCCTTGTTCAAGTGACGAGGACGACACCTGAGTTGGTAACCCCTCTTTTAATTTTCACACAACGCCATCGTGAGGACTTTGGACCCCGACAGATTTAACGTACATTAGCCCCTGCTACACAGCGGGTTTTTAGCGGCCAAGGATTGAACCCGCGACTGAACGAAAACCACCGGCCACGAATCCGAAACCATGACCACTACGCTACCGTGGGCACTTTTAAATGCTTCCAAACAAGTGTCAACTCAGGAGAAAGTTTCCACGCTGGCGTCTGTGATTAATCTTTAGATATAGATACACAATGGATTTGTATGGATTGGCAAGAATTGCGCTGCAGATGATACATTTAAAAATGGTGCTTACTTCGCTAACACGCCAGTGCTTTATATATCATAACATTTTATCATTCATTTTTAATGTGATTTTAAAGTAATTTAAACGACTTCTGCAATGAAAAATTAGTTTACTTAACGTCTAATTTTAAGAAATTACATGTGAACAGTCACTGATATATAGCTGTATTTATATTTGTATCAGTCGTCTCCTTTAGGCACATCTTGCATAAACTCCACTGCATTCATAGCTTTGAAAATCCACAGAATAATTATAAACATTACATTATGTACATTGAACATATTATAATTGAATGAACCTCCCCCCCCCCAAAAAAAATAAAATAAAAATGCTGTAGTCGCGGTAGCCTAGTAGTCATAGTAGCGAATTGGGCCGGAGTTAATGCATGTTAATCTGTCGAGGCTCAAAGTCCTCACGTTGTCGTGGTGTGAAAGGGAGGTCCCAGCTCAGGTGTCATCCTCGTCACTTGATCGGGGTTCAAAATGATGAGGTTCGTCACCAATAACCATTATGTTGCTTCTTGCGCGACGTAAATAAAAAAAAAACGATCAAAACAATTTTATTGTTCAAATTTCTTCTAATTATTATAAAAATAATGTGAATTACTTTGAAATTCGTGAGTGTTTATAAGAAAAAAGTATTACGTTCACCAAATAGGAAATAAGATCATTTCAAAATGTGTAATTCATCAGCGCTGTGCATAAAGTAGATGTCGAGGAAAGTGTACCAAAGTCCTACAAAAAATACACTTTGAGGACATTGCAAACATAGATAATTATCTCAATGGGGTATCCCCTTTTTGTTTACGATTTAGATTTCAATTCTCAAACATTTTATTAATGTAATTTTCATAAATAACACAGTTACGGATTCAGTAAATTGTCTTCTATATTTTAACACCAAATTCAATAAATGAAAATTTTGAGGCCCTTTTAGCATCGCTGTTGCCTTTGTCACTTCTGAAACAAATGTGTGGTGCAGCTTTGCCACATTAGGCACTTGCGCCACAAACCCAATTCCAATTGCCGCATTTCCTTTCACATTTTATATCGAACAACTTATTCATGTTTTGAAATTCCAAAAGTAGTCATGGTCTCAGAATCGCGGCTGGCGGTTTTCGTCAAGGCGTGGGTTCGAGCCTTGATGCCACTAAAGCCCCGTTGTGTATTCGGGGCTGATAAAGGTTAAATCTGTGGAGGTTCAAAGTCCTCCTGATGGCGTGGCATGATGTGAAAGTTTGGAGAGGGGGCTCTACATCTTGTGTTGCCCTAAGGCAGTTGAAGGAGGTTCAAAATTACTAAGTCCGTCGCCAATAGCCCTCTTGTGGCTTCCAGAACGACGTTAATAAATCCTAACTAAATGAAATGCCAAAATAACGGAAATAGAATTTCCCAGTTTAAAACGGAATTAATATTAATTGAATTCTCATGAAAAAAAATGTACAGAGCAGTTCAGAGAGATAAAAGATTCGTATAATCAGAAATTTAATTGAATTTTTACTCGGAAATTAACAGTTGATATTTCACATTCACAATATGTGAGGTTAAGAAATCGAAATAATTATTGTGTTGGCTCAAATTCGCATTTATCCCACGTGAAATAAACAATTGCCAGTTGCCAAACCGCATTTGAAATTTTATTCTAGCCACAAACAGAAACAGTCGAAATCTTTTAGTGTACTGTAATTGTCGGTGATGGAAAGGGAACGAAAACCAAATCACTTTAGCTTCGGTATTTAAAGAAGGTTCAGATAAGGAAAACTAAAGTGATGACAAAATTTAGACTGTCCATTCAACTTAGTGTTTTTGATTTTGCTTCGCATTTGTTGTTCATTGCATCCTGTTTTCACAATGAAATTCCCTCGTAGATCAAGTAAGATTCGGAAAGAAAAGTAAGCAATAGGAAATCAGGTTTAAATAATTTTATTTTCCTTAAATGTTTGTTTCGTCAATGGAGAAATAAAATTTAACTCGCAAATGCACTGTTCTGAAAGTTCTCGAAGGAGATACACGCCGTAAATGTTAGCTTTTTTTAAAAACTGAGTACAAATAATAGTGAAACGTATAGAAGTTACGAATTACCAATGGATATATTAATACTTCAAAAAAAGTCACGGCTTCTTATTTCATGACGGTATCTTCTCATTTAAGCATTACGATATTTCCAGATTTTCATATTATGCTATGCTTATTCTGCTGAAGCTTTTCTGGAAATTTTAAATGTTTCAGTTTCATAGTAATAAAAAATACCTTTTATAGCAAAGAAAAAGTGTGACGATTATTTTTATGATTATTTTTTTCTAAATTTAGGCTTAGCGACCCCAAACCCCCCGGCCCGTGCGACAGTTCCTTCGATTCTTCTCCGTCCCCAGGGAACGTCTTATTCCAAGGTGTGTTGTCCCGAAAGGGTTAAACCCTATCAATTCTACTTCTTCAAAAGGACGTCTGATTCTTATACCTAATAGGTTGATGTTACTACGAGAATTGTTCAATTAGTTCTTAGAAATTCCAAGAGATGGCACTCGTGGTATCAAAAATTGTTTGCTTTTAGCAAGCATCATGACTTACTAGACTGCGGTGTAAATTTTATTTACTCGTATTCGTGATCACGAAGTAATTCGCTTCTCGAAATTCTTCGTCTTAAATTTTCCGGCCGATGAGTGCACGTTAAATCCATTTGGACCCAAAGTCCTTCCGTTGGCGTGTTGTGTAAGTTAGGAAATGGAAGTGCATGCTCAGGCGTCATTTCGTCACTTGACTGAGGTTCAGAATTACGAGGTTCGTTGCCAGTGGCCTTCGCATTGCTTCCAGAGTGAAGTAAATAAAACCAAACGAAATTCGGTCGATGAGATCATCATCTCGTTCTTTGATGCAAATTCACCGCAAGCAACTCAAATTTGTGATTGTTGCTTGATTTCTGGAGTATAATGAGGAATCCAGGACTCAATGACGGGGATACCTCGACGCGGTAGCTATCAAATTTTGAGTTTGGCAGCAAATGAATACCAAATTAAAACCAACTCATTAATCAATGTCAAATTTCCTGCAGCTCCATTTAACAAATGGATTAATGGTATTTATAATTTACCTTAATGATTCCATCTGTCTTCAAATACAAGTACTTTTTGAACAACCTTCGTAATTTTAACTACAAGAGTCACTAAAATCAAGGGGCAGTGTATAAATAATCAGATGACAATCTAGTTCCTTATTTTTTCAAGTTATGAATATTCAAAGTATTATCCCTATCTGCTCTTTGTGCTGTAACATTTGTCTAAACGTGCCTGAATTATTGAATTGAATATAAAATTAATGTATCTCTTACCAACGCACTCGGGTTCGAGTTTTATATTTATCTTCGCATCTATCTACCAGTAAATTCACACCAAATACTCTTTATTCAAAGCTGGTCTCAACACAGATGTTTCACTTGTTTTACAAGTATAGTTCAAATTATTCACCATATACATACTACCGACTACTAATTTATATATTAAAGTATTCGCCGCCTCTTATCCATACATATCATCAATTCTATTAATGAAACTTCATAAAAATCTAAATCATTCTAAATAAGTTGGTATCCATTTATTGATAGAGATTTTAAATTCAAACGTCAGAGAGAAACCCAAAGTGTAATTGGAAAAAAAAATATTGTGATACTTGTCGAGCCTAATGTCGTAAACTGCATCTCTTATGCTTAATGTATAATGAATGCCCTTTTCAGAAACAAACAAAAGGTGATACAAATGAAACGACTGTATAAAAGTCTATTGAGCTTATTCAGTCAGTATAAATAATATTATATTTCTATCATAAGTTAAATTATTTTCTTTTATAATAGATGAAGAGTCGAATTAAATAATAAAACTTTATGACAATAAGGGTGATGCAAAGAAAATTGATAAAGAGTTTGTTCAAACAAATTGTGATAAGGGTGAGATACGACGATAAGGGTGATGACAGGACAATTGATGAATGTTTCTTCAATCAAATTGTGATAAGGATGCTTTGTGATGATAAGGATGATGACAAGGAAATTACAATAAATAGTTTGTTCAAACTATTTGCAATAAGGATGCGTTAGGACAGCAAGGATGATGATAGAAAAATTATCATAAATTGTTTGTTCAAACAAAACTAGCGATAAGGGTGTATCATGAAACAAGGATGATGACAGAAAAATTGATAAATAGTTTGATCAATATAATTGTGATAAGGGTGCGTTATGACGATAGGATGATAACTAGAAAATTTTAATGAATCGTTTGTTCAAACAAATTGCAATAACGGAGCATTTTGACGAAGAGAGCCATGACAGGAAAATTGATGAATGTTTGCTGATGACATCATATTTTATGCTTAATAGATAAACGAAGACAATCAATGACAAGTATTTGACTTTTTCATATTTTAATAAATTTTAACAGCGTACATTCAGTGGATAATCCAACTATATTTCTCAAACGTTAGAACAGCTAAATCCCTAAATGAATAATTCCTTTTGAGTGAATACGAAGAATTAGCCGCAGCCTTTTCGGTGTTACAGCGCCCTCTATTTAACCCCTTAACTGTGACATATATTTCTGAAAAATGGGCCATTATTAGGGAATTACAAAATAAATAGAAAATATTTTTGACTGTTTAATTTTGTTCTTTATATTATTATAAAAGTTTGAAAATAGTTTTTTATTACAAAAATAAAATTTTAAATATACCCCTTAATTAAAAATTAAATAATTAAAATTAGTACCTAATTAATTAAAAATACCTAAACTGTACTCCACATCGGTGTCTGAATCAGACATAGCAAAAAAACTCACTGAAAAGCAACAGAAACTAAACGAGAATGCGAAACTCTGCCTTTGTTTATTAATCAAAGTGTATTCTAATTTATTTGACAGCACCCACATTTTCCCTCCCTCACCTGAAGTTGTAATCGATGAAAAACTAGGATCACTAATGCCATCTATTAGGAAAGTAGTGGATTAAGTATCCTAAAGTAGAAACGAACTCAGCTCGGACTTCACAAAACAGAAACGTTAATTCTTCTCCTGCCCGAAATCATTTCGGGCATCACAAATTCTGCACGTAGTAGTTGCCCGAACTGGATTCGGGCGACACTGGCAAAGGGTTAATTAGGTAAGAAGTTGGAACATGCGTCGAGTCTGGATAAGTCATTAGTATTCGATCCTGTTTAATTGATATTTTAATTGATACTCTCCAGCTTCTATTTAGCTGATTTCTGTTCACTCTATAGTTAAGGTTTACATTCGTGACTGCTTTCAAGCAAAGAATTCGTAATGTAGTTTATTTGAATGAAAGAAATATATCGAGCTCTTTGGGAGTCCTTAGACTCTGGCTTAAAAAAAACAGTTATACATAGAAATTGATCGGAATAATTATTTAATATAAAATAACAATTTTCCCGAAATGGTGTGCAATATGGACTAATAATTCATTAATAGCAATCCATGTTATTTTCTTTATTATCGTATGAACAAAAGGAAAACTTTTTTCAAAATATCAGTAAATTATTTAAAATCACATATCATATATTTATGGAAATGTTCGCCTAATGTAGAAAGGTATTTAGTATAATTCATTCACATTTCTTGGTCATCTTCATGAGTATTTAAAATGGCATGTTAAGTTCGAAAGAGTGCTTCATAAGATTCACTAAAATCATATGAGTCATAAAAAACTTTAACCCTTTCGCTATCGGAGGGAGAAAAAAGAAGTGCTTATCTGGGCCCGCAGCTTCTTACCGCGGAGTGTCACGCTGTGCCCAGAGGGTTTTAGATACTAAGCCTAATTCGCGTAAAAAATTCTTCTAAAATCGGCTATTTATTAAAATATTTTGGTATTTACATATATCATTTAAAATGCATTAAACTTAATATATACAAAAGAAAAGAAAAAATTTAATCGAAAATTGAATGTTTTACGCTTAAAATTACATAAAAAATCATACTTTTAAGAAAATACGAAATATATTTACATATGTTACATAAATTTCTTGGTGAAATGATGTACCATTATATGGAATCCATGAATATAAAAGATAAATCTTATTTTGCTATATAGTATATTTATAAAAAAAATTCGATGCACAGTACAACGTCACATGTCTTACACATTATTTCTGACGCTTCACGCAAGATTTTGGACAAAGGACACATCTTCTTCGTCCTTTTTTTTACTTTAACATCTATGTACAGATTTGAATTATTTTCGCTAACAACACTATCAGATTCATTCGTTATTTCGAAAATCTCAGTATCAAATAAATACTTTATTTTCGTCATGACTTTCGCTACTAATAAAAACCGACCCAATGAAACGAACAGCTGAAAACATCTGCTACTGAAGCCCTAACCCCCATAAAATGCCATAAATTCTACTTCAAACTTCTAAGAAGCAAGGATGGAAAAAAAACAGAAAGCAAGCACACTGTTTTTATCATGTCATTACATTTAAAAAGTCGCGTCGCAGCACGTGCTTTTAACAATTATTCCCCTCCCCTGGTAGCCAAAAGTGAAATCCAAGCCCATATCACCAAGGTCAACACTCCAAATAACCTATCTATATAGATTCTTCGCGGTATTGTGACGCTATATGTTAATATTAAAAAAATCAAATAAAACGTTCTCATTAAGCGTATCTTTATTGATACGCTGGGCCGTAGAAGACACGCAGCGTATCGCCCGTGATACGCTGGGCGCAGGAGAGCCAACACGAGCGTATCGCCTGTGATACGCTGGGAGCGAACGGGTTAAGTATTAACTAATAACAGTTTCATTATTTGTTATCAAAGCAGATTAATTTGTATAACTCAATTTTCAAGATAAGAATCAGCCAGAAGAGAGAGTACTATATCAGATTAAATGATTTAATCAGAACAAATTTGAAAACAATGAAATAGTGGAACGAAAAAGTTTTAAAATATCTACAAATTAAGCAAAAATATCTAAATTATTCGGAACAAAATTTTTCCAATTTTGATATCGTTAAATATTATATTTCTAAGAGTTTAAATGTGTATACTGCTGTTTCCAGAAAGATACTTTATTCACATGAAAATCGTAAATATCTCATTAATCAAATATATGGTTGTAACTTTTTATCAATAATTTCTATGAAAATATGTTTATATATATACATGTCAATATTTCTTGCAATCAAAACAAGGTATACAAAACAGGCTGTTCTTCTGAAAGAATTTAGAAAACAGCTGATTAAATCACCAACAAATATTAGTGAGAAAGATAAACTCGTAACGATAACGAAGAAATTAGACAACAAATGAAAAACCACGAAATATCAGAACACTTATACGAGGAACGTACAAAGAATACTGTTCACAAAGAGATCAAAAAAACGTAAAAGTGATTTGCTTCATGCTTAGCTTTTCTAGTTAGAGCATGCAAATGAAATATCATATTAATGGATTTGAAGTATAAATAATTTGTACTTAATATAGATCTGTTATTTTCCAAGAGTTTAAATGCCGTTTTTAGGAACACAAGATTGGAAGAGAAAAAGAAAAGGTAAACAAGAAAAATAAACGAGTTATAAAAGATATAAAATGTATTATCATAACATTAACAAATATAGCAAAAGCCAAGTTCTATTACCAAAGTTCAAAAAATATAAAAATAAAGTTCTGTCAAATGTTATTAACAACAATAAATTAAACAAACGTATACGAAGGATGTTCCGAATTTCAATTCCGTCATTTGTTTTCACATAGAAACTTTATTGCCAAAAATAAATAAATAAACCATGGCATTATGGATTATACATCTTGCACTATTTTTCGACATAGTCACCAGCCACACTGAGACATTTGTAGTAACGTGCAATCAGATTGAAGAATCCATTCTGGTAAAAATCGATGCCCTGCGATACAAAGAATTGTCGCACAGTCTGCTTCTCCTCAGTATTGTCTTGGATGGACCTGAGCCCGACTAATATGCAGTGTGGACGCCATGTTTTACATCGTTATGCGCCTGGCCACTTATACTACATCCCATTCTCTAGCAATGTTCTTTTCATTCGTGGATTTAGAGAGATGCCCAATTCGACCTTCATCCTCCACTCTCCGACTTCCTTCACTGAACATGCAACACCAGTGTCCAACCACTTGACGAGACATGACTTTGTTCACCATACACGTTCTGTAAGCGTTCGTGGATGACTAAACCACGTGCCAATTCATACCGAATAACTACATTCGGTTCCACTGCCGACTGCGTTTTCATTCACGCCTCAAGCAAGCTGGTCTGCTGCTACTCTCTTTACTCCGTCGCACTGCTCATGGATCATTCCTCCTCCCCCGACGCTACTTCCGTCGTTGAACCACAAATGGGTATGAAATCCTTTTGATATCTAAACTGGCACTTCCCTCTCCTAATTTCCAAACCACGTCAACGGGAGGTCTTGGGCCCTCGACAGATTTTACGTGAATCAGTTCTGGCTACACGTCTGGGTTTTAGTGGCATCAAAGAACAAACCCCAGTGTCGACGAAAACCGCTAGCCGCGCGTCCGAGACGATGACTAGTAAACTACCGGGGCCACGCAGGACCTTACGAAATTTGAAATACTTAGGTTCTTTTTATGATTGGAAATAAGATGAGCGAAAAAATCAGATTTCACATTGGAAAAAGTTTGTTTGAGATGTTAATTCCGATTATTAACAATTAAGATAATTAATTCTTTAACATCGTAATTCATTTCTATTTGAACATTTAACACTTGTATTAGTTTTTTATAATTACGACAGATAAATACAGAAATTATTAAGTCCTCTTTTTCCAACTTAAGTGTATAAGTATAATAGTATATAGTGACTTATGGGCCAGTCTGTACAGAAAAAAAATTAAATTTATTTACATATCTGTAAATTTCTATCAAAGTATTTCCCATCGCTTACGTCAAAGTAAAATCTCACATTATTAGATTAAGTTTGCGTTTAAATTTATTTTTTGTTTGTCACTTATTTACTTTTTAAAAGTGAAAAAATTTTGAAATTAAATCGTTGCTTCTGAGCAACAACTCTTAGATTACCAAAATTAGTCTATTCGCTAACATTCACCAATTTTTAAGATATGAACCTACCTCCGGAGCACTTCTTTTTTTTAAAAAAAAAAAATGGGGGGAAACACTTATGTTATTACTTACAATGATCCATAAAATTGTAAATTCAAAAGTCATTTTCATGAATTTTTTTTATTTTTCGAATTTTGGCCATATTTGTTTACAATTTAGTAAAAATTGGCCATTACGCTAAAGCTCATACAACAAATTCTAATTAATATATTTCACTTTTTGTTTCAATTATAACAATATATTTAATTTTCAACAATATATTTAATATACGTATATCCGTGTTGTGAAGCAGAAGAAATGCAGTTATATTTTAAACTTACTGAGTTATACCAAAACGTATAAACAAAACACGATTTTACAAAAAAATATAATAATACTTTTTAAATAAAAATAGCTCAAAATAAATAGTAATACGATTGAAAGCTATGTTTAAGGTTCACAACATACCTAAAAAAAAACATTGTGGTAAAATGTCATTTAATTATATGAAATACTTTTTAAGAAATTAGGTTCTTCGTAATCAAAAAAAATTTTAATCGAAGTTCTTCAGATAATGCAAATGAAGATTTTAATGATTTTTTTTTAAAAAAAAAGTTATATACCTACATTAATATATTAACTAACTACCCTAGGAACAAATGCAAATCATTTTTGAAATCGTAAATATGAGGGCTTTAATAAAAAGTAATGAAGAAATTTTCGAGAATTTTCACGAAAACGGTGATTTTGGGGATTTTGGTGTCTTTCGTCACTTGATCGATACTCAAAATTATTAGATACGTTGCCAATCGCCCTTGTGTTGCTTCTAGTGCGACGTTAATAAAACCAACCAACCATACCTTAAAGGTATATTTATTTTCTTACTTTACGATAATTATCCACAAAAGAACGTTAGTTATAAAATAAATTTATAATAATAATGACATAAAAGGAGCACATATAAATAATGACACCGGCATTAGGGACACCGATTGAACTAAGCAGAATTGTGAATTGAATTGTAGCATAATGTTACAAACGTAACTTGACCGTAGCAATAAAGATGTTGAGTCCTCTACTGGGATTATAAGGATTGCTGGTTCACCGAACGGGAATTTCCACTTTGTTGAATACAGGCAAAGCTATGTATGCACATTTGTGTTGAAAATCAGATTGGACTTCGAAGCATGTCCTTTTCCTAGCCAATGAGACGTGATATCGCCAAATGGCGCATTCTCTGGCCATATTTTAGAGTGGCCTCTTTCCGGTTATTTTTATTTCCAGCTCTAAGGCACGGTTTTATTGATTTTAGAAGGCATAAAATGCTGTGGGCAATCAATTTATTCCAAATTTTGTACAGATTTTATTAATTTATTCCCTGAAACTACACGAAAATATCATATATAATAACTGATCGATTTGTAAAATGTGCTGGTATTTTATTTTTTGGGGTCAATCTCTTGTTTGATATGATATAACGATAGGATCTCTGTTTTTTTTTTTTTTTTTTTCAATTTTGATTCGTTACTTCGCTCCTAAAAACTAGAAATATCAAAATAACGGGAAAGAGAACTTTTTCGAAAAGAATACATTTATTTTCGCCTAAACTATCAAAAAAATTGTTATTTCTTGAAGTACATTTTGTTTTCGTCTACTGGCATTGTAGTTCTTGTCACACATGGTGAAAATTAAAACAGTGTATGTAAATTACATGTCATGAAAATACAAAGCTGTTTTAAAAAAACACATCTTTTTGATGACAAATGACGAAATTAATGCAAGTTTGTATGACTATCACGTGCTACCATTAAATGTCAACAAAACAAATGTGACACTGATTTATAGGTTATTTTAGTTAGCTGCCATTTCAAGTTGCCGCCTTCAATGAGACCTGGATTTTCATCAGATCTTGAAACCAAGAAACAAAGAAAAAAATGGGTTAGTTGAAGTGAATTTGCTTCTAAGAAGACGTAGGAGACGGGGGGTGCCATCTCAGGTGTCGTCCTCATCACTTGACTAAGGTTCAAAATTACGAGGTCAGTCGCCAATAGCCCTCGTGTTGCTTCTAGTGCGACGTTAATAAAAAAAACTAAACTTCAAAGAAGACGAAGACAAATGAAGAAGAGCCTGGGAAAATTATGACGACGATTTTTCGGGAATGCGAATAGTATCAAATTTATAGACTTCTTAATAAAACACCGGGGAGGGGAATTAACGAGAATTTCACAATGCTACGGTTAGATGCCTTTTATTCCTTTTTTTTTTTTTTTTTTTTTTTCTTAACGTTCCATTTCTTACTTCGAACGCGGATACTTTTGAAACTCCCTTCTATATTGTTTCGTAGGTTTCTTGCATAAAATTATTTTGCTTAAGGATACGTAGGAGGATTCAGAAAGAAGTATATAGTTTCAATGCACTATAAATCAAGAACAATGTAAGATATGTTACCTACAACAGAATTATATAAGATTATTTTAAGTTTTGTTACAGACAGTCACAGATGTGTGATCCCGTAGTGACACGATGCGCATTGAGCCAGTAATCCATTTCCACCCAAACGCGAGTTAAGGTATCTGAATTAATTCCATCGATACCGGTTGTGATACGCTGTTTCAGCTACATTAGATCATCAGGATGGGAAGGGACGAATACCTTGTCCTTTACGTATCATCACAGAAAGAAATCACAAGGTGTTAGGTGAAGACTTCTGGGTGACCATTGGGTAAGTGTCATGTTGTCGTCCGCCGCTCTTCCAATCCATCGGTCCGGTAGATGCTCATCGAGGTAACCTAGCACGTAGTTCGACCACTGCGATAATGCTCCTTCCAATTGGAGAATGAAACTCTCAATGGCGTCCTGCAACTGTGGCATCAACCCAAGAGTTAACATATTTAAAAAAAAAAAAAAAGTGGTTCCGGTGATAGTTTGCTAGTGGAAAAAAGAAGGGGTCGAATACATTCTTTTTGGACTCTTCATATAGCATATTTACCTTATGGGAATTTCTTACGTGTTGCTGTGTGAATTGGGGATTATCTGTTCCCCCAAAATCGAACATTTTGTTTGTTTACCTCCTCACCGATATGAAATGTCGTTTCATTGGTAAAAACTAAACAATCAGCAAAATCGTCATCTTCGAAACGATGTTGGAAATCGGCACAAAGTTCAAAACGCTTTTGCTTGTCCATGCCACTCAAAGTTTGCAACATCTACTCTTTACATGGAATAATTTTCTGTTTCTTTCTCGAAATTCTCCAGACAATGGGCTGCGAATTCGGCACTTCTCGTCTCACTCTCCGCGTTTATTTTCCCGGGCTTTATTGAATAAGGGTGCAAACTCTGTCGGCGACTTCTTGCGATACATTCGGTTGTCCAAGACTTTTACCTTTCCTCAACAGCCCGTAGTCTTAAAATTTTCATTTCACTAATAGATATTTATTTTCTAGTTGGAGCTTCTTTGCCGAATACTGATCGAAAATGTCATTCCACAACCGTTGCGAATTCCCGTTTTGCTAAATTCTAGAACACAAAATGCCTTCTCCACTGCATACGTCGCCATTTAGACTGACTAATCATACGACACCCCCACTATTGCCTTCGTCACTTCCGTCAGGAGCGAAACACAAACTTTAAGAGTACATCTACCTTACTATTCGCTGAGGTAGTGTGTGTTTTTTTTCTCTTACTGTTTCACAGCGTCTGAAAAGTGTATACTTCTGTATGAATCATCCTGTATATATCTCGGATTTCACCAAATTTGAAGCTGTTTCGAAAGAAAACTTCGCATAACTTCTGCGAGAAAACGTAATAGAAATACAATTTTCTCTCGTTACATACTTTTCTATCTTTAATAAACTGTCAACAGATTGATTGCTTCAAAATAAGGAGAGAATCTTATCACACATCGAATTATGTATTCAAAAATTATTTCAGGCTTGGTTGGTCCCAATCATCAACAGCAAAGAACTTATTTTTCTGACAAACCTGATGACATTTGTACGAAATACCAAAATTTATCTATTTGAAAAATGAATAACCCAATTTCATTGAAATATACTCTAGAATAACAAGTTTTATTTAAACAATAACAAAGAACAGAGAGGAATGTTTTCCATTATATATATATACAACCTCCTGTAACATTAACGTGGATGAAATATTAACGAAAGATACCTTACTGTCCTTCGAAATAGTCACCTCCCATAACTATGTACCCTGAGATCTGTTATACGTGTCCTGGAAACTTTGCAAGAAGTCTTCTTTTGGGGTGGAGTTCAAAAGACTCGTCACGTTTCGTTGGATGTCAGGAACATCGTCAAATCTCTTTCCTTTCAAAGCAAGTTTGAATCGTGAGAATAGGAAAAAGTCTGGAGGATTGAGATCTGGCGAGTATGGTGGATGTTCAACTTGCACCACCCCTTCTTTTGCCAGGAATTGTTTGACGATATTGGCTGTGTGAGGGCCAGCATTGTCGTGAACAAAAAACCATGAACCTTATTATGCGCACTGGGGTCGTACCCTGTCTAGACGTTTCATGAAACGGGTCAAAATTTTAATGTACCTTGCAGCAATCATCCTCGTTCCCTCAGGTAGAAATTCCTTGTAGATAATGCCTTGATTATCAAAAAAGGTGGTGAGCATCGTTTTTATGCATGATTTTTCTGCACTGACCTTTTACCGAATAGGTGATGAAAAAGAACGCTATTCCATGCTCTGCCGTTCCGTTTAAGGGTAGCACCTGAAACATCAGGAGTTATCCTCAGGGACAATATAGGAATTTGATGTCGCATCCACCGACAAAGTCCTGTGAAGCCTCTAAACGTGCCTGGTTCTGATCGTCAGTCAAGTTATGTGACACAAAACGACAGCACGTTTTTCTCATCCCTAAATTTTGGGTAACGATTTATTACACGGATTCACGGTTAATCTGCAGTTCATTAGTCATCATGTGCAGAGCTAATCGACGATCTTTCGTGAGTGATTTCCTCACTTTTTCAATGTTTTCGTCAATGACGGAGGTCGCCTGTCTTCCGCTACGGGGTTATCCAAAACACTTTCCCAGTCTTCTCGAAAATGGGCGAACCACTCGTACACACACTTCAAGGACAGTGCTTGATCTTCATAAACACGTACCAGTATCGCATGAGTTTCTTTTGGTGTCTTGCCAAACTTAAAACAAAACATTAAATTGATCTTTTTTCATTCATTTTCCTGTTATCATTTTAGAACCAACACACTAAACAAGCACTTAGTAAAACATGTCTTACACGGAACACAAACGACGCTCTACGGAACAACGGTGGAGGAAGATGGTCAACACTTGCAGCTACGCAGGTGTAGCGTTTTGTTTCCAGTATTGCCAGACCGGTTGTTCTGACTTCATTCACCGAACTTTATTGTCAGAGGTTGTATATATACATATATATATATAATTTCTACACACTTTAAATTGGTGAACGCATTTTATTATAAAAATTTTAATGTTAAAATTTATCATTAAGTCATATACTAATTTACAAATATCGCCTAAATATACAATTACCGCATTGCGATATAAAAACGGGAAAATATTATGAGCAATCTGTTTCATTTTTGTACTACGATTAGTTTTAAGAAATCAAGTCTGATTTCGATTAAAGCTTCCTTCTACCCGCCATTTTGATTTCATGGACGTATTGTCAATTCTATGGAATTTCAACTTTAATTCTCGCATCTTTATTATTTAATCTATTTGAATGCAATAACGTGCATCTGAAAGAACAAAAATTAACAAATGCATCTGTGGAATTACTTTTTCCCTCCGATTCTTAAAAATATTTTAAAATATTTCTTAAGGACCGGTAAACTCACAAGCAATTCATTAAAGTAAGAATAAAAATATTTTTAAAAATCAGAGGAAAAAAATAATTCCACAGAAGCATTCATTGTTTTTTGCTCTATCAGATGCACTTTATTGCATTCAAATAGATCAAATAGTAAAGATGTGAGAATTAAAGTTGAAATTCCATAGGATTAACAATACGTTCATGAAATCAAAATGGCGGGTAGACGAAAGCCTTAAGATCAAATATGAATTCCTATCAGGAATTTAAAGTACCTGATACGAAATCAGACTCGATAAAAGCTAAACATTATTACCATTATAATAATTTGAAATGAAGATTAATATAGCAAAAAAGAAAAGAAATAGGACTAGTTTCTAGTTATTTTTAATACAACAAATACAAAATTCTGATTATACCTTTATTATGTTCCTATCTCAAATTCATCTGATAATTTTAAAACTGGTCCATTCAGTCTGTGAAACCCAAGCTACTTCGCATTCAAAACAGGATCCATCCCTTCTCTATTTCGCTGCTCATTAAACCTACTTAAGCAGAAAATAAACCACTCAGACATTCCTGTGGTGGTAAACTTTCTCCTGGACTTTTAACTGATGCTGGAATGGAGAGGATCCCCGTAAAAGAACCTCAAGGGTTTTGACGTAATTTGTTAAGCGCTTCCAGAGCAGACGATAAATGAGTTGCCATTTTAATTTTGTTGAGTCTAGTATGGCTTTTCTCGGGAAGAAAATTCCGTTTGTGGAGTAGTATAGCGTGGTTAATTTCGGACTTGTTCAGAAGCTGCTTTAATTTCAATTATCTTATGATGGAAAATATGTTATTAGGATTATACTGCCTTCTTTTAAAAAGGAGACGATTAGCAATAGCTAGTAAAAATATATATATGCCATAAGAAACAATTGGGATAAGGCATATTTTTCTGTAAAGTCTCAATATAAAATTTTAATTAATTAAATAGATTTTAATAACAAAACATATTTTTTTATTTTAATTAAAAATTGATTTATCTTTAAATTTAAATCTAAAGTATATTTGTATTTTATTTAATTGCTTGTATTATTAAAATTCATAAAATACTTTCTCATTACTTTGATCACTAAATTATGGCAAATGGTGTCATAACAATAACTGATCAGGAGCCGAAACGTAGAAATTTATATGCAAAATTGAAGCAATTCAAATATTTCGTAAGCATATATCAATAAGCATGCAACTTCGGAAAAGAGAAATCTGCTACTGCTGAATTACTTTTAAAAAAAAGGGTTTTTTCTCACTCAAATATGATAAACATATTTTTTTGAGGATATATATTGATTAAAATTATAATTCATATTTAATTGAATTGTACATTTTTTTTTATATAAAAATTGCAAAAATTATTTAATTTATTTAAAAAGTTATCACTACAACAACACGAGAAAATCACAACAGAACCGTTAGGAAATGAGACAAAAATGAATGAAAAAGGAAACACATAAATTTCTCTAACTGAAGAAGAATGATATGTATTATTCAAAAATAATAAAAAAAATTATAAGTTTGAAAGAAAGTTAACTCAATGAAAAATTAAAAGGCAAAAATGAAAAATATCGAAAAAAACCTGCATTTATTGAAAAAAAATTTAAAAAATGGAAATTTGAATGAAAACACACTCTCTCTCTCTCTTACACACACACACACACACACACACACACACACATATATATATATATCGAACATTACGCTATTTTATATTTTTCTATTGATAATAAACACAGCAGAAAAGTAATAATACGGTACAATGATTGGCACTTTTCATTTTATTGGATTTTATTAATCTTCTAAAACAGATTTATAAGAAATTTAATATTATTGTAGATGAAAAATTTGATTAATTAATTTATTCTCTGAAAAGAAAATTTTAAATCGTTCTTAATTATAAGATTTGATAAACAGATAAAATGTGTATCACAAGGTTGTCCTGCAAGTAATTGATTAGGCAATATTTATTTACATTTTTATGAAGATAATATTTTTTTATTATATTTTTAAGTTCTTTTGTTAAAATGATGATATTAATTTCTTTCAAATTAATAATAGTAAAGACGTTTGAACTTTCTTGTGTTTTTATCTAAGGTATTTAAATTTATTATTTGTATTAATAACTCGTAATATTAAAAATTTTTTAAAAGAAGTTAAACGTTTTAAAATTTCTTGCAATGTGTTCAATAAAACAGATTTGTCTTCTCTTCTGTGATCCATAAAGCACTCTTATGAGGGATTTAATTAAATCTACCAGATCTAATATTTTAAAGCAACGCTTTTTGTCGTCCAAAATCGGTACTTTTTGAAAAGCGCACAAACTTGCATACATTTTAAAAAAATGTGGATAAATTTTAATAATTCTGATTTGACATTCTTTAAAATCTAGGCACTCAGAATGGACATCGCAAAAGAAAATGTGCAGTTTTTATATGAAAATATTGCTACAACAATAACAACAAATCGAGAAAAAGTAAGTCATCCACGATTAAAAATAATTAAATAACGTATTCATTTATCAAAAAAAATTATTTTCTAAAATAAGACTTAATAGTGTACTAATACATTCCATACTTCTTCAAAATAAAATTATAATTTCAAATTTATGATCAAATAATAAACAAAAAAGTATACTCATTTATGTTCAATTATATGCAATTTGTTCAAATATTGTAATCATTTTCAGGAGATGAAAGTCAAAACAGAATTATTTTTGCACGATACAAATGCGAAGCCAAATGGAATTCATAAATCAATTTGAAAGAAATATTCTTTCAAAACAATCTGTGAGCTTTGTCGGAAATTTACTTACAAAAAAGTATCCGATACTGATTTAAAAAAAATTATTTTTCTTCAAAGCACACAAAAGTTTTGATTGCAATGCACCGAAAACAATATTTCATTCCCTTTTTACTCGTAGTATTTGTTACAAATTCACAGAATGCGTTAGAAGTCTATAAATATAAGAACTCGAGTTCTTTTAAATATTTAAATTTAAGCCGTTTCCAGTCCATCATGGATTTTCAGTGTTTTCGTTGAGTTTTTATTTCAGTTCTTTCTTTGAAAGAAAGTAAAAAAAAAATGTAGTTAATACTTTAACGACTGAAACGGATACTGCTGTAATAATGTAATTAGATTGGTTGTTGTTATTTTGTTATTTTGTGATGCTCAAAATATAGAAGTGAATTGAATAATAATTTCTTTTCTTGTGAATCAAAAATTGTAACTTATTTGTCCTAGGAAAGATACAAAATATAAGTACGCTTTTAATTACTTATTAATGAAGATAAAATCATTCTTAAGAAAATTTGTGGTATTTTACATCACTTGTGTAACTATATCGTATTTAAAGACATTTTTTCCTTAAAAATTAATATATTATATTATAATTTTTTGCTTCCAAATATTTTCCATAACCAAAGGATCTGAGAAACATTTATTTAAAGATTTTCAACTTGTTTCCGTATCTGCTATGCATTATATATATATATATATATATATATATATATATATATATATATATATACCATATAAGTTTAATTTAATTTTCACGTATAATAATAACGTGTGTATAATATAATAGTGATGAAATAAAAATTATTGGTTGGTTTTATTAACATCGCACTAGAAGCAACATGAAGTCTATTGGAGACAGTCCAAGTTGTTTAGAATCTAGTTTAAGTGACGAGGACGATATCTGAACAGGCAACCCTATTCCTAATTTTCAGAATTTTTGGACATCGAAAAATTTAACATGATTCAGCAACAATAGCACGGCGGGTCTTTGTGGCATCAAGGTTCGAACCTAAGACTCGACGAAAACCACCGGCCGTGATTACGAGACCATCACCTCTAGGCTAACTTGCCAAACATAAAAATTATTAGTACTATATCAATTGAATGTAGAATAGTAATTAATTACATCATAAATATAAGGCTATCAGACTATCAGATTTATGAGCGTAGAATTGATAATCAATGTATAAAAATAAGACTTTTAGACATATAAGAAAAACTATATGTAAATAAACAAGATGTAATAGAAAAAGAAATAAAACCCAGACGTAAACTGTTAAATTAATATATCAGAAATACAAAAATGTATAAAACTCACAGAAACTAGAAATATGTTTTAAAAATTATGAGAATAATTTATTAAATACAGAAGAAGTAATTATATGCAAGAGGTAAATACAGAAAAAATCTGCATAAATTTAAAATTATACAAATGGAAGAAAATAAAATAATCTAAAAGAAAATGAAGAAATGAATCGAAAATAAAGAGGACATAATAAAAATGAAACGGAATATAAAGTGATAAATGTTGTAATATGCATCAAACAGTGGATAATTTCTTTTTCCTACATTAATGGCCAAACTGCACAAATTAGCTATTACTTTATAGAATCAGGTATCAAATCAAAAATTCAACTGAATACAGAACAACGAAAAGTATCAAAATGAAAGAAAAAATTTAAATCCATTACTACCATTAATAACTAAAAAAGTTCATTTCTTCAATAGAAAAATTAGCCCTAATTATATCTTAAAAATTCAAATAAAATATTAAAAAAGGAACCAAAAGAAAACGTTACTATATATGTATACATACACATGGAAACTATTATCAATAATGTCGTCCTTAGCATATTTAAATCCGGTTCGAGGCGTTTTCTTCCTTATTGTTTCACTGAGTTCATCCAGAACATGAAGGTAGCGATGTTGATTAATATTTTGACCTTCACGAACTCAGGGAAAGTAAACAATCCCATGAATATCGGGGAAAAAAAGAAATTATCATTATTTTGAATTTTGATTTGTTCATACGACTTGTTTTGGCTCTCGGTAAACATGAGCTCTCCCAGCGCATAGGTTGGCGTTTCGTTTCAGGATCATAAGTAAAGAACCACAATTCATCAAATGATATATTTATTCCTTTCCTATCAGTTTGCATTAGTTTCAGTGGCCTTCAAAGTGTCATTACAAACATTTTTGCGAGTTCCTTGTTGTTTAAACATGAGAATTTTAAGCACTATTTTGGCATACACTATTTGCACGTTAAAATTGTAACTTAAAATTTGCCGTACTGATTCCTTGTCAATTCCTACAGACTCAGCAATAGCAAAAATACTTAACCGATGGTCAGATCGAACCAGATCACGCCGGTTTTCGATATTGTCATGTTTCTCGACTTGGAAGGGCGATCCAGGCGTGAATCAACTTCGACGTCTTTTCGGCCATCATGAAAAATGCTTAAACCACTCAAAAACATGTGCACGTGATAAACATTCATTGTCATATACTTCTTTCAAAAATTATGAGTTTCAGCTTCTGTTTTTTTCTTTTAAATTTTATGTGAATTTTCACAAAAATTCGTTGCTTTATTGCAGGTTTGTCCAACCCAAAACACGCTGCAGGCTGCTTTGGAAACATGTTTTATTTCGGTGGGCCTGCATTATATATATATATATATATATATATGTGTGTGTGTGTGTGTGTGCGTGAGTGCGTGCGTGCGTGCGTGCGCGAGCAAGCGCAAGTGATGAATTCGGTGCCGTTTCAAATTCTTCTGTTAATAACTATTAAAATTTCACCTTTCGAATCCTCGGAAGCGACTCACTCTACTGAACCTCATTAGAGAAATCAAGAAAATGCCGCTATAAATTAAGGTAAATTGCATTTTATTGAATTAAATATATTTGCACGAAATATAATTTTCAAAAAATGTCCTTCAGTTACAATATCACTCTGGCGTTAAATTACTAGAGATCAAAAGACACCGAGCAGTCAGTCTGTCTGGAACAATACGCTTCTGCGTCAAATATATTAGACTCGGTGAGGACAAACTGGCTACTGCTGTTTCGCAAATTCCGCGTGTCGCACTCCCTCCCAAGTTCAAGTAATACACACCCGCTCTCTTCAGTAAGTTTGCTGGTTAGTTATACATTGAGTATCGCTCAATCGCACCCCAGTTGGCCCGTGCACTTTTTAAAACGAGCTTTGTAATTGTTTCTGAACAAGATTTTAAAATAAATATGATAACAGTTGAGTCGGCTAGTGAGGTATTCCCATGGCAGTAATGTATGATACGAATGATTTATGATGGAATGTTCCTTATAACTTTTATGTACAATATAAGTTTAAATCTGAATTCAGATGACTCAGCTCCGTGTGCAGCTAGTTGACACCTAGCACACTACATGCAGCCTGTGGGCTGACCAGGCCTGTTCTATTGCTACACTTATCATTTTTCCTAATTCTAATATAATAATTCTAATGACAAATAAAATAAATAATGATAATAAATAAAATAATTATAATGCGAACGAAGTTTACATGTATATGCTTTTGTTTCCAAAAGCGAGAGCTGTACAACCTAAACAACTAAACAGCTGTAGGTCGTTGGCGTTTGGCGTCTGTGTACTTTCGTAGCAGCGTTAGTCTCTCTATTTAATAGCCCCACCTCGTACGTAAATAGATATTGATTCTATAATCAAATGATTACTTGAGAAATACATTTCTTTTGGAGTAAATAACCCTTTGGAGAATTCATGCTTACTTGTAACCTCTCGTCCATCATGAAACCTGGCGCATTTTCCACTTATATCAATCATTTTCTGTCCAATCATGATTTTGCAATTTTTGAATCTTGTATTTGAGTCTCTTATATAAATTTCGTTGAAATTATAGGTGCTCTGAAAATTCATATGAAAAAAAGGCTATTTTTTTCTTTCCTTTAAAAATGTAAGAAAAGGACTCTGGGTTTGTTAAAAGTGAAGAAAAGCCAGACGCAATAATCTTTTTCCCGGCCTGAGTGTTTGGATTTCCATTTAAGTTATTTTGACTCATATTTCGGGAATTCCCCCTATATGCTCGTAATACGATATATTTTCTCTTTTCAAATCTTTTGAATGCCATACATTCTGAAAAATAGATTGACAATGCTATAAATTTTTACCCAATTGAATGAATATTTTATTGGGATTGCTATAGTACTTTATAATTTTTCGTAGATTTTTGCACGGATTATTTTGTAAAAGAAAATTTTCCACCGGAATTCTCATATAGCATTTTACTAATCAAATTCTACTTTTTATTACAGAGAAAGGATGAATAAAATCAATGGGAATAAAAGCAGTTTTTAATTAAGCTCTTCAAATATGTTGAAATTTACCGATTGATAATATTTAATTTATAACACATTCATACATAGCTTTTAATAGATTGAAATACCATCGATGCTTTATTATTGTGAAAGAAATAAAGTATACCTGAATTTCCTTACAGTAAGAGGAATTCTTTTAAATAAAGCGTCGAAATGGAAAATATACGATCTTTTAACAAAAGGTAATTTTCAGCGATTAGCAAGCAAATTCCTTTTCAACAAACCTTTTTGGAAATTTCTATGAGGTTATCTGATTCTAACTCAACTTGTAAATTATTTAATTCAGAATGACTGTGTAAATCGATATGCTGTGAATAAGATAAGAAGAGACGGCAGCAGACATAGAGAATGAATTGAAGATTATACCAGACGGATAGATGGGAGATTGATAAAGGGTTATATGAGACAGCAGACAAGAAGTTTGGGCGTTCTGCATTAGCAGTAATAGACTGGAGGTTCGAGTAACAGGAAAAGATTTTGCGATAGCTGATTGAGCAGCTGCATTTAATTCTCACTCGTACTCACTTTAACAGTGATCAATTAAGAAACCTTTTTGGTATTCAATAGTTCCGGACGAGTTAGGGCTTCCTCTATCAGGTGTAATAAATATTCTGAGCATTGATCTTTGGATCAGGAGAATAATATTGTTACAAACCCAAAATGAGGCTTCTCTGCAACGTTTCTCTAAATAAAGAGAATAAATATCAAAGGAAAGCTTCAGCAATGATACCTTATTCTTGTCAACCACTTTGACGACTTGGCAAATTTGGTGACAAAAAGAAAGTTCCAGATAATTCTAGAATATATGCGCTATCTCCACCTGGAGGAAAGTTTCGGAGTTTTCGTGAATTTTCCTTGTAACGTCAAACATAGCCGGCGCGGCTATAAATAAAGACGAGAAGCGAAACTGAAAGGATCAACAAGGGAATCTATTGGGATCAGTCGACAATGGCTGAATCGGTCTGCTGAAGAATTGTTGGTAGCGTGGCTGAGTGAATCTGCCAAGAAGCAGCCTGTAATCTACCGGAAGCAGTCAGAGTCCGTTCGAAGAATAATTGTCCTAAACATGCATAAATAAAATGTCATTTCGTATTATTATCTGTGAAAGAGTGGTTTCGCTCGTTAAATCCTCACGTAACTGAAGAAAGAATTTTTGTAATAATATGCATCGAGATAAATATTAAACGTCCTGTTCATTAGGCTACTTCACTATTGAATTGTAAGAGACATTTATGAATGAAATAATTGCAAGTAGTGAATCCGGGCTTTACAGGTGGTTTACGGCACTGATTTATAATGATTATATTTTTCACTTGAGTCTATTTTCTGTACGTTAAACTCTCATTTAATTTCTCAGTTCATAAAATTCACCATGTTATTTTTGAAACATATTTATAAGAAACATTTTAAATCACATTCAGTTCGTATTTACTCTGAAACAAAATATTACGCCACAGAAATTAGTGTCATGAAACAAAAGACAAAGTGTTGAATTGTAAAACTTATTCGAAAGAAACGAGATTGACATTTAGCTTAACTTATGGAGTACCAATTAATATGTAGTTCAAATAAAAAGTCAAGATTCTTGTTATAATATTTAGATCATGCAATACGAAGGTATTTCGCAAAGTACTTGGTTTAGGAATGGGGTAAAGGAATGGACCATGTGAGAATGAGTCATTTCCGACTTTTGAAGTAGATTCATAGGAAGCGAACGCATGATTTGTTTGTTCTTTGGATTCCACCCAGGTGTCTCAACGCCTAATCTAATTACATAGAGAAGGCTGGGACGCGAAAAGGTTTGGGGTGCACTTATGCAGGGTGTTTCGAAACTAGTGAACAAATTTAAAAGAACATCTAAACAGGCAATTTTAACAATGTAGAGCAAGGCTAAAAATGAACCACAAGACGCCGTTGTAATGGAAAACATACAGAGCACGTTTTCTTATACATCTTCGTTTCCTCCATGGATTTCAGGAGACTACAGCCTTTTCCTGATAACTGTACATCGCCCTGCCTATTGTGTCGTCGTCTACGTGGAGTTCAGGAGATATGGCGGTGTACAGTGTGACCTTGCACTTCTACCCGACTCTTGAGCCATAACGCAATCAAATAAAATTAACTCTAAAGTTCAATAACCTACAAAAGGAGACACTAGTCAAATCCCCCACAACTATTTACTAGACAGATTTGCAGTATAATGTCTGAGGGATACGTGCTCTCCTTGATAACACCCTAGATATATTCACCTATTCATCCAATACCGAACTAATATTCTCTTACCAAAATCTCTCCAGTTGAGGTATACTTGATTTTTCGACTCCGCTACGATCACTATCGCCCGTAGCAACTATTGATATCATCTACCGCTTGTAAAACATACACTCAAAGCTAGACCCACTCGGCC
Source organism: Nephila pilipes (assembly GCA_019974015.1). Lineage (NCBI taxonomy): Eukaryota > Metazoa > Arthropoda > Arachnida > Araneae > Nephilidae > Nephila > Nephila pilipes. Next base: position 26,150 of record BMAW01052678.1, on the reverse strand, counting down.
TCTATCCTCAAAATTTCCCTTTGCTTGCATACTATCCTACTAGCTCGTTTCACTTTATTTCTACCTGTCTCTAATTAGACTAACCCCATTTCGTTTAGGTTGGGAAAAAATTGTTTGTTTCGTGCAATCGATCTCAATTAAAAGTCTCCAAAGTTAGTGAAGAGAAAATCGCGAATTGCCCAGCGTCACAACAGTAATCAGGAAAAGGCCACAGTCACCTGAAATCCACTGCAGAAATGACGATGTGTAAGAAAAAGTGGTCTATATGCTTTCCATTACAGCGCCGTCTAGCGGTTCACCTCTTGCTCTCCACCCGTGTCTTGTATGGTGAAAATGCTTGCTTAAATGTTTTCTATTACCCCTTAAATTTTTGACAGTGAGTTTCGAAACATTCTGTAAATCTCTCGAAAGAGAAAACTGGGTTTCGTTCTGCTGTATCGGCCTTACCCACAGGTTATAATTGTTAATATATACTAAAATACGAAAAGGGAAATTTTATGTCATTATTTAATCTCTTTCCTCTACTAAACCAAGATTTCATTGCAAATTCAATAATGATCCATTTTTATAAGAGTTATACTTATTAACAGATGACAGCACTTACTAATAACAAACTCTGCCTTAACAACGCCATCTATCATCAAAAATAGAAACATTTTTACCCACCATTGTTCAAGAAAATGAGAGCGAATGTCAAAAAGAGGAAAGCATCACGCAACGGTATTCTCTATTTAATGTTAATAAACATATACATTAACAACTACAAAATGAATAATAAACAAATTATATTTTATGAAAATTTTGATTTTAAAGAGACACAAGTTGTCGCTAAGTTTACAAATTACCCGAAATTCACCTTTACCCTTGTTTCTTCTAAGAACTGATCTTCTAAGAAATATATTTTTTTTTTTCCGTGTTCAACTTCTGAAACTCTAATAAAGAGATTTAAGAGTAATTTGCGAATTCCTCGAACGGGGTTAGTTACAGAGATGTGCAATTACCTTAAAATAGGTGCTCATAACGAGAAAATTGCTCATTAGTCGAGGGAATTCGCGCGAGCTCATTACTTCAATAAGCGCTCCGTATCTACGTTCCTTCATTTTCTTCCTTGCTAAATTAGAATCTTCTTTGCTCTTTCTAAAGGAAAAAAAATTCAAGTAAATCGAAGATTTGTAAATCTCATCATTTCTAAAACCAAGCTACGAGAAATAAGTTGACCTACATTTTTAATACAGAATTAGGGATCGAATGTATCAACTCAAAAATATTTTTAATTACTTTAATGGTTTTGGGAAATGTTATTGTAACAAATGTTAAATATCTTTGCATTTTAATTAGCATGCTTCACATTTTGCTTTTTTTTTATTTTAGCGTTAAAGAATTTCGTTAAGTCAGTGTTAAAGAAGGGTAGATTTCTGTTTCTTTAAACGAGTAATTGATGAGGGCTTAATAAACAGAAAGTTCAAAAATTGAATTTTAAATTGTAAACAAACGTGTGCCACACCATAGAGAACAAGAAATATAAAAACAAATTTAAGTGAAATCTTACATAATTGAACAAAGTTTTTATTTTAGTTACTTTTTATTAAATAATTACAATTAATATAAATACGTATATGCATATGATAGAATCACAATATTAAATGACAATTTTTTTTTCTTCATATAAAATTAAAATGAATTAATTCATCCGGTAAATTAAATGGTTGGAATACAATTTAGCCCGACCAGCCTTGGCGACAGGAATTATTTGGCGATATTCTGCCAAATGTGGTACCCTTTTCCGCTTCGCTGACTTAAAGTTCAGACCTAAAAAATCGCCATGTTTGGCAATTTTTGAAATCGCTCCAAGTGGTTGGGCTAAACTGCATTTTTTCCAACTAATTTTAATTTATATTTGAAAAAAAAAAAACTGTTTTAACGTCAAGTGCCATAAACTACAAGTTTAAAAAATGTATTTGAACTTGAGTGGATGAATATAAAGTATTTAACTATTGAAAATTTGAACAAGATATATGTCGGGAGAGTGTGAGCTAATAGTAGGAATTTAAAAATAGCTGCATGAGCGGCTTTCGTAAAATATCGATTGTTTAGAACTTAGATATAATATTTAATATTCACTCATAAATCTTAGATAACTCATCCTCTTAGATTCACTCATAAATCTTAGATCTCGGAGTATTTAATTAAAGGAAAGTTAATTCACAGAAAATTAAATATATATATTAGGTCTAGCGGAAAATTTTGTCCCTTTGTAAAAAGGAAAGAAAATAATATATTTTCAAACATTCAATATAAATCATATTGCACAATATTTTCTGTTCTTACTTATAAATTCTTGATAGTGTGATGGTTAATTTGTAAATACCAGTTTTGAAAAATGCTTTGTCTTAACAAGTGAAGAATTCGGATAGTGTTTGAATTTTTTTTCTTTTCAAAATATTTCGCAGGGTTTCGCGATAATTAGAGGAGTATTGTGGATGTGACAGAAATTCCTAGTCTAGTTCTGTGAATTTTTTTTTGACAAATTACCAAAGCAGCGTGTGGTTTAGCATTATTATGGTTTAATCGTCTGTGATTAGGGGTTTGTTTTCTTTCTTAGCGAACAGAGATGTGCGTATGACTTTTCGTTTAAGCACATTTTAATCACTTCACTCACGAGGCCCCCATCTGGAAGGTTTATAGACCAACACTAGTAACGACGGAAAATATACTGTATAAATAAATATTGTTTAATGCATGAAACATTTATTATTTTCATTCGTTTCACAAACGGACAGAACTTTCCAGCTGACCTAATACATACATACAGATGAATGATAAAATAATACGAACACCTGAGTAATAATGGAAAATCTTTATTGATAGGAGATTGGACCACCCTTTGACTGAAGTACAGATTTAATGCGACGTGAGATAGATGCAAAAAGGTCATGGACAATATTTAAAGGAATATTAAGCCATTCCTTATGAAGAACAGTCTCTAATTCCGGAAGGATGGATGGAGGTGGTAATCGGGAAAGAAGTTTGGACTCCTAATATTCCCATAAATGTTCAATAATATTCAAGTCTGGAGATGGAGGAGGCCAGGCAAGATGTTCAATTTCCTCGTCATGCTCTTCGAACCATGCTTGAACACACCTCGCAGTGTGGATAGGGGCGTTGTCGATTTGAAAAAGCGGTCGCTCTTCAGGGAATGTAGTTTGTACAAAAGGATGGACATGACCCCCTAGAAGGCTTAGATAATGATTGGATTTGATTCTCCTATGCAGAATAGCAAGTGGTCTAAGACCTCGCCAAGATATCGCACCCCATACCATATTGGAGGCCCCCCCCATGCCTCACAGTCGGCAAGAGGCATTCAGGATTAAACGCTTCTCTGAGCGTTCTCCAGACATAAACGCATCCGATCGTCTGAAATAGGGTGAGTGACGATTCATCTGACCATATTACCAGTTGCCAATGCTGTGGGGACCAGCTTTTAAGATCTCTGCACCATTGGCGTCGCCTGAAAGTATTAGGTGCTGTCACCAAGGGTTTACGAATTGACACTCTGCCATAAATGTTCGCCGCATGAAGTTCTCTTTTGACAATTTTTGTTGAAACGGGATCCTGGAGATGACTGTTCATTTGGAATGTTATCTCGGATAGTGTTTGCTTGTGCTTTCGGGCTACTATGCTCTTCAAGACCCATCTATCCCTATCAGCAAGCTATGACTGTCGGCCATTGTTGTGCTTTGAAGACATTGTCTTACCCTCTTCGTGTACGCTGACGTAACGGCTGATAACGTACAACTTGCAAACTCTAAAAGGTTTGCTGCTTCCGTAACTGATGCTCCACTTAAAAGCGCTCCAACAATCATTCCTTGTTGGATCTCTGACAGGTCTGACATTTCAACTTATCACGGACAGTTCGATAGACGCATGCAATGCAGGTGACTGCTGTTGAGAGACTGATACCTTCCTCTTCACGCTCACTAGGTGGAAAACTTCTATTCCAGGTGGCGCGGCTGTACTGCAGGTGTGAAATACGTCATACCTTTTCACAGGTGTTCGTATTATTTTGTACCCAATCTGTATATATATATATGCAAAATGACTTGCAAATATAAATACACCTATCAATGTCTACGTAATTGGTCATGCATAATTATTATGTATATAAATACTGATAATTTTTATTTTTAAAAAAGATTCATAAACTATAATTTGTTATTATTTTTTCGCATTTTAAATAATGACTAATTCTTTATTGCCACTTAACTTTCTATTTATGATGTGGCCGTGGTAGTCTAGTGGTGGACTCTGTGCCGGAGGTTTTTGTCGAACCTTGGTTCGAGTCCTCTTGCAACTCAAGACTCGCCGTATAGCCGGGACTGAAGTAAGTTAAATATTTCAAGACTCGAAGACCTCCCGTTGACAAGGATTGGAAGTTAGGAGAGGGAGGTGCACCTCAAATGTTTTCCTCGTCACTTCACCGAGGTTCAAAATTGCGAGGTCCGTCGTCAATAGCCTCGTGTTGCTTCCAGTGTGACTTTTTTTTAAATAAAACTAATTATTCTATTTATGATTTTATTGCTTAAGTTTGGTATCCCGCATTTATTTTATAATCATTGAAGTCAAAACAGAATATATGATACAGAAATTGTTTATTAAGCTATTTGGTTGCTTATTAAGTCTGATAAAGTAAAAAGGAATCACTTAACAAATCCTTAAATATTGATTTATTCTGGTTTTGACAATAAATGTCACTAGAAATTTCTAATATCAGAAATCTTCAGGAATTTTGGTTTTCGTTTACTTAGGTCACACCAGAAGCAACACGAGGGCTATTGGCAACGGACCCCGTAATTTTGAACCTCATTTAAAGGAAGGAGACGACACCTGAGCTTGCACTCACTCTTCTAACTTCCCCACAACGTCAACGGGAGGACTTCGGGCCCTGACAAATTTAAAGTGCATCAGCCCTGACTACACGACGAGTCTCATGTGGCATCAGGGCTCGAACCCACCCCTGAACGAAAACCGCCGGCCGCGAGTCTGAAACCATAACCACTATGTTATCGGTGCCACAAATATTCCGAGAACCTTTTTATTAAACATCTTAAACAGAATATAGTAACTAATAAAATTAATTGACTTCAATCTTAATCCCTAACAGAAAAATGAGGTTATAAATAAAACATCACAGTAATATATTATGAAAGTGTTCTAATTTGGTACCTGGATCCTTTAAAGACATATTTCATATTTTTTTTAATTTAGAACGAAGAAAATATGAGGGAATCTATCAACGACTTACATCTATTTTTAAATTCCTACTATTAGCTCACACTCTCTCTATATATATGTTGTTCAAACTTTCGATCGTTAATAAAATAATTTTTATTCATTCACTCAAGATCAAATACATTTTTTTAAACTTGCAGTGGATGACACTAGATTTTAACACACTTTTTTTCAAACATTAGTTCATTAATTAAATTAAAATTGGTGAAAATGCAGTTTGACCCAACCGCTTGGCGCCATTTCAAAAATAGCCTAACTTTACGATCTTTTTTTAGCTGAATGTTAAGTCCGAGAAACGGACTTAACGTTCCAGGGCAGCCACATTTGCCAAAATACCGCGAAATAATTCCTATCGCTAAGGTTGATTGGGCTAAACTGCATTCCTAACATTTAATTTACCGTATGAATTAAGAAACAAGTCAATGCTTCCACTATGTCATTTGTCTAGCAATGGGAAAGTTGGTAGAGCGTCGGCGTAGAATCTTCATACCTTCGGATCGAATCTCGTCGAAGAATAAATTTTTTTATTTGGTTTTCAGATGATTAATTGCAGTTTTATATGGGAGAAAAAAATTTCTCTTATATAAGATATTTAGCTGGGATATAATTTTAGGAATAAGTACCATCAGTAACGAATGGTGTAGATCGCTGGATAAAAATTTATTTTCCAGCTTAATATTGTGATTCTGTCATATGTATGTACATATTTATTTTAATTTTGATTATTTATTAAAAAGTAACAAAAAAATTTCTTTGTTGACCTAAGTAGGAATTGACTTTTTTTTCTGTATTCCTTGTTACATATTTAATCAATTAATTACATCATTATTAATTTTTGCAATATTTTGTAAAAAGCATCTGAGTGTAGTCTTTAGAGCTTTCGAAAAGTGCAATTATGATATGTATTTCAAAAAAATTTGAATTTAAATTTTATTTCTTAGATTCTGACTAAACTTTTATTTCTTCCCTATTTAGAAGCAAATGATAAATTAACAGTTAGTATTCAATAACAAACAAAAAACCCATTAGTTTTAAAAAATTCTTCGTTTATAACTAATTTCATCAATCTTTCAACATTTTTGGCTACTTCGAAAATATTTCATGCATAGAGTTCCACGCTTAACATTTCTTTTCTTCACTTTTAAGAACCAAAGATATTGATGAAATGTACAAAAAAATTTATTTTTTAAGGAATACTTACGAGAGTAGTGAGAACAAACAGAATTTATAAATCACAACATTCAAAAATAAGTTTTGAGCTTTCTTAAAAAAATTTTTTACCTAGGTTTAATACCTTATTTATGAAGGCATTTAAAATGGAAAAGAAAATATTTTTTTCATATCACTCAGCTACCAATCCGTAACAAATTCAAATAAACGATATTTTCATATAATCGGTAATAATTCACAAGGATGCCGATCGTTCTTTCAAAATCATAAGCATTTCAAATACATTTTAATCATTTGTAGAATTATGAAGTTTCATTTAAGATTTTAATATTTATGCTTTTTGAAAAAATGCTCTCATTAAAAATTTCTTGTCTTATTCCAACGGAGAATGCAGTCCCACTTCAGAGTATAGTACTTTTTTTATGCACTAAGACAGAAGTCTTAGATTGACTGAGTGTTTTGTTTGGAGAAATTTTAGTTGACCTTCTTTGGAAATTTTGATTTAGAGTCATCATTCAGAAATAGGCTATATCATTATAAAATTGTTTAAAAAACAGTTAAGGGTAACAGGATATGAAGGGGAAAATAAAATGCAAAATTAAAATTATTTCCTTTTGTGTTTTTTATGTTTTAAAACTTATTCGAAGAGCTAAGGATTTTCGTGTGCTTGATAAATGATATTTCAATCATTTTATTGAACTTTAAAAGCATTTGTTTAGTCTTAAAGTTTTTCTTTTCCTTTCAGTTGAATACGGATATGATTTTTCCCATATGTTTGCATTTAGTTATCATTTTTAAAAATAATATTTCTCACAAAGAAAACAATCCACAAAATATAGTGAACATACTTTTGTAATGATGTTACGTTATATTTCCATTGAAAAAAATTTATAAAACTTCGTAATTTCGCTTGCTTTATTTTTTTTATATAAAAAATTATATCGTAAAATTTAAGTATTACTTACAAAAAAAAATTAGGTTCACTATATGATAAGTACTTTATACAGAAGCATAAAAAATTTTGAACACACACCATATTGTATAATATTTTTCTCTAAAATGGTACCTAAATACAAATATATCTCACAAAAATTATGCACATTCAAATAAGAGGGGAAAAACCTCTATTATGAAAAAATACTTTTATAGATGTATAGAATGATTGAAGTATAACTATTTTACACACAAATAAATATAAGCTCTACAAATAATTTGAAAAGATATATATCAAAAACACAAGGAATCTTAGATATGATATTCCAAACTCTTCCTTTTGCATGTCCTAGTAATCTTATCGCAATATTTTACTCTACATAATTTTTATTTTTCCGTTTTACATACGAGGATCATTCAATAAATTCTTGTGGCAGAGATAGCCGAGTGGTCACGGTTTCGGAGTCGTGGCCGATGGTTTTCGTTCAGTCGCGGGTTCGAGCCTTGATACCACTAAAGATCCGCCGTTTAGCCGGGACAGATGCACGTTAAATCTCTCCGGGCTCAAAGTCCTCCCGTAAGCGTGGTGTGGATGTTTGGAGAGGGGGTGCCAGGTCAGGTGTCGTCCTCGTCACTTGAACGTGATTCAAAATTACGAGGTCCGTAGCCAATAACCCTCGAGTTGCTTCTAGTGCGACGTTAATAAGAAGAATCAATAAGTTCTTAGGAATTCCAAGAGATGGCCATCGTAGCATTGAAAATGGTTTTGTTTTTAGGAAGCATCTCGACAGTTGTCCAAGTATTCGTGATCATGACGCCTTCAGTACCTCAAAAGTTCTTCGTCATATCTTTTCCTGCCGATGAGACCATTATAATCTTCTTTGGAGCAGATTCACAGGAATCAACTTTATTTGTTTTCATTTTTTTGCTTCCTTTCTCTTGCGTAATGAGGAATCCAGATCTCACCGACGGTTAGAACTTGACGCAAAATGACGTCATTGACTCGACGCTGCAGCAATCAAATTTTGATTTGACTGCAAATTAGTACCGAATCAAAACTAACCGATGAATCAATGTCAAATTTGTTTCGGCTCCATTTAACAAGTGGCACCACCCAACGGTAAAGACTATTTACTTTAATGATGTCATCTGCTCTAAAATACAAGTACTTTTTGAACTTATCTGAATAACGCTCGCGATATGGCATTTGCAATTCAGACATTCATTCTTAAAATTAAGTACAAATTTCTAATCTTGTCAAAACATTGCCAATTTTTAAATTCCCTCGGATGATAATAATAACTGCATCAATTTGATAAGACCATCAGATATGACCATCATTGAAGATAACTGCATCAATTTGATAAGACCCTTTATCAAATTGATGCAGTTCGTTTAATTCTTTCTTAAAAGGGTTATCATTACGTATCCATAGGATGGCCGTGGTAGCCTAGTAGTCATGACCGCAGTCTCGCGGCTGCCAGTTTTCGTCGAATCGTATGTTCGAGCCTTGATGTCACTGAAGAGCCCCCGTATAGCTGTGGCTGATGCACATTAAATATGTCTTGGCTTAAAATCCTCCAGCAAGCTTGGTGTGGAAGGTAGGAGATGGGGGTCAAAGCTCAGGTGTCATCCTCGTCGCTGGACCGAGGTTCCAAATTACTAGGTCCGTCATCAGTAGCTCTCGTGGTGTTTTCAGTGGGACGTGAATAAAACGAATCAACCAGCGTATCCACACAATTGAAAGAATTTCAAAGAATTAGTTTGGTGTAGAAATTTGTCATAAGGGTTCTTTGTCCATTGCTACAGTGTCAGCAATCGCACGAATACTTAATGGTTGGTCACACAGAAACAGATTACCGATTACTTTCAATATCGTCGTATGTTTTTCATGTAGAAGAGCGATTCGGGCTTGAATAGTCTTCAACGTCTTCTTGGCCAACTCGAAAAGGCTTAAAACTCTCAAAAGCATGTGCACGTGATAAACCTTCATTGCCGTACAGTATTTTCAATAAATTATGTTTCCAAAGCGGTTTTTCCAAGGTTCATTTGAAATTTCAGAACCATTCGTTGCTCACTTGTCAGTTTTCCGTAGAAACAAAAATGCAACTTAAAGTTAACAAAGACTGCGACTATATGGATTTGTTTACAGAAGCGAGAGGCACTACATTCGAAATAGAAGATTTCATGAAAAGGAGCTGAAGGTCGCTGGTGTTTGCGTCATTTTGTAGCAGCGTCATTCTCGTTATTAAATATCCACACTTCGCCTTTTAAATTTGTATAAAGGAGATCTGTACATAGCTTACTCCTATTAGGAAAGGGAAATGTTAATGGAATAATTTATGGTAGTATAATGATTTGATAGTTTCTCTTTTTTATATGTATTACATGAGAACAATATTTTCTGCATTCCGAGAAAAGACAAAAAAGTCATTTTAACTTTTTCTGCCGCCTTTTCTTCCTTTCGGACACATTCACCCGAAACAACCCATCGTTTGAATTATTGTATTTTCGGTGTATTTTGATTATGAGAGGAATCTTGGTATCATCGATGGTGACAATTGAACGATATGAAAAATACTCAAATTGTGACAATCATAATTTGATTTAGCTGCAATACCAATGAAAACTAATCTGTGTATCAGGATCACTTCTGTTTCGGTGCTTTTTATCAGGTGACAGAACACAATGCTAACCCCAATTTCAGTAAGCGACACCACCAGTCATCAAAATCAAATACTTTATGAAAAACCCACGCCATGTACTGTATGATCAAGCATTAACATGTCAATCAGGCATGGTGACTCAGAGACGGTGCTTTCCTGGCATGCAAGATAATTTTGGATGTAATAACTTCGTTTACTTCTTTTATCTGATCTAGTTTTTTAGCTACCAAAGGGGCTTTCAGTCTATATTATTAAATTGGTTCTGAAAATAAAAAAGCAATTTAACAAGCCCTTATTTTAAAATTTAAAAAAATTTAAAATTTTTGAAGTTTCTTTAAACTTTTATAAAATACACAATTTGTGAAATTTTTTAATTATTGTGAGTGATTTATGTTTCGTATATTATTCCAAACAAAATTTAGTATGGATTTGAAAATCTGTTTCCTTGTTGATTTTTAATAATTATATTTCTAGATAAACCTGGAAAAAAACACGAAATTTTTTAAAATATTAACTTTAACTTTTTTTAAAAAAATAACTAGAGATCATAGACCTAAATACTAACTTTTATCGAACACATATATCTAAATATCTATAAGAAATTTTAAGACTCTATCTTGAAAAGAAAAAAGTCCTTAGGGATTAGAAAACACACCTACAAAAATAAAAGTCTGAGAAAAATGCATTTAAAGTTTTTAAAGGCATAAAAAAAACTAATAATGCTTGCAAAGCTATAAATGTTTAATATATTATTTTACTACTTATATAATACATGAAAACACTACTTTGATTAAATATAATTGAAAATATTTTTACTTATTCAAAATATGTTTTTTTCAAAATGTCGATATAGCATTTATTACGATGACAGATTATTTAGTTTAAAGTTAACATAATAATTTCACAATATTTTTAAGTCACAATACATTTTTAAAAAATAATAATGATATAAATAAAAGTTTAAAAAAAGTTTAAAACCACCAGGTTTGTACCTAGCACCTAATTTTTTCCCAATTTTTTGTCGCCGAAATTTAGCAAGTTTTATTTTTTGCTGCGCGACATTATAATTTGTAGGTTTTATTTTCTTTCTGAAGTAGATTCTCCTATAATCAGTAATGTATACTAAATGTTCTGATGACAAACTTATTGCAAGGCAATTAAGCATCCTGAAATTTGTTTAAAGCTTTTAATGTTCCAACATTAAATTCAGATCGGCTCATTCTACAACGTAAGTTCAAAAGTTCCTACCGAAGTACAGCAACTCAGTGTTAGACCTTCCGCCTTATTAGCCTGATCTTGCGCCATGCGACGTCGATCTAGTTTCGAAGGTGGAATCCGCATTAAAAGAAACATGATTTGAGTACGTTGAAGCAAGAAAGAGATATTGGCACGCGTCCTGAAGGAACTGACATAAGATGACTTCCAGCACTGTTTCAAACAGTAGAACTTTTTTTTCTTCTTACCATACCGACATGATTTTGCTTATTTCACATTACTTCACTTGATATTAAAACTATAGCTAAAATTGACTTCTATAATATGCTGATTCCGAAAATAATTCTACAAACTACAAGCCGGAATTCAAACTGTGGAATTACAATTTTAACAAACTTTCAAACTTTTTACTTTAACGGCAACAGTTATTATAATACAACAAACGATTTTATTTCAACAATTACAATTAACGGAAATTTCAAGAAAAATGGAAACTGATTCAACCAAACAATATTTTGGAAGAAAGCGTTTAATTAGAATTTCCAGCCGCGAGAAAACGCTCATTTGTTGTTTATTATCTCGAGAATAATTTTGCACACAAGTCAGAACAAAAATATTCTTATCTTGGTGACTCAATAACCTTTTTAAGTAAAAGCATTCTCGTAAAAAAAAATTCCATGTTTTTAACTAAATTTTCGAATGCGATGACACCGAAATATACCGTTACGTTATTCAAAATAAAAATGATTTATTTTTCAATCTCTTTGAAAATGTTCTGAAGGTGTGCTTCAAAAACCCTATAACTCCATTTAGAAAAATAAAATATTCTAGATAGGAAGTAAAAATTTTTAAATTTCTGTTTTTAAAATCTGAGCCCAGTCATTAGGGAATTCGATTTATAAGGAAAATAGAACACGATAAACAATGAATAAACATTTTATTTTGTTTAAAAATAAAAGTGGGAGTAAACATCGTCAATTTCTCCACTCCCCTAATTCTCCAAGTCCCTGCTTGCATTAAACATCAAAGAGAAAGCAACTTTGTTGTTTTTACCGAATTCCATCGACGATTAACCGGAGCTAATGGCCTCTTTCATTATTTTGTCAATATTAGTAAGCAAATGTTTTCAATTGGGGATTCACAATCGGCTATCGTACTATCATTTTTGACCGAACACAATACAAATAAGTACATTTTGTTTTAAGCTTTGAATAGGAATTCGACATTATTTTTTTTAATATTCAAATGAAAAAGTTTTAATAACTTCTTAAATGATAATTTGAAATGATAAGTAAATAAAATTGAATTTATTTCTAGAGATTCCTTATTTGAAAGGAAACTGATAATGATTAAAATTTCTTTCAGACCTTTCAGAAATCTAATTGTATATTTTTTGGATGTAATTACATTAATAAAAGGTAGAATGTCCTATTCTTGTCGAAGGAGTAACGTAAGTATTAGAAGACTCGGGATTATGAAATTCAGTACGCAGAGTCTATGAATTCTGATTTGAGCACCACGGAGTCATTTTTTTTTTTCGAAATTTACTTTGAATTTCTTTAAATTTAAAATCAAAATTATTAAATTAAATTTTAAATTATTTATTTTTTTAAATTTAAATTAAATTTAAATTTAAAAAAATGAATTTACCTTCTCCGCTTATGAGCAGTTTGTTCAGTGCATGCTGAAACCGAGACAAGATTCTAATTTTGTAGATGGCATAACAGAAAAATTGCAAAATACATGAGTGTGAAATTTAGTACAATTAATCAGTGAATAATGATTATGTGCACAACGAAACTTATTTTTCATAAATTCAATTTAGATTTAATAAAGCTGTATTTTATTTTATTTATATTTCATGTGTGTAATGTATGAGATCACATTGCTTCTCCATCATACAGTTCATTTGATTTAGGTTTTTTAAAATTATTTCTGAATAATAAAAATATGAGATACTCATTATTTTTTTTTCACTATTTTCCATTTAAGGAATTGTATTAGCTCAGATGACCACACTTTCTGTTTCAATTGTCACTGAAAAATTTTATTTCCCAATTTGAGAGAAATATATTGCCTAAAATATTTATACCTTTCTCTTTCAATTAGAAGCAGCGTAATTTGCTTTGCCTGAGTTTATTATCATCTTCTTTTCTGATTCCTACTCACTGATGAATTTTTTTCATTATTATTTAGCCTACTATATCATCACTAATTAAAATTCTATTTTAGTTTATAATGAGTCTTGAAATTTTTCCTTACCAAGTAGTCCCAATATATGACGATGGCGACTGTCTTTTTATTTTACAATTCTTGTATTAAAATGAAAACAAAAATTGAAACAGCAAAGGTGACATCTGAATTCTAAGTAAGATTTAAACCAAAAAATAATCAGTAAGAAATCACAATATCACTATTCTAGAAAGAATTTTGCAGATGAAATGTATAAGGTGCAATTATAGCGTCTTAATATTTTAAAAAGGCTACATTTTTTATTATTTCCAACAGCAAAGATAACACAAATACAAAAAAAGAAAACAAATAAAATTTTAAGAAGTTCTATGCAAAGTCTTGCAAAGAATAGGATTAGTCACCCAAGGTGCTAACTTTTTAAAATTAATTACTCGAGTAAATATAAGAATTAAAGAAAAAGATGAGAAATACCAAGAATTTGAAAATTGTAAACTTTTCCGATATTAAAACTAATGCAAATTTTGAATACTTAAATTGAATATAATAAGGCTAAATTTATATAAAATTGAAGCAAACAAGATAAAAAAAAGTTGAAAAAGCATCTAGTACTCTAAAAGTGATTCAAATAAAACAATAGCCCCTAGGGTAGCTACAAAAACTAGATCAGTGAACGTAGTCATTGCATCAAAAGTTATCTAGCATACCAGGAAAGCACCGTCTCTGAATCACTATGCCTGATCGCCATGTTAATGCTTGGTCATACAGTACATGGCGAAGGTTTTTCATAAAGTATTTGATTTTGTTGACTGGTGGCGTCGCTTACTGAAATGGGAGTTACCATTGTGTTCTGTCATCTCATAAAAGGTGACGAAACAGATGTGACCCTGATTCATAGGTTAGTTTTCAATTGGTAGCTATTGATAATCAATTCTGAGTGAGCCATCATGGCTGCGGCGTACCCAGAAAATAATTTTTGATTATATATCGTCATTTCCGTGACAGAATTTTTTTTTAGAATAACCACTTGGTACAAAGTAAATAATAAGCCATATCCATTTTTAACTATCCTATTTAAAACTTTTCAAGTATTGATATGACTTTTTAAAGTTAATTTAAAAAGTATTGATCACTTAAGAAAAATTATTAAGATACCATTAGAATAAAATTTTCATTTTTGTGGGGGGCATTTTTTACAGATGAACCCCCTCCACTCCCTTTTCGTCTACAAATACCGAACCCGAGGCAATATTTCAGAGACAACAAAGACTTTTTTATTCTTTTCTCGGTAATCAGTTTAGTTGAAACCCTTTTTTTTTTCTCTTAGTGATGAAGAAAAAAGTTATGCGAAGAGGAGAAAAAAAAGTTCTTATGTTTTTAACAAAAGAATTATCTTAAAATATTTCTATTTCGAGGAAAACTCTTGGAGGTGCATTTGGCATCTTTGGCATCCCCCACCGTTGTAAGCCACTGCATCATGGTGTCGAGTTTTGAAGCATAAATTTTGTGAGACAGTTTTTGTGTGTTTGTGTTTATTATTATTATTTTTTATTTTGTGTGATACGATGTACGTAACTGTAATATATTTGTACTTTTTCAATATTTTTAAGAGTTTTGGTGTTTTCTGCGTGTTTTTTTAAATTCCTTTTACCCGTTACAGTGAAAAATAAAATGATCAAAAGCGGCGCAAACAATTATAGTAGGGATGAATTTAACAAACAGTGCGAAATAAATTATTTATAGTGCAGCAACTCCTTTCCTCCTCCACGGGGCACGGGATAAAATAATATCTCCCGAAGCTTTGGAAGAAACTTGAACTCGAAGTGATGACACAGGACTTGAACACTGGATGGCAGCACAACCTATAACTACTGGTTGCATATGCCCCCAACGCAAAATACTTGCTCTGTACGTCTAACTAAGACAACTGCACAAAATCACGACTAGTGATATTCCGGCTCAGGCGCACGTGACGACGTGACTCGCCACTCAATACGAGACAGCCGATGACTCAAATGGAAACTGTTCCAAATAAAACTTAATTCAACAGGGAGGGGAAGTATATCAATTGCAGTAACGGCTGAAAAGAAATCAAATTAACTTTCTGTACAAAATATCAATGTTTCTCCACGAATCAACATCACAATGATGATACTGGAGGGAGAGTATGCAGAGACTCTCTTCAACAACTGCCACCAGAGCTTAAAAAAGCCGAACGTAACTGCTAGACGAAATGTGTTTTCAGCTTGGTTTGAAGAGTAGAGCAAAAAGCGATCGGTCAACTTTCCTCCGGACACACTGAACCAGGGTTCGAAACAACGCTGCCACATCAAGGTCATCAACAACTCTCTCCCCTGCACGAAGAATGGGGTAGAATAACTTCCCCCGATGCCTCGGAGAAATAAAACCGTCCAGCGCATCTGGCTATTTAAGTAAGGCGCTTTTAACTTCTGGCGCTGTTGTAGAAGAGAGTCTCTGAAATATCAAATTAATCAAGAAAGCAGTTTTGCATTGTTTTTGAAAATACATTTTCATTAAATAGAGGACATGATACAAATCCAAGTTCCAATCTGATCTCGTCCTCAGTGTCAACAACTGTGGTCTAGAGTTATATTCACCAAAGAAGACTCTCTGACAGTTGTAGCTTCATCACAAAGCGATCATTGCTTCTTATAGGAGATCATTCCTGTAGATAAAAGCGTCATTAAACTGACGAAAATTAATTCATTTAATTTCGAGGTTTTTCTTTTCCTCCCCTAAATGAAGCAGATTTTATCCTATTATCTTTGTTTACCAACCCCTAACAATGAACGTAAAGCGATATAAAAATTGCTCCAGTTATATGGGGCATCTGAATACGTCTGAACTGGCAAAAAAATGACACCAGGCATGCGAAAGGTTAGCAACTCCTGATTTACTGTAAAATATTTATCTCTGAAATTAAAATGAAACTACCTGAAGCTACGTTTTAAGTGTATTAAATTTATTCTTATTTCTCTTTACGATCCACAAGAAACAATTGATGAGCTTGAACAATTGATTTAAGTAGCTTTGATGATATTTCGCGAAAAAGTCAAAATAATTGCTGACTTCCCGATTAATTTCATTTAACCGCTTTACTGTATTACAGAATATTAATAAAAACGACAAGTTTTCTGGACATCATATTTATTTCGAAACATCTTTTCAAACATAAATTATATACTCAATTTGCAGAAGAATAATTTTTCAACGTTCGTTTTACATCTTAGAATAAATCTCCCTCCTTTATTTTGTTCGGTGCCAGTAAATTTTCTAAAAGCAAAAACATGACGTGGTGTTGCTAATAGCATATTTTTATTTCTTTCAAACAACTTTAAATATTTAAGTAACATGGCTTATTAAAACATATTGCTAAAATATTTTTCAATCACTTTGATTTTTATTCATTTTCTTTTACCTACTAAATATATCACATCGCATATATTTTTCAGAAAAACTTTTAATTCATTAAGAATCGTCAAATATTTATCTGAAATAAATTTTGTTTCCTTAGATTATACTATTTTTTGGTTGAGTTACTTATTTTTAATTAGGAATTTTGCTTATATTTGATTTTATACCATTTTGTTATAAAGATATGGCTAAAGCGAGATGATTGGAACCATAATTCAATATAAACACGTATTACTCATTCCATGTATCTGAGACTGCCTTTTGATTGCCTTTATCTCCATTTTTGATTTTTATATCTTATATTTATCTTTTTTTTTTCGAGTAACGCCATGTACATTTAGTTGTGTTATTATCTATTAAGCCTTTTCTAATAATTGTATATTATTAAATGAGCGTTTTTCTCATAAAATATTGTTAAGGTATATATTTTTAGCAGGGTGTTTTAATTATCACGTACACGTTTATTAGTATTCTTAGATATTTAACATTTTTCAATTTAATAAAATCAGACCTTATAATTGCAATAAGTTTAAATTACGAGGGCTATTCAGAAAGTAAAGAACGTTTTGGAATTAAAAAGAAACTAAGTATAAGAAAAAAAATTATTATATACATCAGAAAGAGCAACTAAAATTCTACTTTTCTACATAGTCACCAAACAAATTGAGGCACTTATCATAGCGGTGGACAAGCTTTGAAATCCCTTCTTCATACAATTCTGCCGCCTGCGTTCTCAGATTGTGTGACAATTTCAAACAACAAAGTCCGTGAAACTAGTAGAAAACTAAGCGAAAGCTCCGTTATTGTGAAACGGCGGTTATCACGAATCTTTTCATCAACTTAGCGACCAGTTCGTCAGTCACAATGCTAGGGCGTCCACTCTTTTTTTCTTCGTGAACGTTCTCTCTTCTCTTCATCGTCGCCATTTTCAAACTGAATGCACCATTTCCGGATTAACTTTCATTCATTACGTTGTTTCCGTACACTTCACACACTTGCCGATAAATTTCCATAGGTTTTAGATTTTTTGCCAACAAAAACCGTATCATAGACCGCACCTCACAACTGGCGGGATTTTCAATTGCAGCGCACGTTTTAAATTTGAATATTGAAAAAACGGGCAGCGTGGAAATGTTCCCGTTGTGATGACTGTAGCCGATGGAGATGCCGAGCACGCAGATACCAAAATATACGTGATCGGCGCATGCCTAGCGACGTCAGACGGAAACGTTCCTTACTTTCTGAATATCCCTCGTAATTTATTAGTAATGCTATTTCTTAATGATTCTAATTTTACATTTCAATTCTTAAAATTATGTTTGCCTCCTTAGTTATGAATTTATTATTTATTTACATGCATATTTATTTCGTATTTATGTAAACTTTGTTATATATATATATATATATATATATATATATATATATATATATATACATACTGCGTGTGCGTGCCTGTGATTGTGCGTGTATTTTGTATTTAATAATTTTGCGCATCGCGACCATGTATACAATATGCGTTTGTGTTCATTTTTATGGAACAAACGTTTTTACACAATATTTTTTTTTCAATATTTTTCTCATTAAAAATTACATTTGAATTCAAATGTAAACTACTTGCAATTATTGGCGCGATACATCTCTTTCGGAACAGAAAAAATAAATAATCAAGTTTTTTTTAAAATAAAATTCCAGTTTATGACCTGAATTCCAATTTTTTTTACTATCGTGTCATGAAATTTTCCGATAAATCTCTTCAAAAACATTATATTTCTTTTATAGAATGAAATCTTATTGAATTCTTTAAGAATGTGTAATTTTTCATTTGACTGTCAGGGAAAACTTCTTTTTAAAAACATATTAGCTCAATTTTATTATTCTGAAATGGTTACGGAACAAACTTTCTATGTTTATTCTGTCAGATTGCATTCCATGTAATCCTTTGCGCAGTTTTCAACATCAAAGTATATACTTCTTTTCTATCGAACAAACACAACGCGCACTAAGCTAATATTTATGCGAAAAGTCTTGTTTATACAATTCAGGAACAAGATAAACAATGCATCCACAGTAATTAAACATATGGAGATAGCAAAAGAGAGTAAAATGTACATGAACTATAAGGAAAAAAAATTTCATACAAACAAAACATAGAAACATATATTTTATTTCTATGAATAACAACATGTGTTTTTATGAATAATTCCTGATACAAACAAAATATATAGACACCGCAAACAAAATTCTTTTATTTCATCAAAATGTATTTCGATGAATTAAAATAGAATAGTTATAATTTGTGGAGGCCAGAAAATTTAAATGAGAAATTATTTCGTTATTTCATATATCAGTAAAATAAAGAAATTATAATAGAAAATTAACTTAAATTAGTAAAAAAGCAAATATTAAAATATTATGTGATATATATATATATGGGGGGGGTGTATGTGCGTCCACGAGAGCGTGGGTGGGTGGGTGCGTGCGTTTAACAGTAAACTAAATGTACGTGTAAACGTGACATAAAATTCCATTACTGTCATAAGATGGGAAAGTATTATATAATGGCTCAACTAGTATTGAATGAAGGGATCTTGAGAGATTTCTGCTGGAAACAAACCGTCTGGTACAGGCTTGGCCAACTCGCGTCCCGTGAGCCGCATGTTGCTCGCGAAGTTGTGCCACATGAACAAAAATTTAAAATTTTACTGCGCATATAAGTACTAAAGAACATTCCACCATAAGATATTCGTATCATACCCTACAACCAAGGGAATATTCATTGCCTGACTCAACTTTCATCAATATTAATCTTGTTCAGAAACAATTACAAAACTCGTTTTAAAAAGCGCGTGGACCATCTGGTGCGAATCGGCGATACACAATGTACAACTAACCAGCAAACTTACTGAAGAGCGCGAGTGTACATTACTACATGTAGGGAGGAAATATAACACGCGGAACTTATGAATTAACAGCAGCAAGTCTAAAATATTTGATGGAGAAGTGTATTGTTCCAGACAGACTGATTGCTCGGTGTCTTTTGATAGCTAAAAATTTAGCACCAGAGTTATGTTGTAACTGCAGGTCAGTTTTTTAAATTGTATTTCGTGAAATATATTTAATTCAATAAAATGTAATTTACCTTAATTTATAGCAGAATATTCTTGATTTCTCTAATGAGGTTCGAGAGGATTAGCCCTTATCACGACTCAAAAGATGAAAGTTGTAGTTGTTTTTAACGTAACGATTTGATTCAGCATCATCACTTGAGCACGTAAACTCACAGATATATATATATATATATATATATATATATATTGAGGCAAAGGCAGGAAAGAAACTACAAATTTTGAGAAGATTAAATGGCGCCAAATGGAGATGTAATCAGCATATACTTAATATAGCATATAATACATTTGTAAAACCCATTCTGATGTATAGAAATGAGGTTTTGCTTGCTGTAGCACAAAATAAAACAAATATTTTGGAACGATTACAGAAAAGAGATCTTAGAGTATTAATAAGAGCTGTCAAAACCACCCTTATTGTATCAATGCAACTATATACTTCGAACCTACCAGTTTTTGGAGAAATAAAGGAACAGGCAATGAGCACATATATTAGACTAAAATCCTCACAAAAAGCTAAATGAATAGAGGAATATTATAAAGAATATTTAAAAACGTAAGTTTCCCTTATTGTAAAATGTCGGGAAATGCTGACTGATATTGATAAAGATGACTATATACGCTGTTCAAAAAACCTAGTAAGCCCACAGGAGTTAAAAAAATATGTATGGATTAAATTTATAAATAAAGCTATAGAAAAATATGTATGTATATATATATATATATATATATATATATATACTGAAAATTTATGAAAGAATAATTTAAAATATTTAAAAAGACAAAAATCCAGAAAGAAATGTGACAATGAAAGAAAAAATATATATAACACATCGATCAAAAACTCCCGAGACTAACCCAGAGATGGCGCTCGTTGTAAACCAGTAACCAGGTCTTTCTAGAGTACTAACCTTTGCTTGAAACGTGTCAAAATTTTAAGTCGATCGGACCAGGAGAAAGGTTTTTTGAAGTGAAGTGAAAAAGGTTTTTTCCAAGTGGGTGCCGCGATTGCTTTCGATGGAACAAAAACAGCAACGAGTCGATGATTCAGAAAGCTGTTTATCCATATTTACTTGCAACAAAAAAGATTTCTTGCGAAAAAAAAAATTGGGGGGAGAAAAAAAAAGATTTGGAAAAGCGTTGGAACGATTGTATCACCCTAAAAGGTGATTAACAAAAGGTGTTATGTTGATGAATAAAAAAAAATTTTGCAAAAAAAATGTTTTCAATGTTAGACTCGGGAGTTATTAATCGATGTGTTATATATATATATCCTTAATAAAACGTGTTTCCAAAGAGGCCCGTAAAGTCTATTGGGTTGGACAGGCATGTTCTTGTAGGACTTATAGCTCTGACAGTAGCCTTCGTTCGCAGTAGAGTTATAGTAGAATTTTTGTCTAGCAGGAATTTTAGCATAGTAGCATTATTATGTTTCGCCGGGAAACATGATGAGCATAACAACAATAGACCCACGAATTGTAATGAAATTTCACACGAAACTTGGATAAAGCGCTGCTAAAACTTATAATTTATCAAACGAAGTGTATGGCAATAAAGAGTTATGGTGTGTACATGATTCTGAGTGGTTTAAGCGTTTTAAAGATAGCCGGAAGGACGGTGAAGATGATTCACCACCGGGTTGTCCTTTCACATCAAAAACGGATGACAAAATCGAAAAAATTAGTAATCTGGTGCTATCTGACCGCCGGTTGCGTGATTGTAGGAAACGACAGTGAATCCGTACGGCAAATGTTACCGCCAAGACAATGCATCGACTTATTCCGCATTGTCTGTCAAGAGGTTTCTACAGCGTCCCAGTGTTAGACCATCCGCCTTATTCACCGGATCTTGAGCCACGCGACTTCTATCTGTTTACTAAGGCGAAATCTGCATTAAAAGGAAAGAGATTTGAGTCCGTTGAAGCTGTGAAAGACAAAGAGCACGCGTTCCTGGTATATTTAAGGAGGAGAGGTGTATATTGAAGGTGATTATGAGTAAATATGTGTATGAAATCAAAATAGAATGTTTTACTGCATCAGTTTCGTTATTTAATAGCCACAGATTGTATCTTGTCATAGACCTGTAAAGCACTTGTGGGATATACTTGCCTGTCAAATCAATGCTGATTTTAAGTAGCTCTCTAAGTTACGGAATTGAAGATTATCATGGAAAAAGCACTTGAATAATCATGACCAAAACATCATGGAAAATTCAATTATTTTCTTGAAGAAGCGCATTTTTGTGGACATAAGAAATGGGAGAGCATATTCACTGCTCATATTTTCCAAACGAAGTTAATTTTAATTTTCTAACTGTTCCTTTATTTCCTTTAAGCCTCGACTTTTCAAAACTTTTATTCATTATTATTATTTTTATTATTCATTTAATTATTATTATTATTCATAATTATTATTATTATTATTCATTCGTATTAATTATTATTCATTTTTTTTTTTAATTTACAAAATATAGCATGCGGTTATTCTTAATGTTACAAACAGAAGTGTGTGTGAAATAATTTGTTTTTGTGAACATATCATTGGAATTTCTTAAGACAATTTGCGATTTTGTTTTAAATTTTCTAATCTTTTGGCAAGTAGTGTACATTTTAACTACCTTCAAAAGATTTAGAACTGTTATAATAAGTTTCTTATTTATCTCTTGTTTTTTAAGCTGTAATTAATTTTTTTTCTACCCTAGTAAGTGAAATAAAACCTATCTCCAAACAAAAAAAAGTTTATGTAACACAATTAATCAGATGTTTATTTATAACATATAATGTTGTCCGCAACTCATCAGTGAAATTATGAGACTGAACATTTTGCGACTGCATCCTTCAATAATTACATAATGTACAGTGATAATGATAATAAACATCCAAATCCTTACCAGAAATCTAGATGGAAGCCATTAAAAGGTTTCAGAATTTTACTGAATTGGTAACATCATCTCCGTTAACTCTCTGTACACAAAGTGTACGATTACTAAATCACTAGTTGTAGTATTAATACATATCGAATGATAATATAAGTTCCAATACTAATATGAATTTTTTGAGTTTCATTTACACTCTTTCAATATTATTTTTAATTATTACGAAGCTAATTTACACAATAAAAAAATCTACATAAGTCTTACAATTTGACTACTAGAAAGTGGTTGAACTTACAGCTAATCTCACTAACTTCCGAAAAAAGAAATAAATACATTTCGCTTTCAGAGAAAGTATGATTTATATCCAATCCAACATTAAATAAAAAGAAGATAAATAAAAAATATTAAAATGATAAATTCTCTCTCAGGCTCAAAACTTCAAAGGTTACATATTGTTCATCGTCGCTTGTTCGAATTTTTATTTTCTCTCTTTTATGACGAAAATCACCGTCTGCAATTTACAACTGCATTTTACAATCACCGTCTGCACTTTACTTACACTCCTCCTCCTCTTGCCACACATATTCAAAGCGCGAACATTTCCCCGCTCTTTTAGCTTTATTTGCCTATCGTTACTTTGCTTCTTCTTTACTTCGATATGGATAGCAATCCGGCTAAAAGACCGTTGCCTCATTTTAAAAGTCTTTGCCAAAGGGTTTCGAAATCTTTTTAAAGTTCTCCCCTACTCGCTTGGATTTTGCCAGCCTTTTGCTTCCTTACCGTGTTCCTTCCAAGGTTAGCGACGGGTTTTGTTCCTTCTTTTTGACTTAGGTCCCTATGCATCTATGTTTGGAAGCTATTTAATATTTCTCCACCTGCATCTCTTTTAATGATTCATTTTTAACGGATTTTCTGTAACTCACATTGTATGTTTGAGTCAAAACTTTTAAAAAAAATTTCTCGCATTTTAAATTACTAAATTGAACTGATTTTCTTTGTCTCGGATTAAAATACTATTATTTAATTACAGTTAATCAAAATTATTTGATTAAAACCAATTATTTATAGAATTAAATTTTAAGCCGTTTCTCGCCCAGTCTCCAAATGGTCGCCAAATCCAATGCCTAATTGAGCTAAAAATTTATTTTACTTATTTTAGATGATAAACTTGAAACCGTCAAATAACAAAATAATTTGTTAACATTAATTATTGATTAAATTTAATTTGACTCGATGTTCCCTTTTGCTCTTAAAATTTAAGGTATAAAAATTATGTAAAGCAAAGTGTGAAGTTTGAAAGAAACACATGTTTAAAAAACTCGTTTTTTACCAATGTTATTTACTTCTTTTTTTCGTAACCCAGCGTTCATACGTATTCGTACTTTCAAACACTAGTTGGCTTACTTCTTCCTTATGCTTCTTTCATTCGGACTATAAGTTGTGACCCCCCCTTCATTATATAATTCTACATTTATCTTTCAGTCCAATATATACCAATCAATAATTAATGGACTCCAATTGAACATACATAAGAACAAGATGAAACGATTTATCAATCTATGAAGAATATATTTGGTCACATTCTATTGAATCCTACTTAACTCAACATACCTGATTTATGATTCAAATATGAAGTCTTAGATAACCAAATCACTCCTTCTGATTCCAACAATTCTCACTAACGGTAGCTGCGTATTTTTGTCCATAGACCAGAAATTGCTTTCATCCAAAAGACTAAATGTGGCTGCGGCATCCTAGTTGTCATGGTCGGGGACTCGTGGCCGGAAGTTTTCATCCAGTCACGGGTTTTATGCCACAAAAGACCTGCCGTGTGGACAGGGCTAATACATATTAAATTTGTGAGGACCCAAAGTCCTCCAGTTGGCGAGGTGGGGAAGTTAGTAGAGAAGTGTGCTAGTTCAGGTGTCGTCCACGTCACTTGACTAAGGTTCAAAATGATGAGGTCAGTCACCAATAGTCCTCGTATTGCTTCTAATTGCGACATGAATAAAAACAAACTAAACAAAAAGACCAGTTGTGATATTTCAAGCTAGTTTACTAATAACTATCAGCTTGCTCTTATCTTCTATCTCCCTACTCTTTCCTTGCATTTCCATTTCTCTTATATATCCCTGTATCTCTAATTCAATTCACTTCGCTTCTTCTCTTCTTCTAATTTGCCTGATCGCGTTTCACTTTGGTAGGGAAGATATTTGAAGATATTTCAAATTATTATTAATTCCCCGATATTAGTGAAGGGAAAATCTCAAATAGCCCATAGTCACAAAGTGTGCTATTTTCAATATAGAAGAACTACATGGCATTTTTATCCCACCATATATAAAATGGAAAGAACAAAAATGTATAAATTACTTGTTTTATCAGGAAGTTCATCTTAACCAGGAAGTGCATTATTTGAAAAGAGATTTATCTAAATCTCACAAAAAGGGAGCCATTATAAAATAGAGAATATAGCGGACTCGCCGATTAACGGGATTCGACATTACCTGTAGACCATTTGAGATTTGCGACAGACTTTTTTTGCATTATCATTTTCTGGAAAATGAACTGCAATTGAAAAAGAAAAGGAAAGCGAAACAAGAGATTTTTTTTAAATAAATCATTACGTTTTAAAAGGGGGTACTTATCACATGGCGATATTTTTTTCAGTCACATGCATGACAAATATAGAGAGAATACAGTACGTATGTGAGTGTGAAGGGGGAAGAGGAGTGGAAATGAGCTTTTATACGCTTGTTAAACTAGCTTTCTTATTGGACATCGATGAAAAACAAGAAGTGATAATAAAGAGGCCTCTCCGGTCGTTTACAAAATAGGCAGAGTGCCCACTAACAGACAAGAAAAATACTTTTAATGGGGAAACATTCATCTCCTGCAATGGATGTACAACCCGATTGTAATGCTCTAAACACATTAGCCCAGAAATAAGAGAAATTAGTGGAATTCTCATCTGTGTAAGATTATAGGAATTTTGACAATAAGCATATTCTTATAGGAAAGACGAACACAGCCTATCTGGTTATAGGATAAAAACAGCTATAACTTATGTTTAAGATGGAAAAATGGTGCTGTTTGTTACAGAAAAAAAATATAGTCTTAGGAAATATTCATTTATTCTCGTTCTTTTGAACTTTATCTTGCATATAGTTTGAGTTTGACTCTGAGACATACAAGATGTTTTTATTAAATAAAGAGACCAAAGCAGCTGCAGAATAAGTACGCATGCGCCAAA
>BMAW01052673.1:0-13436 GCA_019974015.1 Nephila pilipes | reverse complement strand
CTCTTTTCGTCTTGTAGATTCTAAATCTCGGAAATAAAGAGAAAAATAGAAGTGGAGACATGACGACATGGTTCGATCACACACACGTTTTCCGCTTTCTTCATCGGAACAAAAATATCCTCTTTAGGGTCGTGCGCCGCTGGCACGTGACTTTCGAATAGGGTGAGGCACCAGATGCTGCCCGAAGGGATTCAAGAAAACCTTCAAAGTTTTTTTTTTTTTTTTTTTTTTTTTTTACGCATAGAAAAAGCCACATTAATTTTTGTAATATAGTACAAAATAGATACGGTAGTTAAAAAAAATTAGACATGTGTGGTTAGGTTCCAATTACTTATAAATGTTCGTTTTCATTGGCTACTGATAATATTAGATTATTTTGTGTATGAAAATATCTCTTCACGTTTATTACTTTTGTTATCTGTAATTCCTATGGCATAACCAATAAACTGATTAGAATAAAATGTCTCTATTTAAAAAGGTTAATTAGATACTTTTAATAAAAAATTCTTATTGTGTCATTCTAGTTACTGCACCTCCCTTTATTTTATTTTTACCAATAAAGTAGTTTTCTGTATATTCCAAGTTATATTTATGGTTCTGAATATTCTCCTAATATTTATATATTCATGATAAATAAATAAGAAAAGATTTTCGTTTCTTGTTCCTTACTTCACTTAATTTTTTTAGGAAGCTTTTTAAGCCAAAATACTAAATTAAATATAATCAAATAAAAAATCAAAAAGAAATATAGCTAAAATTCAATAATAAAGAATATCCTCTCATAATGTTAAATGACCTATCCATAAAAAACTTTATAAAATATTTTTATAAATGATTAACTTTCATAATGAATTAAGCACGATAGATAGCTGAATACATATATTGCTATTAATTCACGTATATATGAATATGGAAGATTGAAAAGATATTTGGTGTAGTGACATCGTGCCAGTTAAAATCTAATTAGAAAAATGCCGATGTACTGGGAAGTAATCAAGACATATATGTTTAATTTGCAATCAATACACTAACCTTAAATGTGCTAATGTGACTAGCGTATGCATTTCTAAAACCACAAAGTTTCTTATAGTAAATAATTTTGTATTAAACATACTTTTAAAAGATAAAAACAAGCTAAATATGCAAATAAAACTCCAATATGTGGTTCGACTGCTACCAAGAAAATTGATGTGTCTTGTGAATTTGTATAAATTTTGAGTTTCAAAAAAACCCAGAAATACACACTTTTGTATTTTAAGTTTCTAATTTATTGTTGAGGAAAAAAACATTCACGCTTTCAAATTAAAAATAGTTAAATAACTTGAAAATTTTTAATGAACAAAGAAGATGAAAGAGAAGAGGAAACTTAAGCACTAAAAATAGAATAACTTTTCCTAAGAACCAATTTGGTGTCTTAGAATTATCATTTCAAACTTATTTCCATCAAAAAATTGTCCTAAAGAAATAAAATAGCTGTTATATTAATACTATATAAATTCAAAATTAAAGTTTCACATTTAATTAAAAGTTAATTTTGGAAAAAGTAATATACATGTTTGTATCCTTTATAATAAAAGCGTGATCTAAAAAATTACAAACTCTGATGTTATTAGTTAGTTGAATGATTTTCCTAATACGAAGTTAATTCCATGAATTCAATTTTAAAATTTATTATATTGTTTGCAGACATGGCTAAATGTTACCATTTCATTTCTAACTTATTAATTTAAATTTAAATATCATGAGGTAATTTAATACTTGAATGTAATATTCGTAATATTTAACAACATTCGTTTAGAAAAGTAATACATTTTATAAGCAATATTAACATACGAAAAGAGTTTGGTTTCTCAAAATTCTTTACTTCTGAACTTTCAAAAAATATAGTGGTAAATTTAGCATTAGTTCTACATGCACTCCAAGTTTAAACGAGTATTATTATTTTATAGATATACAAATTCCATCCAATCTAATTTAATGTAATGGAAATATGTATCTACATCTCCTAAATAATTAACGTTAATTGATTGAATAGCCATTTTTAGTGATCTGGTATCCCAACAGCTGTAATTAAAGAAAACATTTAGCCCTTAAGATTCCTTCCATTATTAACTGCCTGATTTACTCTGTAAAACTAATTTTTTTCCTTCATAAAGCCAAGCAAAAATGTGAAGTGATTTGAAGGAAGAATCATATTTATAAAATAATGGTACATTGTGCTAAGTAATATTTCTAAGTGAATAAGTAAGTAAATATTTATAAAAAGAATTTTCTTAATAAATTAATTAATTTTGAATACAACAACCTATACTCTTGGAAAAATAAATCATGTATAATAAATTCTGAAATAAAAAAACCCAAAGTAATTTGAAACAAAAAAATCAAAGATTATTTGAAAATTAGAACTTGTCATGGATACATCCATAAAAAAATGTAGCCTTATTAATGTCAGTTTAATCTATGATTAACATCTTTGAGATATTTCTATTTCAGTTTCTACTGATTGGATATATTTTACAGTTGGTTACTAAATGTACTACTAAATTACGCAGAGACATTAAATCACATATAATTTTGGGCTAAGTCTAATGAACTGTTAGATGACCGCAGTAAAAGAAAATAGGATAATTGTTTTTTTTACTTAAATGAAATATCTGAGAGAATATAAGCTGCATTTTTTCAAGACCTTATTCATTTTAATTTAATTTTACAACATGGAAGAAAAGAAACACCGGAGAATCATGTGAAATTAATTTTTCTTTAGGACAAATAGTTTTAAATAACACGTCTTCATATTATAATTTAATTTTGATTTGTAAAAAACTATTTTATTATACATGCGCTGTGTGTGTTGGAAATTTAATTATAAAATAATTTCTATGAGGTGTGTTCCAAAAAATAATGAGAATAATTTCATTGCGCATTTCTGGCAGTCTGACTTAAAGAAAACAAACGGGGCTGCAGGTGAACCAGTTTCAGTCAACGAGGGGCTGCAGGTGAATTGAAGTCAGGGTATGAACACATCTTCACGCCCGATACAGTAAAGTATTAAAACAACGATTTCGATAAAGGCCTGAGTTATGCTCTGGTAAAATGGCAGTGAAATTATTTTGTGCTCTCCCGCTAGATACGATTCAGAAATTCAAATCTGTTTTGAGGAATATTATGACATATTAGAAACTGTAAAAGAATACCCAAGAAACCATGACCACAAAACTTCGAAAACATTTCACAAAATGAGTCAGCACATATAAAGACTCTCAAAACTGTTGTAATAATGCTCAAGACATACTTCAAGAATATTATGTGCATTTCATTGTCTGTCCAATTATATAATTTTAAGAAACTTAGGATATACCTTGTATGATGGTGTTTCTTTTTATTCAAAAGAAAATTATTTGAAGTTATGATGAGGATTTCGTTTCTAATGTCTTAGGTATTTGGTTTTAAACGATAGTTTACTTCAATGAAAACAGTTTTATTTACGAAACCAGAAAGTTATATAAAGTACTTTCTGAAATTTTAAATTAAATAAGTTTCCAATTTTCAAAGACATTTTCTATAATTATAGGGTAAAAAAGTACCATACTATTTTTATATTGTTCACTATATTTTTTATTTTGAGAAATATTTTTTCTCATGGATAGGGTTCCTATTCAAAAAAGAAACTTCTGTATCACAAATAAATTACAACGCAATATACGAGAGCTAAGAAGACTTGATATTTTACCATCTTAATGGCAAAGCTATTCAGCATTATTTAATCCTTAAATTGAACTAAACTCTCGGCCTCCCAAACCATGGTGGTTTCAAAAAAAAAATAACTACTGCATTTAAAGTCTTGTAGCACAGCAACGGAAAGTTATTGGTGTTATAGGAACGTGCTGAAAAGAAATTTGCAGCTCCTTCCACTATAATACACTTTCCAAGGTATTAGACAATGTTTTTCAGAATTTTTTGTTTTTATTCATATTTTAAAAATTTTCAGCATTCTGAAACTTTGGTACCTTGTTGCTCGAGACTTTGAGTATAGTTTGGTTACTTCGGGTTTTTTTTGTGTGTGTATTCGTTTGGGACATCTTTTGGAAAATTAAAAGACCACAGAAAAAATACTCTAATGGAAAGTAACTGAACTTTGTTGTTAGTTAACTGAATAAATATAATTTTTTTTTACTTTGTTATTTTTTTTTGAAACTCTTTATGAAAAATGCTTACAAACTAGTTGTTGTCGTTTTTATGTTACGCAGATTCAGATGTTACAAAAAACTTCGTTCGGGGGCAAACGTGACAAAAATACACAAGATTAATTAAAAAAACCGTGTTTATTTTTGTTGTCCACATGGTCACAATAAGTTATAAAGTTGGTGGGTTTATGCGAGGTTTTATAAAACATCCTTTTCATAGAAGGTGGGATTACGAAGGAAAACATCCTTTTTTTTTCATCTGCATCGATAAAGCAAAACTGTTTTTCAGCAACTCAACAATCTTAGAAGTGAAATTTAAAAATTTAATTTTTTCCCTTAAAAAAATCACAACATTGTTATTTAATTCTATGACTATTGTTAAAATATCCTCAACATTTCATGCGAAAGAAAATATATACATCATGATCGAATGACTTGATTAAAAATGGAATGAAATTTATTATACATATATACTTTGGTAATCTATTAAAATACTGTTAGAGTTTTGTCTGATTAATGGGAGATTACAATACTACTGCATTTAAACACTGAAAGCTATGTATAATTCTATTAAACTTAATGCAGGACATGCAAATAAGGTGTCAAACGCGGAATGACCACAACATTACAAAAAAAAAATTATCGTTTTGTATTGGTACTTACCATTGGTAAGTAACGCAGGTATCTATTAAAGTAAGATGTTTAAAACTATTTTCGATGACTTGTCAACATAAAAAAACACTAGAATACTGGAAGGGCTGGTATAGCGAAATACCGATTACAGAGAGAATAACAGAAAATGTTTTCTTAATTTTAAAAAACAAAATTGTTTTCCATTTTACCTTAGAAAATAATTAATTTAATCATTTGAACCAGATTTGAAAATATGGCATGCACATGCAGATGTTTTTATACTGGACACGGCAAATAATGCAAAAGCATAATGTCTCTTCTGATTAAATTATGAAAGGAAGTAAAAAAAAACTTAAATATATGTTATTTGTATAATCTTTGATTAATGCAACTTGATTGAGACGTAGAAAATCATCCATTACAGCACTGGTTTAATGAATTAAAAAAATTCAGTAAGGTTATATAGTTCGTGTTTAAATTAAGGAAATATTCTTAAATATGAACAAATGTATAATTTCTAACGTAGTATTAAAAGCCCTGTTTGGAAACATTTGAAGTAGTGTTTTCGAACCGAGATTCCTCATAAGGTTATACTGTAATTTTAACGCACACCTTGGCAAAATTAGATATTTCTATCAAATCTTTACTGTTGATGGACAATTTTAAAAATCATTATTAATCGTTTAAAGGGAACTAAATTATGATGGTAATGGATAAAAGTAATTAACTTTAATTATAAAACAGAAATACAAGTATCGATGTTACTTTTTTTTTTTTGAATATCTGAACCATTTGATCCATAAAAAAAGTAATTTGAATTTTTTTTTCTCAAATGCTAATCATGGACTTAAAACTGCGTTACTTTTGTAAATCAAGCATTGTCTTAAGAATTTAAAATGAAAAATAACACTTATTTTCACTCAACCCTTGTATCGCGGATATACAATTTTTTCCCATCTGAAGAAGAAATCAAAAAATTTCAAAAATAACATTATGAGAAAATGATTTATTAAGTAAATTCAAGATACAAAAGTGAGAGAGAGAGAGAGAGATGCTAACAAAAAAATTTCTTCACATTTTTATTCCTCTTGTCACAAAACTCATAAATTCAAATGTAATGCATTAAATGAAATGCAGTCTCCAATAGCTTACGAAATATCCCAGAAAAATCTACATGATCGGAAGTAGTGGAAACATATGGACGGATATTAACTTATTTCTCGATCCACTGCTATTATTATCCGATCTATTTTAGTTAAAAAAGAAGAAAAAATTTCTGAATTATTTTATGCGAAATAACGAACACACAACGTTCAAAGGTTTTTATCGACGCTGCTATATAGTATCAAAAGTTCCATTATTTTGAATTCAACATATATATTAAAAATAAAGTTAGAGAAAAATTAAATTTGGATGAAACACTTTGGGCTAAAAAGAGTAAAGAAAACACGTGTACAAATCTTACATGCATTTACTTAATCCTTTTGACTGTAACAATGATTTATGAGGCGTATAAACGTAAAAACATCGAAATAATGCAAATAACCGAAAATAAAAAAAAATCAAGAAGTTTAACATCGAAATATATTGAAAATGACTGTAAGACAAAAAAAAAAAAAAAAAAAAAAAAAAACTGAAAAATTCAACGTTGTAATCTACTAACGAACTTAGGAATAAATGTTTTTGATTGATGGATAATCACAACAAATAAGGGCTCTAAATGATATTTGTTTTTGACAGCTATGATATAGAAGTTACTGTTGTAATATTTGTAATATTTTTTCTAGTGCTAGAATTTGTTTTTCAAAGCATAACTTAATTTTAGAGCTGTCATATTTATCTTATGTTTGAAAACACCGTTATTGTTGTAGAAATTATTTCTAAATTTTATTTGAAGTTCTTGAATATGAAATGAACAATGAAAATAGTGTGAAGTAAATAATCAGGATTCAATGAAAAAAATAAGCAAGTACCAACAGTTGTCATAGCTTTTTCTACACATTACGACATAAAAAGCGGTTAACAATTTCCTAATTTTAACGCAGAAACGCCAGAACGTCGAAAATGGTTTAAATGAATAGAATTTTAAAAAATGTTTTCTGAACATTTAATATTAGTTTTAAAATAATTTATTATATTAGTTTCAGAGTGGAAACTTCAAGTTTCATCTATATATGCTATTTTTATTCATATATACATATCGATGTTATCCACCACTTTTCTCATTAAGATTTCGAAACCCTAAACGATGTTTTCTTGCATTCAAGTGGTGATATAAAACCTATAAAGTACAACCATTATTTTAAGCTGAATGCTGGAATATTATTTAATAGAAAAAAATTAATTTTTAAGAATCTTTAAGCCATTAAGCCAAAATGCATTTAAGTATAGTTAAAGATAACAGTCCGGCAAAAGAATTATTACATTAATGACTAACTTTAAAAGCTTTTGGCAGATTGAGTAAAGATCTATTTCCTATAGTAAAAAAATCCAACTAGGAAAGAGCTCTACCATTTGTTGGAAAATTTTTTAAACTTATAAACGTAGACTTTCCTCAATGGAGCAATACGTAACTGAACGAAGTACAACAAGAAGAAGGAATCGATAGAAACTGAATTTATTCGACTGGTTCGAAACGAAAAAAAAATGGCAGAGTAAAATACCTTTTTTTACACATTTTTGGAGACTTTTGGTACTTCAATTTGCATGAAATTGACGATTTGCGATACGATATATCTTGGAAGTTTTTCTTTTAATTTTCATTGGTTATTTGACGGTTATTGGTTATCTTTTAATTTTCATTGGTAATTTTCTTATATACATTATTTATATCGGATATGTCCGAAGCCATGTACTGAAACATCCTTCATTGATGTTTTACATTAACGAAATATTGTAATTATTTTCACAATATAATTAATCTTCATCTCACGAATTGGTTCGATTACATCAGAATTAACTTCCTTCAGATAACTTACATCAATATATAAAAAAATAATTATTTGTTTATTCACTATGACGATTACAGACAAAGAAAATTTTATTACTTCTGTGAAAACAAATCACATTAGAAAATGCCACAAAATATAATATATAAAATTTCAAAAGTACATTTCAATTTTCTTCAGATCAATAAAGTGAAAAATCGAAACACAAAAAGTAAATTAAATCTTAAGCAAATTAAGTACAATATGCCTAACAACAGAATCAAAAATGAAAAGTGCTCAAAGCATCTAAGCTGTTACAAATTTTTTTAAAATAGCAAATATCTGAGCAATCATTTCATAAAAATGCATTGAAAAATTCTCCATCGCTTAGTAAGAGATCTGGACAATGAAACTTTCTTAATTAGTCTCAGAAAACCAAATCCGTTTTTTAAGATTGATCAAATGAGTAATAATCGAAAGTTGTACGAAATTAAAATCTATTAAAATGTATTTTTGTAAACTTCTAGATAGTATACAAGCGATTTTGATCACAACGTATTTGTATTCTAAAATACAAATGACTTTTAAAAAAATCAATATTTCCACCAGTTGTATTTCTAAAATTGAGAAAAGTATTGACAAAACCGTTTCGGATTTCTAAACGTGAAGCTCAATATCTTCAATGTATGAATTTTGAAAGTGATCTTAAATTAGTAGACTAAAAACCTAACCTATTGATTATTTCATAATTACTCGAATGGTAGAGACTAACGTACGCTGAACTCAATTGACAATCAACTGAAAGAAAAGAAGGATTAAAATATAAAAATTGAAATATTAATTTAAGCGCCATCTTAGTCATTTGACTCAGCCTCAAACCAGCAAAATTTATTACCAGTGGCTCATTACGTACATCTCGAGAAGTCCTAATACCAAATATACATACTCTTATTTTTAGTTACTTGCCATAGTTTTCAAATCTATTGTACATTGCTATTTCTTGCTTCCTAATCTAATATAATCTAATCAATATTCACTTGACTTATTAATTAAACCTTATTTATAGTATTGAGAATGAAAATTTAAATAATAACCGTATAATGTAACATTGATTGAAGTTTGGTAGATCGCTTAAATCCCAAGATGTGACTATTTGATGTATTGGATTATTCTTTTTTAAGGTGACAGTACACATTTAAAACACAACTTTTGTTCAAGGTACCAATTTTTTAATGTTTAGATTCCAATTAAAGTTCAATCTTTAAAAGTCTGTTTCAATTTATTTCTATCTTATTTAAAAGCTAAGTTACAGTTGCTTTAACATTACTTGATCATGAATTTTTCTGACCGGAAAGGTACTAAAAATGGTATTTTTCTTTACTGTAAAACACAATATCTCTAAATGTTATGCAACAATGAAACTGAAATCTTAAAAATGTTTGTCACATACTTGTATATATTGAATAGATTATTTTTGATATTTTATATGAAGTAGAACTTTTATATACCGTTAGATAAAGAAAATTACAATGACTTTTAAAAACATTTCAGTGTTCAGTATTCGAACTACCTAATATTCCTACGTAAGAGCTGTGTTATCGAAATATGGTCTATTTTCATTCGTGATATAATGTTATTCAATTTACAAAGTACCAATATATTTATTTCCTTTTGAATTATCATGTTTTGCGGAAATTCTTAATTTTTGCTTATATTTGTAAAAACTGCTTTTTTGACAGTAACAATATACACTAACAAAACTTTTCTTTGGATTGTTGTAGATGTTTTAATAATTTTGAAACCCTTTAAAGTCGTAAAATATGCATTTGTAAGTAACATTTGTGTTCAAATAATTTTCTTCGAAGGTGTACTTTTACCTTGATAATGAGCCTTTTTAAACCAAACTATGAAAATAACACTGACATTTTATGAATCACTCTTATCAAATTGCGCAGATTATTTTCTAGTGCATTAAGTATCCCATACACATTCAAAAATAATAGTTCAGATATATATATATAAAAAAATTGTGTGTTAAAAATGTTTGTTTATGCTATGTTTGTAATTGAATTTCAAGTTGATAACATCAGTTACCTCTAAAAAGTAACAATTAAACTCACCGAATTCATATTATTAAAAGTGGATTGTACTTATTTAGAAGAATTTCAGATTTTACACTTTTACATAACTGGTGTTCAAACATTATTCATATTAATAACTTATCATTACTCATTTTAATTACTCTACTGAAAAAAATCACTGACAGAAATATCTTGAAGCATTTTAAAAATACTGCTTTAGAGCAATGCACAATGAAGGAGTTTAAATCTTAATGCACATTGGATTTATGAATATTTTTCTCATCTTACATGAACAGAATGCTATAACTTTATATTCTAACGTAATTTAACATTTCCTAACTAAGCAATTATAAGTTTTTTCACTTCGTACTTTGCATATTGCTTTATGTGGCCGTGGTAGCTTAATGCTCATGGTCGAAGACTCGCGGCTGGCAGTTTTCGTCGAGCCTTGATGCCATTAAAGACCCGCTGTGTAGCCGGGGTT
This sequence comes from Nephila pilipes, assembly GCA_019974015.1. Classification (NCBI taxonomy): domain Eukaryota; kingdom Metazoa; phylum Arthropoda; class Arachnida; order Araneae; family Nephilidae; genus Nephila; species Nephila pilipes. The sequence continues at coordinate 3,127 of BMAW01052673.1, read as the reverse complement.
GATGCACGTTAAATCTATTTGGGCACAAAGTCCTCCTATTGGCAAGATGTATAAGTTATTAGAGGGTGTGCCAGCTCAGAAGACGTCTTCGTCACTTGACCGGGGTTTCAAATGTACTAGGTCCGTCGACAATAGCCCTCGTGTTGCTTCTAGTGCGATGTTAATAAAACCAAACTAAACTGTATTGCTTTATTCCATTCAAATGATATTTTATCCAGAGTTTTCTTCTTTTGGCAACATACATAATAGTATATAATACTTAAAATCGGTATTCATTAATGATAAGCAATATAATAGTTCCAAAAATTACAAGAATGTCCTCTACCAACATAAAACTGTTATTGGTATATAAATATTCACATAATGTTTTTCAATTGTTCATGTAACAAAAACATTTGTTGGTTATGAATTTCAAAAATCTTAGCTTTTTTTTTAAATTCATGATTTTAAATAGTTCTAGGTATGAATTTCGAAGGATAGTTTTGTTGTCCTTTTTGAATAATCAACTATTTTAAATACTTTTCATCTATTCCCTTTATCCTCCTCAGTCCTCGACTCGATTCTTATAAATCCAAGGAGAACATTTCCTAGCGTTCTGAAAAAGTATACTTAAAGCAGATTTACTTTTAAAACCTGAATTTATAATTTATATCGGTTATTTTGACATTTTTTAAGAAAAGGGAGCTACTTTATTTCTCAGTTTTATCTTCAACATATCACCAAAGCTTAATTTTCTTAAAAATTTTAGGTTAGATAACAAAGAAAATTATTAAAAGTTACCTTTTTAGGTTTTATTTTTATTTTTGTACTTATCTATAGAAAGATTTAATAAAAACATCACATCATACGTACATTCTTCATATTTGTATTTAAACTTCATTTCAAATACTTAATGTGAGTATCATATCGATATAAGTTTAAATATAACTCTTAAATAACACATTTTTGGTTTGATTAAGTGTAAGAAACAATATGCAATTGAATAAAAGTTAATCAAAAGCTCTCTCAACTGCTTATATTTTTCTTGATACATAAATATTAGTTATTTAATGAATTAAATCTGTTTATTTTATCGTAAATATTGAAAAAGAAATATTTTCCAAATTAAAAGCGCATTCTTCTATGATTGCTTGCAACTATTCTCTATCTCGTCGATTGAAGCAAAAACGTTTATCAAAAATTGAGTTAATTTTAAGACTATTTTTCGATTTGATAGATCTCTAAAACTTCTTGAAAGCCTCTAACGTTTTAGAGACAAGAAAATGTAATCTAATGAAGAACAAATTTTCTGACTCGGTTTTTCCTTTATACTAATACAGTTATTTTAAGTTAGTGGTTGAAAAATAAATGAAAAGAAAAGAAATATTATCCTATGGCTTTTTTTTTTTTTTTTTTTTTTTTCAATTTCTTGAAAATGTGTAAAAAAAATAAGAAAATTCTTTTTTAAAAAAGGCTTTAAAAAATCTAGTTTTAAGTTGTAAGAAACGGAAATTCATTTTCTCTAGATTTTTAATTAAAGAGAAGATTGATGCTTTATCCCTGTGCATTTCCCCCATTTTGAAATATGTGTTTGAAACTGCTGTAATTACTACTAAACTTTTTAATCCATATATATCAATAAAATTGCATTGATGGTGGGAACATTGTCTATCTTTTATTGAATATAAATTGAAACATTTTCCATGGATTGAACTTTTCCCCTTATGTATCGGCTAATATATTTTTCTTTATAGAAATATGATAGTTTAAATTTTTCCATTATTTCTTTTAAAGGTATGAGGCATTAAAATAAATATATTTAGAAAGCAAAATTATCGTTCATAATGTACAAATCCTTTGATTTGGAGATACTGCTTTGCACAGGAAAAATTATTTATCTATTTAATTCCTCGTGGGATGAAATTGAAACTGTTATTTAGATAAAACACCTTTACTATAAGATAAAATGAGAAAATATTTTCAAAAGCTTAAATTTTGTCTAAAATAAAAGTATTCCTTACATTATTAATTTCCTTTATTGCTTCTTAAAGAACACTTCCTCTCGAACGAAATAAAATCTCGTGTATATAACATACTCTCATAAAAGTCATATTCCTATAACTATTTCTTTGCTCTTGGTTTCTGAAATATAATTTTATAAGTTTTCCTTACATTATACTTTAATATTATCTTTAGAATTTTAAATTATTTTTGTTGCATTTTGTAGACTTCCATATAAACACACATAAAACTCGTATGAGAAATAATGTCTTTAAATTATGTTATTCTAGAAAAGATAATCTTTTAAAGTCTTCGTGCTAATAATTCAAGATTTTATGCCATTCAATCATAAAAAAATTATATTTTAATCCTTCGTGGTCTTGAAATATAAAATTTTAGAGTCAATCTTATGAATAGTAATGAATTTTTAAGAAAACTGAAAATGCAATTTACGATATTCTTAATTCTCATATCCTCAATAGATAAAAAAAATAGCAAATGAGTACAAATATATTTAAAAATGTAAATTCTTGGTAAAAGACTAATAATAAGTTGTACTTTCAGTTCATTAAATAACAATGTTTCACTTTTAAAATCAAGCAAATGTAAATAATTTACAAGAACGAATTTGAATATTACTTATGTATAAATAAAAATTAAATATTTTCTCTCTTCTCATTTAAAACTGATAATATCCCTTAATGTGACATAATTTACTTTTCATTTGTCGTCTACAGACATCAATAATTATTTTTAAAAAATATAAAAATTTCTTTTTAAAAAATGTTATTAAAATTAACGAGAGGAAACTGAAATGAAAAGTTGAATCACAAACAAAAGGTTAAAAACAATTTAAACAAATATTCATTCTATTTTTATTACATAATTTTATGCATAATATTTCAAAATAAGTATATAGAGAGAATTTTTATAAGTATAAAACTTAATCACTTTTTCAATTATAAGAGCCAAAGTACTTTTTTTCGACATTTCCCTCGCATTTTTAAGGGTAATAAAACCACTTTTTAGTGTTAATATAAGAGTTCAGGAAAATATAATAAATTAATTTATAAAATGATTGTAAATAGAATAATATATATTCTTGAGTTGTTTGAATAGTGTACAGAAATGCATAATTTTGAAATGT
>BMAW01052672.1:0-17692 GCA_019974015.1 Nephila pilipes | reverse complement strand
CCTTTCTCCTCTGACACTAACAGATACCGACAATGGAAACGAACAATGAACAGCAAAATGAAATGGATTACAATGAAGACTCAAGATCTTCACTAGCGTCTGTTCGCAGCTCTGCATCCATATGGGAGACCGAAAACTGAACGAGTCTACTTAAATCGCAGGGATTAGAGGAATTTAGCTGAGGTGTTGAGGGGATTTTCCTGGCGTCTAACATCCATGCATCGTATGGGAGACCGAAAACTGGACGAGCCTTTATAAGAAATAATAGCACCAAGGCGCACACAAAATGATTTGGGCAATTAGTTGCAAGAGCATTTCTAGATTGTTCGGTAGTTTTTTAGCTGTTGTGATTTCAAAATCTGAGAAGCTATATTAGTGTAAAAATAATGCTTGGAAAGATTTTGAAATTATTTTTTTCCTGCAATAAAAGAATCACATTAGACTATAAACATTAATTTTGAAAATAGATTTTTATGCTTTTATTAATTTATTTGAACTAAAAAAGTCTGAATTTGGTGTTGAAAATTGTATTTAATTTTTTTAAAAAAAAATACAAGTTTGGGAATTTTAGTAAGTGTCTGTAAGAAACAAATTGGATATTTGAAACTCTTGAGCAATTCTGCAATAGAATTAATGTTTTGGAAAGAAATTATTTCTATTTGTTTTTGAATTATCTATTGCCTAAAAAAGCTTCCTTAGCAAGTTTATTTATATAATGAGTTGGCTGCTTTATAATAATATTTGCATATAAAGAATATAAAACATATGCATGCATATGATGCGTAATACACGTATTTAAAAAAAAAGATGCAGTCGAATCTTAAAACACATTCATTTGTAAACTTTGAAAATAAAAAAGCAATATATATAACAAAGAACTCTTATACATTTGGAAAATGCTTGCTTATTTTAACATTTAATTAGCTAGAATTTTTTTTTTATTCATTGTGAATTACTCTACTTGAAATAATTTTAAATTTTCAAGATAGATGAAAACGTACAGAAAACATTTTTGTCTGACTGAAATGTTACCACAAAGGTTTAAAACAAAGAACTTGTGCATTCTATACATAGATTGATTCTGTTGTTGTACAAGTACTTTGTAAACAAAAAAAATCTTAAAGGCAATCCATGATTTATTTATAAAGCAAGCTTTTGCTCTTTATTTAGAACTAAAGAAATCAAATATGTACAATGCAATTTAAAACACATTTCTGCATACTACTTTGCAAAATGAATGTGTAATTAAATGCAATTGTTACAAAAAGCTGAAGGATTAATTTTATGCTTGCTGTTTTAATTGATTTATCCAATTCAGAGCAAATAATGTAGTAATATTTTGTTTTTGAATTATGTGTGGGATTTTCATCAATTGTTTAATATATTCAACCAGTATTTAATAATTTTTTGAAAATTGAGAAAATTTATCTGCTTTTGAAACAGTTTTCGTTTGACTGACCTTTTTTTTCTGTTTTGAATAAGTTGCCATAGGAATGAATAAAAGTTGTGAACAAACAATGTTTTAAATATCGAGAAAGATTTTTTTTTTTTTTTCCATTTTCTTGGATGCAATTTATCTAATTTTGTAAATGCATCCGTAAATTTTTATCATTGAAAAAAAAAAAAAAAATGGGTTGTTTATTAATGCATCTCATGGAAATTTTTAGGATTGAAATATCCCTTCTAAGGTGGAATTGATATTTAAATGCTTTATAAACATTGGATATATGTATAATTCAGCTTATTCTATCTTGTTATCTAGAATTTATACCACCTTATAATAAAACTGACTGCTGAATCCACAGCTCTAACTTTTAATTATGTATTTAAAAGGTGTGTTTGCATTTATATTCTAAAGAAACTAATTGCAAACTAGTAGAGACAACTATGAAATCAATATAGAAATGCTGTAATTGCATTACATGAGCATGTTACTATCATGTAAACAAGCTATTTCAAATTCAAATTTTCATTGTGTTTTAATACTTTTTTTTTGTGAACTGTATGAAGTAATTTTTTATTTGATAATTATGTAGTTTTAATATTAGGTAGAAAAAACATACCTGAACTGAAAAGAAATTTTCGGAATAACTTTAAGAGATGCAAGATGTTGTTTTGATTGTGCAGGTTATGTCAATAGAAAGGATACTTTATTTTACAAATTAAATGAATTTATTAACAAAATATTAAACAACAGAAATAATGATACACACATTAGTGTTAACTATACTAATTAAATACAGTAAAACAATTTGATTAGTAACCATTTACTATTAAATAACTTAGAGCAATATTAGTTATTGAATACTGTTAGGATGCTGAAAGGTTTTTCAAAAATTCCCCTAAGATGAATTTCGGGAAGGAAACAGTTGATAAGATATTTAGTGAAATGTGCTCCCCCTCTTGAAATAGTGCGAGTTTTTCAAACCATTATTTCATCTATCAATTATATCTTGAATAAAACACTACTTAATGATATTTTATTCATCTTGTTTAAATTTTGTTCTTCCGAATGCAGTTTTCTCTAGCATGAAGTAGAAATGACTAGATTACAAAATAACTTTATTTAAAAAATAAGATTTTCCAAAAAAAGATAAAAGAAACTGTTACAATAAAATAAAGTAAATGAGTGACTGTTTTATAGGAAATAAAATCTTAATAAATACTTTATAGCAAACACAATCTTAAAAGTAGACAAATGAAGAAAAATGCAATTATAACTAAAATATAAGTTTAAATAGCATTCATAAATACAACTTACTACTCATTAAATTTCGATTGCTTCGCAAAATATTAAACATCTGCATTATATACGTAATCCATCGAAAAATAAAATAAATAAAAGCCTGTAAATGCATAAAAAGAACTTTTACAAAGAGTGATATTTCATCACATATTGAAGAAAGATTCATCACTGTATAAGAAAATAGTATCTTTGTTAATACATATATTTAATGAACACATTACCTGGAGGCATGAATATTACCCCTTTTATCCAGATAGGAAAAGTGGGTTTACCAGTAATTCTATATTTTTTTATATACAGTGGTGAATCCAAGGGGTGGGTACAGGCTCCCATTATAATTTCACATCCAGACAAAATACATACCTGAATAGGAAATTCCAACCGAATTTAAAAGTATTTATTTTGTTGTTTTACTTCAGAGTTGATTATTGTGTCCAAGCACAGGATTTAGAAATTTATTGTACTGTAAGATTTCAGTTCTTAATTGGAATTTGATCTTTGAATTCATATTTAGAGTTAATTTTTAGATTAAGAAAACATAAATAAATTATGAAATAAACACAGTTAAGTCTTATGAACTTTTTGAAGAAAAAAACAAATGTGTCCCCTCCACCTGTCGATTTTTTCTGGATCCACCATTGTTTATGATTCATACTATTTTTAATAAACCAATTTTATCAAAAATTTCTATAAAATTTAAATAAGGTTAACAATTAAATATAAATTTCAAAATATATGAAGTTGTTTTCAGGGTTAAACATCCATTCATATAGTATATTTCTGGATTAAATAATTTTAAAAAGTATACAATAATTTTCTGGACTAAATATCTTTTTATTGATATAATTTCCTTAAATAATTACATAAAAGTAATTATCACTAAAAAAAAAGAAAATTATTATTGGTTATTAGTTGTATTAATTAGTATCAGTAGAAATCATGCAAATCAAGGAATAGCAGTCAGGCAAATATTTTTGGCAGCAAATTTCATCTGAGAATTACACTTGTGACGTACGCATTCAGATTTAATCAACCTGGTTTCCTTTGAAGAGACTTGGTACCCTTGAACTATTTTTTTTATTAATGCATTTAAAATTTTTGTTTCAGCAAGCTATGCAGTGTTTCTATTCAAGACAATGATTTTACATGAAAATTAGAATACATTATAAACACAATTTTAAAAATTTTAATTTTTTTAAAAAACCTTTCAAACTCCAACTCCTCTTTTATTTATTAATTTTTTACTATGAAATTTTTTTGTAATGTTTTTAAGGATATTTAAATAACTTTAAGGATCGATTTTGTAATAGATTTAGTTTCGGAGGGGGGAAAAATAAAATGTGGGTTGGCATGCTAAAATCCAGAAAAAACTCAGATATCTTCAACATTTTAATTTTTTTTAGGAAAAAACAAACATTTCTTTGTAAAATGGATGCCTAATTTGGTTACATGTATTATATATAACACACAGAAAAAAATTGAAGTGATTGACTTATATTTGTGATTGGAGTAGCATTTTAAATGCAAATGAATAAGAAGTATTTTATTATAGATTGGAAATTTGAACAAGATATATAAATATATATAGGGAGAATGTGAACTAATACTAGGAATTTAAAAACAAATTCTCTAAATAAAATGGTGCTTATATAGAACACTATTTACTTCTGAAACATGATTTAATTCTTATATAAGCTTAAATGAATTTAAAAAAAGATCATCACTATTGAAAAGTGAAACTTGCATTGTTTATATTTTAGTTAAACTGGCTCAAAGAAATGAAATTTATTTTGACATCAAATCAAAGGAAAAAGCTAAACTTAGCAAATGGATATATCTCCACACGTATTTCTATTTTTAGTAAAAACTAAAAAAATTTTATGTATAAGATTACAATTGAGGGTTTTTGTGAATTTTATATCGTTCAAATTCTAAAAGAAATAATTACAATGTTCTTGTATATAACTGGCCATTGAATAACACAGATTGATTTCATATCATCATGAATATTGAAAATACTGAATGAAAAATTCCATTATAAATTGAATAAAATTGAGAATGGTATCAATTTATTTGACTATTTTTTGCATTCTTTTCTAATGACTGCCTCTTTCTAACCAGCCAGTGTGGCCAACCTATTTCAAATTATGTTGTATATTTGATTGTGCTTCAGATCTGAATGAAATATAAGTTGTTCCTGCATATAGCTGGTCACTGAATTACAGATTGTCATGATTTAATTTCTCAATACATATTAATAATACTGATTATAACTACAGGTATTCTTATTTAATATTATTGGTTATCTGGATAAAAAAAAATTAGAATAAATTTCTTTGCTTTTTAGACAGACTCGAATGTCTTGCTGTTACTTCTGACATGTAATATTTTTATTTGCTGGAAATTTTTAATAACGTTTCGAGACATTCCAGGATTAAAAGATGTATACCATTTATAAAAGAATTCATAGTTTCTATTGCATAATTTTTCTTCATCAGTTATAACGCTAGCAAACTGATTCTGCATTGTCTGTATCTTAGCTGAAAAAGAGACTTGTTCATCCAGTTTATCGTTAACAACAGATTTTTTCAGTTTTTTTATAGATTGCCTCATTTTCTAGTCTTAAATTATTTGCATCCTCATTTATTACAAGCAAATTTTCATCAGTTGTATCAGTATTGTTAAAAGAAAAGATATTGTCCTTAAATTTTTGACAAACAAAATGTATATGTTTACAAATAAGAAATCTTATGGAATAATCAATATAAATTCAAGCGAGGGAAGGGTTGCATAAGATACGATTGTCACATCTAATGCTGCAATCACAATATGTGTTTTTTCAATGGCAAAATATTCTTTCGTTTCAGAGAAACTTTTATCATGCCGCTGTTGTAACAGTAATATCTTTTAAATTAATTTCCCTCATTCCATGAGATAATTCTATCCATTATTATTTCTTGCAGTGGCACTAAGAACAATTGAAAAAGAATTATTTACCCTATAACTATAGCATTAGCTTCTTCATATTAGAGTAGTTGATGTTAATAACTCAACGAGAACTCTAGCAATTGGTCCAAATTGTCATCTTCCACAGATTTTTTCTAAAATAATCAATTATTGTTTTGATTTCTTCATCTTTATATTCTTAAACAAATTATTTGTACATGCATTAGAAATTTACTTAGTTCATTTCATGAAAAATTTGATTAAAATTACTTTCCAATGACAATTTTTGATGTTAACTTTTATTTGTCTTTTCCAGTCACACAAGATATACCTGCTGCATAGTAAACAAAATTATTTCCCCATAAACTTTTAACCATGCATTATATATATAAAAATAAGGCATGATCATCAGTCATAAATACTTTTAATATTAAAGTCAGCAGTTTTTTTTTTAAATTTCTTCAAAAACTAGTTGTATTAATAATTTCAGAACATACATTGTTTGATTAACAGACGGTAACTGGGAATCTCATCGTTTTCATCACTAACAATCTAAGTTGAAAGCTGTATCTGTTGGTGCCATTGGTAGATTCGAAAATAAATTGTTCTTAGACTTACAGTAGCTCAGTTGGGCTCACTCATAATACACGAAGAAAATCTTTAATATCAGATAATCATCAGGAGTACTATTTACTGATTTTTCATAATTAGAGCTTTTTAAGTAAAAATAACTGATCCAGAAATTTGGTAAAAACAGCCCTTTAATAGGTCTCTGTGCGATATACAATCTCTCATTTTCACAGAAAGAGAGCCATAATGTTCACTTAAAGAAATTTCATCCATCATATATTCGTATTACACAGTTGATGTAGTGTGTATTCAAGCATTATAAAACTAAATCTTATGGGAGATTTGATCAAACAATCTTATGAAGATACAAATTTAAATTTGAAATATATTTTCTTACTCTGGCAGGGAGTTTGATGAATGGAAAAGACAATGTCATTATTTATGAATAAAGAGGTAGTAGGTGCCATGACAACATCGTTTGTGAGAATTCTATTTGCATAGGAGTAGAATAGAAAATTTAAAACCAGAAAGGAATCAACATATTGCATCAGGAGTGCCTGTTAATGTGGGAAAACATGTTCGGCTTTCATCCAAATAGTCAGAGAATAACACGAAGAAGACATTGAAATAAAAGTTGAATAGCATATTGAACATGATATACAAAATGCAAACTTTTAAAACAAATTCAAGACTGGCCAGCATTAGCATCTCTTTTGGATATTGGTGTTCTTCCAACAAAAACTTCAGAAGATATATAAACACAATTTTGAGCGACCGAACCGTTCAGGACTTGCAACGAAAAAGAATCTTCACAAGATTTGCAGAGATATTAAAATTCACACAATTTTTTTTTTGGACAAGGAAGCTGCACTTCCTGTTCATTTACTTGGGCAAAAAACGATGAATGAATAATCGAAAGCTCCGATTTATTGTGACGTTTTGTTTTTTCTTTGTACAGTACTACAGCAAGCCTATTTCAACTTGCTTTTGATGTTTGTTTATATACTTACAATATAAGCTTGAAAATATTTTCTGCTTTAAACTGATGCACTTTTGAACTGTTAACGGCCATTTCAGCTTTTTGTTTTGCTTAAGCTTATTTTGTATTTCAAATTATTTTATATATAAATATTGTTACGTATGATTAGATCATCGGTTGTTTCTAAACATGTTAAAAATAAAGGCCTCAATATTTATTCTAGTATTGTAATCATTCTAAAACCTCGAAAAGATAAGTGTGAATAGTATAAGTGTTATTAAGTTCTTCTGAATTATAGTATCTTTTAAGTGTAAACACTTTATATTTATCAAGCTGATTCTGTTTAAAAAATAAAGCAACATTGGATTAAACTATTTTCTCTTTTAATCAAGATACATAATCAAGCTGTAACAGTTATATAATGATTTATAATTTAAGCAGGTGTCATTTTGTACCTTGAATTAAAGTTTTTTAAAATGTGTTTTGCAAACAAAATTAATTAATTCAATCATAAGTTGATTATAATGCTTTAAAAAGGAATGAAGAGTATTTAAGAAAAATATGTGTGAATATGTAAATTCTATATACAAATTCAATTTTAATGATTTGCTAGCATTAAATTTTTTTTCTTTTCTCAAAATAATATTTATTAATCAAATACAATTTTTACGTATATATTTAAATGTAAAATGAAGTGCAGAAACTAAAATTCTGACTATTGAGAACAACAAGACACATATCAAATCTTATATTAGTGATAATCAATCTGATTTTTAAAAATATGTAGAAAATGTTAATTTTTAAAATTGTATTTTCATAGAAATGATACAATAGGGGGAGAGGAACAGAATTTCGAGAAATAGAAAAATTTATATTCTATAAATCTTGAATATTGTTTAACAGTTTGTTATGTTGCCTTGTCGTGCAAAAGTGATTCTTGTTTCTTCGAGCTAACACCAGAATCTCGGTTTCACTTTGCAATTCATCTCATCACATGCATACTTTTAAAAACATGAATTAACTTAAGAAGTACATGAATAAAGTGATTAAATTCTGTAAATAAACAAACAAATATAAATTCTTTTTATAACATCAGAATTATCTTATGATGTCTATTGAAAAATATTTAGTTTAGGACTTCTATGAATGAATTGCAAATAAAAATGGATAGTAAATTTGTATTTTATGGATTGTAAATAAAAATGTTTAACACGTCATATTAAAGGACCAGTTAATATGCTCAACCTTATCCTATGGTAAACATTTTATATGTGTTTTTTACAATTTAATGAACTATGTATAACTACAGTGTTTGTGTCATGTATCGAATACAAAGTAAATTTTTTATTTATTCAGTGGAAATGAATGTTAGAGTTCATGCATAGAACAAAATCTGAATATCCTATTCCAAATATTTATTTAAATTTTTTCAATCATTTTTAGGCCACATTATAAAAAAAAAAACCAAAATATGAGAAGATCTGTGTTAAAATCTTAATTATAAAAAAATCAAATTTTGAATTGATAAAAAACAAGTTGTGGTTTTCCCTCACCCCAAGTCATATGAGGTTAAAACAAATAACTTAATAAAAAGTAAGACAATAGTGATGAAACACCAGACAATCACTTATATTATGAACAATATTTGGGACATAATAGGAAGGATGCCTGATTAGACTGTGAAAATTTGGTTCCAAAATACACATGAAATTTATGTTTAAATTAAAACCATGTTCTTTAAAAAATATATATGCTGAAATATCTTACTCCTGTCATAAAGCATCTGAAATTTACTTCAAATAATTAAAGAATAATCTGGAATAAAAGCTATTTTTGTCAACATTTTATTCTGTGTGAATAATTCTTACTTTATGACTGCCACACAGTATTATTGGAACGAAAAACTGATGTACAACATTTGTTGAAAATGGTAAAACCTTAATATCTTAAATATAAATATGTATCTTAAAATAAGATATATAATTCTCCATCAATTAAAAAAGACAGTTTAAGTTACATTATACACTTATGAAGTGAAAAAAAATAGAATTCTTGTCGAGCAACATTGTTATAATAGTCATCGATAAAAAGAAGTAGCAAAGTGGCTCTAAACTCTTAAAATTTCACAACACTATTTTTTAAATACTATAATGTTATTCTATAAAACATCCTCAGTGTCATACACAAATATTTATATGTATGAAAATAATTTTTAACACTGATCTATACGAATTAAAGTCTAGAAGTTTCTGAATATATGATTACAATGTAATATTATGGATAGTCTGCTTTATGTATAATAAATTTGCAACACACAAATAATTACTTATAAGAAAATTATTTTCTTAATTGACCAATAACAATTCTTAAGATATAATAGAACCTCCCTGAAGATATTATGATATAACCTTTCAAATATGCAATGTTTTAAAAATATTGAAGTATTTTTGAATTAATTATCTATTCCAATTTGAAAATTATCAATGTATAAACCAACTAATATTACCAGACAATTTTAAGAAATGTTCAAAATAAATATATATGAAATATCTGAAATAATCTTATTAAATAAAATTATTAGCAGAAGTAAAGAGACATTTTTTTAAAAAAAAATATTAGCAAATCATAGTTAAATTAAGAAGCTTTCAACAATGAAAAAAATGTTTGTGTGTAAACAAAATAAATCTGAAGCCATTATTTTAGCTTGTTGATACAAGAATGATTCAATACCTTTCTGCTACAGCAATAAGAATTCATATTTAAACAATTACTTTGAAATAAGACATAAAAAAGTTGCGTAATACTTTCTCACTAAATTAAAAATAATATATATATGTATAGCAAAATATAAGTTACATTAGTTGTATTTGCAGTTACAAAATTATTAAAAACAGCTCTAACACATATGACAACCTGGGGCAGTTGAGAAGTTTGATAATTATTCTGATCAATTAACCCTTTAACAAAGCAGAAATAATCTGAATACTGTGTTTGAACTTGACATTCCAATAATTCGATATAAAAACCAACGTTTTTAAAAGCAACGTTTTTATATGGTGGCAAAGTTTATTAGAGAAAATTATTGAAATATTAGTTAAAACTGTTAGTTATTTTTAACTTTAAAATTCACTGAAAAAGAGACATTTGTGAGAGTATTAAAAAATTCATAATACTCATAAAATCAAAACATGCATTTGAAAGTTTGTAAGGCATTCTATTAAAAAAAGAATGGGAACCAAAATTCAGAAAAAATTATTGTGATAAGACACGGCGCCAAATATTGGAAACTTTCTTTCTTGAGAATGATTACTGACTAAAAGTCAGCAACCCTTACTATCTCGGAGATAGTAAAGGGGAGATAGTATCTCCCCTTTGTGAGTACAAAAGGTTTACGATAACCTCATGCTGTGTGGGGAGTGCCCGGTGCTCCCAGAGGGGGAAAGAAATGTTTTCCTCAATTCTAAAAGTGCCGAGGGGAAAGAATATTTTGACTTATTAAAATTATTGAAATATTAGTTAAAACTTGTCGCAAACGTCTAAATATTACATTGTTAGGCGAGTACGAACGATTCCCAAAATTTCAAAGCTCTAGCTTGATGGGAAGTTGGTTAAATTAACGATCGAAAATTTGATGACACACACACACACACACACACACACACCAAGTGAAATTCAGAAAAACGTTGTAATAATTCGATATAAAAACCAACGTTTTTAAAAACAACGTTTTTATATGGTGGCAAAGTTTATTAGAGAAAATTATTGAAATATTAGTTAAAACTGTTAGTTATTTTTAACTTTAAAATTCACTTAAAAAGAGACATTTGTGAGAGTATTAAAAAATTCATAATACTCATAAAATCAAAACATGCATTTCAAAGTTTGTAAGTCATTCTATTAAAAAAAGAATGGGAACCAGAATTCAGAAAAAATTATTGTGATAAGACATGACGCCAAATATTGGAAACTTTCTTTCTTGCGAATGATTACTGACTAAAAGTCAGCAACCCTTACTATCTCGGAGATTGTAAAGGGGAGATAGTATCTCCCCTTTGCGAGTACAAAAGGTTTACGATAACCTCTTGCGGTGCGGGGAGTGCCCGGTACTCCCAGAGGGGGAAAGAAATTTTTCCCTCATCCTAAAAGCGCCTAGAGGAAAGAATATTTTGACTTATTAAAATTATTGAAATATTAGTTAAAACTTGTCGCAAACGTGTAAATATTGCATTGTTAGGCGAATACGAACGATTCCCAAAATTTCAAAGCTCTAGCTTGATGGGAAGTTGGTTAAATTAACGATCGAAAATTTGATGACACACACACACACACACACACACCAAGTGAAATTCAGAAAAACGTTGTAAAAAGGTAGTAGTCTTCAAAGGGGGAATTATTTTACATGAACAACGTAATACTTTTGGTGGATACTCCAACGCTTTATTTACATATGAAAAATGCAAGTAAAAGATGTTTTCCTTTTAAGTGATTATTTTAATACAATTAGGACATATTAATGGAAACTATATTGAATTTAATTCCACAAATATAATGTATGAGAGATACAGTAAAAGATATTCAGAGCCATGTTTAAACACTTTATTTCTTTTTAATTCAACATTATGTACATAGTATGTTAAACATCAGCTAGAAAAATTACTGTCAAAATGCTTCCATAATATGTTATAATAAGAAAGAAATCTGTTTTTCAAAATATTTCTTAAAAAATTCCTGTAAAGTAAAAAATATATACTCAAAATCATTACTTGGAACAGTTCTACATTAGAAATTAGTTTTATAATACTGATTATATATGTCAATTAATAAAAGTACAGAATTAGATAATAAAGTTATTCTGAGTACATATTAAAAAATTGGAGTTATATTCCTTTAATTTTACTCCAGTTTTTCAGATATTTTAATTAGTCACAAAGGTTATAGTGTGATAGATAATGACTTTACTATTTTGTATATATAGCAAGCATCAAGTTTTTTTTATTTTAAATAATTATCTTCAGTATTTCATTTAAAAAACAAATGCATCATAAAATGAAATTCCACACTATTGTGACCATCCCTGTATCACAAATTGAATTAAATGTTAAAAATAAATACTAACATATTAAAAATTCTATAAACATTCATCAAACGGTTTTATTGAATGAAATTTTAAAGAACAGCAGTAAAAAAACATTTTTTTTTTAAATATTTGTATATATCACAGTTAAATTAGGACATTTCCATAACTATAACAAAATGTCTGTGTGAACCAAACCAATTTGAATAATCATTTCTGCTTGTTGATAGAAGAATGGTTAATGATTCAATACCTTTATGCTGCAGTAATCCGAAATAATTTCAACATTTCTTGTAAAATAAAACATTAAGAAAGATGTGTGATAATTTCTCATTCAGTTAAAAAGTAGCATATATAGTAAAATGCAAATTACTTTAACATATGAAGCATAACACATTTCTAAAACGCAGTGTAAACCAACGAATACAAGACTTGTTTACATCGGCGATAAGTTTTTTCACGTGTTCATGACGTCACATGAATTTAGCCCATTGAAAGGTAAAATCCCCTCAACATCTCTGCGATATTCCTCTAATCCCTGCGATTTAATAAACTCGTCTACTTTTCGGTCTCCCATTGGGATGTTATGCTGCGAACAGACGCTAGTGATAACAATAATGCGAGAGCTAAGACTTGATTTTATCGATCTTACAACCTCGTAAGGTTGTTTCTAATTTGACACCCATATGCAACAAGTTAACTCAGGAAAAGGGGTTTAGTTAAATTTTTATAAATAAAATCAATAAAAATAGTGGTGTTAAATTAAACATTTTTCTGAAATTTTTTTTTCTTCGTTCCGGTAAAGTACAGTTTTTTAAGCGTCAAATGTTTTTTTTTTCTTTTCTTGAGGGGAGGAAGAGTTTGGTTGTTCTTTTTAGCTGCGTTTCACTTCATGCGAATAGTTCCAATTTCCTTTTATTTTCACTGGTAGCCAGAAGAAACAACCATTATTCTCGATTCCCGGGAATACGAAAAATTGTAAGACTTAACACTTCTAAGATATAGCCACATTATTTTAAACGAAGTGAATTACTCTTCGTCACATTTAAATTCAATGTGAGAATTTTCATCTCTGATAAGCTTAGCATCCAACTACACGACGAATTCTTTGTTGAAATTATACTCCGAAAGCTGCGTCTATCACAAAATTTTGAATTATCAGAAAGTATTCCTCAAGTGGACCCGTAAAAAACCATTATTTGGAAATTTTAAGCACAGTAAAATTTTAAAAATTATTCTATTAAAACAACCTAAAGAAATTTAAATTCATAAATAAACTATACACCAGTTTAAGCTTACAGATTGATATAGAGGCGCTGTAGTAATTGATACTACTACTTTTCGCGAGTTTTAGCACAAAATAAAAATAATTCACTGGAATCTGTAGTTATTACTAGAAACAATAACTTACCAAACACTGATTTGATTTTTGAACACGGATTATCCACTGAGAAGTTTAGATTTTGCCAGTATTATTCATCTGCCTTATTTTTATTCTCGCAACCTGTTGAGATTGCGTTTTTCATTACTTTGTAAATAACAATTTATATAAAAAATGGTGTTAAATCAAATATGTTTTTCGAAATTTATTCATTATTTCAGCACGCTTTTTTTTTTTTTTTTTTTTTTAATAGCGAATGATTTTTACTTTTTTTTCGTAGGGGAGGGGGAGAGTTTTACTGTTCTTTTTTCAATAGCGTTTCATTTTATTTAAGTCGTTCAAATTTTCTCTTATCTTCACTGGGCCCAAAGAAAAACGATAAATTTATGAAGCAGAACCTCAATTCGTGATTCCAAAGAATTTCGAAAAATAATAATATGCATTACTTGTAAAATATAGTTACAGTATTTTATACAAAGTGAATTACTCGTCATGACATTTAAATTCAATGAGAGAATTTTCGGTTCTGACAAGCTTTGCATCTATCTACACAACGAATTCTTTATTGAAATTATACTCTAAAAGCAGTTACTTTCACAAAATTTTGGATTATAAGAAAACATTACTCAAGTGGACCCGTAAGAAACCATTATTGCAAAATTTGAAGCACGGTACTAATTTTTAAATGTTATTTTAATAAAACAACCTGAAAAAATTTAAGTTCATTAGAAAAATATAGGCATATTTAGTTTACAGTTTGTTATAGAGGCGCTGAAGTAGTTAATACCACTTATTTTCTAGTTTTTGAGTACATTCTTTTAAAGTTTGCGTATGTTCTGCATCGTAAGCTACTAAATTATGTAAAATTATTCATTTGAATAATTTTTGCTTCATCTTGAGATGAATGTCCAGAAAAAGTTTAGATCTGGAATTATATAAATTGTTTTGCGTCCGCGGTAGCCTAGACAGACAGACATAAGAAAAACTGACGAGCGTCAGCGAGTCATCGCTTTTGCTCAAATTGATGGATATAGTGGGTCAAAAAAAAACAATGTAGAAGACGCCCAAAGGCGATTGAGCTAAAAAAAATTAAGAAAAAAAAATACATCAAGAGAACTAGTGACACTTTGCAGTATCAACGCTGTGTGATTAGAGGATATTAAACAAAGTTAAATGTACCAAAATCTTGCATAATGAATGTCTAATAATTTTGAAAAATGAAGAATATTATGGAGGTTTAAGTGGGAGGGACCATTTTGTAGTCTTATATGCGAAATTGAATTTGGAGCGTGGGTTTGTAAAAAGAATTTGAGCCTTAATAATTTGATTATTGTGATTGAGAATGCAGGTGAAGAGATTTCGAGAGATAATAGTGATAAATGAATCAATTGGTTCAATTTGAAGATCATTGTGGATTACATTGTTTTTTATATACTAGGAGGAATTTGTCATTATTCTGAGAATTTTGTTTTGCATTGTTTGAACCTTTTTCATGTGAGTTTGTGCGGCCGAAACCCAAACTGGGGCGGCGTAGGTGATGATTGAGCGAAGGATCTGTTTGTAGAGTAAGACTTTATTTATTTAGAGAGGAGAGTTTCTGCCTATAAGTGAAATACATAAATGAATTTTATTCCAAAATTTTTCAGTCAGGAATTTGACATGCTGCTTATATGTGAGTTTCGAGTCTAACTGAAGTCCAAGGTAGCGTACTACCGAGACCCAGTTTATCTCTTCATCAAAAATATTTAGATTAATGTTGGAGTTTATTGTGCCATTCTTTCTGAAGATAATTGCTTGAGTCTTATCGACGTTGATTGCTATCCTCCAGTCCGTTAACCAAAGCTCTAAGAGGTTCAGATAATTTTGAAGAGCTTTAATGGTATATTTTAAGTTAGCCCCCTGAGCTAACACATCAGAGCCATCGGCAAAGAGACACACACTGGCAGTGGCATGGTGTGGAAAGTCAGAGGTGAAGAGATTATATAAAAAAGGACATAAAATCGACCCGTGAGTGCAGTCAGCAGCCATTGTTTCATTATTTGAATAACTATTTTTAATTTAAACATTGAATGATCTGTCTTGGAGAAAACTGTTGATAATATTGATAAGATAAAAAGGAAATTTGAAGTTGATTATCTTATAAATCAAAACATCGTGGCCCATTCTGTCGAATGCTCTTTTATCATCCAAGAAAATGCCTATAGTAAATAGGTTATAGGTGAAAGCTTCATTAGTAATGTTGGTCACTCTGGTTAGTTGGTGGATAGTAGAATGGCCCTCTCGAAATCCACACTGTTCAAGGGGGGGATGCAGTTTTCAATGTTGCTATGGATTTTGATTCTATTTAGTAAGATTTTTTCATAAATTTTTGCAGTGGAGCTTAGAAGACTGATTGGCCGGTAATTTTGAGTGAATTTATGATCTTGATTTGGTTTTGGGATCATAACAATTGTAGCTTCTTTCCATTTTTTAGGGAAGTAATTTGCCATGAGACACTTGTTAATGATTTTAGTCAGATTGGTGATTGCCTTGTCCGGAAGATATTTAAGAGCAATATTAGGAATAGTATCTGGACCTGGAGCTTTCTTATTTACAAGATTTTTGATTATTTGTTTAATTTCGTTTGGGGTGGCCAAGGGGGGATGTTGGAGAGTGTTTGATCATTTTCTAGGAAATCAGAGACGACTCTTTCCACTTCTTCTATTTTTTCGTCCGAATACGGAAAAGCGTTTTCTTGGAATGTAGCTTCCAGGGTATCTTTGAAAGCTTCCGCTTTCTCAAAATCAGAGTAAGCCATTCCACTCGGGCCACTAAGGGGTGGAAAATTGTAAGCTTTACGAGTGATAATTCTGTTTAAGTTAAACAAAGAATTATCCTCGGGGCTGAGATTATCAAGTAGGATTTTCCAGCTTCTATTTTTGTGATCATTAATTAAGATGCGTATTTGTCTAATTAAGGAGTTTACTTCCCTTTTGTAGGGGCGGTAACGAGTCTGATTCCAGAGTTTTCTGAACCTGTTTTTAGTTTTGATGAGATTCCTGATATGAAGAGGGAGTCTGAGGTGGGGGGTGTTAATCACTCTTGTAGTGGAAGAACAGTTGATTGCATAAATAATTTTGGAGTTGAAGTCCTTGATAGCTTATTCTATTTCATTGTGTTCAATCTTGGGATTTCCAGGCATGGTGTGATGTATAATTTCTTGGAATTTAAGCCAATTCGTTGATTTATGAGTTCTAAGATCAGGAGGGAGGATATTGTTTAGAAGAAGATAGATGATGATGGGATTATGATCACTACTTAATTCATTTATGCTAGTGACGTTAGAGTGTCTGAGATTTTTTGCAATGGCAAAATCAAGGGTGGAGTTTGATCCTCTGTGCGGGAAATGCGTAGGATGGTCAGGAGCAATGATGTCGAGAGCCGAAGCCGCCACCCAATTGCAGATTACAGTACCATTTCTGTTTGCTCTTCCTGGGTTCCAACAGGGGTGTTTAGCGTTGAAATCTCCAAATATTATAACTTTATGGTTTGGGACGAGGATAGAATCTAAGTCGATAGTGTTTATGGTTCCATGTGGAGGTCTGTAAATGCTGGAGGCCGTGATGAAAGAGTTATTTTGCAGGCAGATATTAATGGTGGTATTTTCAAACGTTTGGGTGTTAATGATGATTGGGAAGTGCTTAATTGAGTTTTTAATAAAAAGATCAGTGCCGCCTCCCCTGTGGGTAAGACGGTCACTTCTATGGTAGGAGTAGTTGGGTATTTTAATAGTATCAGAAGGCCGAAGATGCGTTTCTTGGATACCAATGATATCCGGGTCGTGTTTAGCTATTGCATTTTTTAGTTCATCTATGTGCTTTTTTAGTCCATTTGCATTCCAGCTGTAGATGCGGAGTAAAGGATTATTACAGTTTGGTGTAATAGACATTATTTAGTGGTTAACAGCTGGCTTTGAATGATTTGGAGCATGGTGCCCATTTGACTTAGTAGTTGGGT
>BMAW01052671.1:0-13235 GCA_019974015.1 Nephila pilipes | reverse complement strand
CCCTTACCATCATCTGAAGGATTTCGTTATTGCTTGACTATCATAGATCGATACAGTCGATGGCCTGAAGCAATTCCATTACCTGATATTCGAGCAGAAACAGTAGCAGACAACTTGCTTAAAGGTTGGATCGCACGTTTTGGAACACCTTTAGTCATTACCACTGATCAAGGTACCCAATTTGAAGCACAACTCTTTCTAGAACTTTCAAAATTAATAGGATTTAAACGAAATAGAACTACATCATACCATCTGCAGGCAAATGGATGCATAGAACAATGGCATTGGACTCTAAAAGCGAGTATAATGTGTCATGAAAATGAAAGTTGGACAAGATCTCTTCCAATCATATTGCTCGGATTAAGAACAACTTGGCACGCTGATTTTCAATCTACTCCAGTGGAACTTCTTTATGGTGAAAACATTCGTTTACCATGCGATTTCTTTGAAGATACTAAATTCCAACCACAATCAGAGTTTGTCCAAAAACTTAAAGCAACTATGAAACAAGTGAAACCTATTCCATTTTCATATAATTGCAAGCAGAAACCTTTCGTTTTCAAAGACCTTCAAAATTGTTCACATGTTTTTGTGCGCACTGACATTATTCGTCAGAGGCTGCAACCGCCATATCATGGACCATATCAAGTTATTAAACGATCTGATAAAATTTTCACACTTCTCGTAAAAAATAAAATGTTAACATTTCTATAGACAGGCTCAAACCATGTTTTTCTGACAACTCTTCTGAAACTGATTGTGCAATAAATCATAAGAGCAATCCAGTTGACAAGCCTACATCACCAGTTAAAAAAAAGATCAGGTTTGCACCATTGCCCATTGCTCCCTCAACCAAATTCACAAGAAGGGGACGTGAAGTTAAATTGCCATTTCGTTATCAGTGAGATACATCTTGGCAGAGTATCTCACTTAGAGGGGGAGTAGTTGTGGTGATATTTAATCGCTTGAACAGAGCAAGGGCAGATACTACTCAACTTGTGTTTTGTGTTACGTTTACTACAAAAATAATTATTCTGTATTCTTTTTCTGTCCGCCATTAGTGCTAGTAATACAATTGCACTTGTAAATATAATGTCTTGTAAATAAATCAATATAGTTCTAAATCGTCTGATAATAATTAAAGCAACACATATTTATATAGCAATCACCTATATTTTATTGTTGATATCTGATAAGGATTCACATCTACACCATTTTTGCATCCACTGATAGAACTTAGTTGCTGCCAGCTCAAATTTTCAAAATCCAACTTTAAGGGTTGCCATAATTTCTGCGGCTTTCATCAGCACATTGGTGTAGGTTTACAACAGAGCATCTCTCAGTAACTGAGGATTAACAGCCTAAGGAAATGAATGTAATGAAAATTTAACAAACGTTATTTTTTTTTTTTTTGCTTTTGAGAATCCATACTAGAAAGAATACAAAAAGTAATAACACTTGAAATATGCATATATGTACCATAACCAAAAAATTCCAACTTAGAAACTCTTTGAGAAAGAAAAAATTAATGTAAGTAGCCAGTGTTTTAGGAAAATGTACAAGTTTTCCTGATCATGTTGCATATGTAGAAGATTCTTTGCTAAATTTATTAATATCATTTACTGCAGGTGGAGGTAAATAGTTTCTGTGATAAGACGAGCCAGTTTGACATGGTCCAAGGAAACTGTTGTTTTTGACCATTATTGTCAATGGTAATTGTTTTGTCAGTTCTACTAAACACTTTGAGGACTGGTATCAGGCTGATCCAATATTGGTTGCGCTCAATCTTCTCTTAAAAAGATGCGAGGTGAAGATTTTAATGAAGGGTGGGTGTAGAATCAATCAGTGTTGTGTGCGGACGTTGGAACAGGATTCAGTTGTCGCATTCTGTGACAAAGTTCAATGACGAAAGTTGTATCACGTGAAAGAATGTCTGATACATCAGTCACATCACAAGGAAGATGCAAGGTTGTACGATACACAAGTTCTGCACTAGAAGATTGCAAATTTTTTTTAACAGCTGTTCGGATATCTAGTAGAATTACTGGGATTAACTCTGACCTTTGATAATTTTTACTTGCTTTAATTGCCGAATTCAGATGACGATGAAAATGTTCAACAATTCCATTTGGTATTGGATGGCAAGGAGTAGTTTTGATTTTCTGAGTACCAGAGATGCGTGGAAATTCAACAAATATTTCTTAAATCAATTGGGATCCTTGATTAGAAGTTATGATCAAAGGACATCCAAAACAAGATATCCAGGTATCAAAAACTGCACAGCAAATAGTTTTTGCTCACATGTCTAGGATAGGTATGGCTTCTGGCCATCGGGGAAAACAATCATTGTAAAGAGGTAACTGACCTTCAGATGGTGGCAAGGGACCTACAATATCTGTATGGATATATATGAATTAGGCATCTGGAAGAGAGAAGGTTCCTAGAGGTGTTTTAGTGTGCCTCTGGATTTTCGACCGTTGACAGTATTCACAACAATATACCCATTGTTTTAATGCCTGGGAATATATATCTTGCACATATGAGTTTTGGTTGAAGCTGCTTTCCCTGGGTGCACTAAATTATGAATATGATCAAATGTGAGTTTACGAAAAGAAGTAGGAACAAAAGGACATGGAACACCAGTTGAAATATCGCAAAGCAAATAATTGCAGTCAGGAGTTTTGCAAGGTTTTAGTTCCAATTTGAGAGAAGATGCATCACTTGGGAGAAAGTGAGCAAGTGTTCATTACCAGACGTTGGGAGAGAATGCGACACGCGGAACATGTGAAATAGCTGCAGCCGGTCTGTTTGCAGCAAGCCTAATATATTTGACACAGAAGCTTATTGTTCCAGACAGACTGACTGCTCGGTGTCTTTTGATTGCTAATAATTTATCATCTGCATTAAGTTGTAACTGCAGGACAAATTTTTAAAATTGTATTTCGTGTAAATATATTTAATTCAATAAAATGTAATTGCCCTTAATATATAGCAGAATGCTCTTGATTTCTCTGAGGTTCGGGAGGATTAGTCCCTTCCTACGACTTGAAAGGTGAAAGTTGTATTAGTTTTTATTGTGAGAATTTGAATCAGCATTAAATTCATCACTTATGCACATATATAGTAAAAATGCATTCGTTCAATTATTGGCAAGTTCTAGACACAAAGATGGCCACGATCCAAAAATAACAATTTATTTTAAATTAAATAATTCACATGTTAAGTAAATCATTTTAAAGAGGCTATGATAACCAAATACACATTCCAATCAAATAAAAACAACTTTGTCTCATTAGCCAGAACCTACGTCACCAGTCAATTCTATCTTTTTTTCCCCTGTTT
This sequence comes from Nephila pilipes, assembly GCA_019974015.1. Taxonomy (NCBI): domain Eukaryota; kingdom Metazoa; phylum Arthropoda; class Arachnida; order Araneae; family Nephilidae; genus Nephila; species Nephila pilipes. The sequence continues at coordinate 9,893 of BMAW01052671.1, read as the reverse complement.
GATTCTTCCCTGCTCGTTTTTCTCCAAACGTTGTCAGCACTTCTCTATTAGGTGGTTGCCTTGACTGCACAATGGTCAGTGGGCTTTACATTTTTTTTCTCTGGATTCTATCTTATATATATAATGTGGTCTGCTGGAATAAAATGTTTTTCCAAAGTGGCCCGAAAACTCTTTTAGGTTGGACAGGCCTGAAAATGAGGTTTAATTCCATTTTCAGAAAGATTGAAACGGAAAAAATCTATTGTCATAACATCAAATATGCGTTTCGAAACATTAATGCAAAGGCTGTATTCATATAGTTTTAAAAATAAGGTTTTTAAATGTTGATTATTCTCCTTGGTGTTTTTTTTATGCTATCAGTATATCATTGACAAAAGTGTAAATACATGATAAACCTCGAGTGAATTGCTGTTTTATTGATATCTTCTGCGTGATAGGCTTTTATGATGTCTATTCAACTGAAAATTTTGGAGCCATGCAATTCAGCTGTAAAATGAGCAATGGAATTTAAACCTCTAGAATCACTACAGGTCTCCAATCTAAAGTTCTTTTTTTGGGTACCATGTAGAGTGGAGAAGCATAATTACATTTTGAAACTCTAAAATGCCCTAGATACATCTTATTTTGAAATTTTGATTTAACGATTTTGAGGCAATCTAGAGCAAGCCTTTGTGGTTTTACTACCACAGCAGAACTTTTTGTAATTATGTGATGAACAATATTATGTTTTACTGGTTGATTTGGATTAGGCAATTTTGAAATAGAGGGAATTCTTTCAAAAGTTTATGATAAACTGTATCCTTAAAAATAGAAATTTGAACCAAATGGAATTTTGTATGATTTAAATGGCCTACTGATTGCAATTGTTTTCGTACCTCTAAGACATTTTTGCTTGAGATCTTGTACCAGTTCAAAATAATGGAGAAAATCTGCTTCGAGGATAGGTGTACTGACGTCACCAATCGGGAAAGTCCATATAAAATTTCATCTTAAAGTTCAAGGTTAATGTTTTCTGTGTATTATACATTAATATTGGAAGAATTTGCTGCCAAAAGAGTTTGTTGTGAAAAGTTTCTTTTTTGATAGACATTAGCTGGAATCAAAGACATGTCAGAGCCGGTGTCGACCAGAAAGAAAATATTTATCATCAGTTCTCGAATGAACAAGCAATGCAATTCCTAAGCAAAGAATAAGTCGCCTTTACTGTTTTCGTTTTCCAGCCGTGTGCAGGGTTGTACGCATTTATCTATTCTACATTTATTCCCAAAGCTCCTGTGATATCAGCAAATTGAAAAATCACTCCTTTTAGAAACACTTCTCTTGTGAAAATTTTTGTTGCTATGATATGGGGAGCAACCATGAGAAAACAAAAGGTGTTCTTTGATTTAATTTTCTATATTATGAAATAGTTTAATCTTGAGAGATTTTTCAGTTTTATTAGAAACATCAATAATTCTTTCCACAATATTGGCAGCTTTGTCTAACGTGAGGTCAGAAACTACAGCTAAAATCGTTTGAACCTAAGATGGCAAATGCTGTAAAAAGAGTTCCAAAATCAAGTAGTTGGCAACATTCAAGGTTTCTATGTAGTGTTTCATATTAGGCAGCAGTTCGGATGGTTTTCGAGATCCTAATTCTACTGCCAACAAATTTTTCACATCTAGACCACAGTTTAATCTAGTTTGGTGCAGCATTGCCACATTGGGCTCTTGTGCCAATAACCTTTACATTCACACTCTACTACCGACAACAGCTTATGAATTTCTTGCTGGGATAGTTAACCCAAATGATTTACAAGTTCTTTTTTTATCTGCTTGTAAGGATCAGTGGTATCTTGTCTCATAAGAACGTCTCGAATTAAACACACAGTATCAGGAAGGAGATGGTTAACTATAGAATTGTAATAAAAGAAAGTAAAATATTAAAGTGATAAAACATTTCCCTGGTATAAATCCAAAAGCACAGAATAATGAAGCAGAGAAAAAAATTCACTTATCTCCGATTTCATCTACAACAGGTTTGGTTGTCATTGAAGAAACAAAACTAGGTCTAAGTTTAAATTAATGTCAAACCAAGCTACGAGTTTATTTCGCATTGAATGAAATTAAATTGTGTTCATTTCAATGAAAAGTTAAGAATCCTTCGTTTTCATTTTTAAAACAGGGTCAACATTATGGTTAATGTGGATATGTGTTTGTTATAGTTCCATATTTTATTGTTGATAGACAAAGGATTTACATCCACTGTAAGAACTCATTAATTGTTGCCAGCACAAACTCTCAAAATCCTACCTTAAGGGTTGCCATAATTTCTGCAGCTTTTATCAAGCACCTTGGTGTAGATTTACCACAAGTTCAAAGCTTCCATTGAGAAAAAGGCATTCATTACAGCCAGGTTTTTAGACCCAAATTAAATTTAACTGTTATGTTTATTTTTCTCTATTTTGGTTAGTGGAATAAAATGGCATTGCATATAATTGGGTATTTGATGTGCATATTTATACATTTCACTATCAGAAACCACACATATGAGAGCCACTCAGGTTTGTTACCCCCTCCCCCCAAACCCAAATGGTATCTTTATTGAAGATAGCTCTTTACGGGCTTCATCAAAGTGGTAATGAATAGTTAACAAACTTCATAGGTGTTGGAACATTTAAATTTCGCAAAGCTAGAGTGGACAAACTGTGTATTTTACTTTGATAGGTAAGTTATTTTATTACTGTATGTCAATATTTTATTATGAAGGTAAAGGGATCAAATTTATCAATTAATTGAAATTTTAAAACAAAAATTTGATATTAAAGTATGAGGAAAAACTATTAAATTATTAGGAGTAAATTTTGAACAGAATAAGGATGAGCTTCATAATTATCAAACTGATTACATTGAAAAAAGGTATTTCGTCAATTTAGGTAACATAGACCTCCAGCTGTTTCACTGCCAATTTCAAAAGGCATAATATTGTCAAAAATACATTGACCACAAACTAATGAAGAAATTGCTGGAATGGAAATATTACCTTACACAAACTTATTGGATGTTTATCATTCATAGCAAGCAGGACGCCCAAACGTTATTTATGTGGCAAACATTCTTTCAGAATTTTGAGTAGCCTGCGCATAGTTCATTGGAAAGCATTACTTAGTCTTGGGTTATGTTTATCACACAAGGCATGACGAATTAAATCTTTCTGGTAGTGTGAATATTTCAATTAATTGTTTTAGTTTTGCAAAATATACATCCAATAGGGATGATCACGTTTTGGTTGGAGGATTTATAGTATTTTGTGATCAGATGGTTAGATGGTTAATTCTTTGCAAACATCCAAACAATGTAGTGTCTATCAACTATGGATCGTCTTGAAATGGCTGTAGGTTGCATCAGAAGAATATCAAGAAAATTGTTCTTGAGTGGTGAAACAAATTGATCCAAAGTTAGAGGAACAAGATGAAACTCTCATTCAAAATGCTGAGCAACACAGGGTTAAACTAAGTGTTCAAACCTTATAAAACTGTTAGAAAAATATTCAAGGGACATTAAAAACTCATGGAGATTAGGAACAGTTACAAAAGTACTAGAGGAGGAAAAAAAAATGGAAGTGTAAGGGAGGAAAATTTGCATATCTGAAAACATTAAGTAATGTATTTATTAATGCAGAAGCTTCACAAGAATAGAAAGTGAAAACTGACGAGTGTATAAAAACTGTAAAAAATAATAATTATAATTCATAAATAAGTTATTGAATCTAGAACAGGTAAAGAATTAAAATGTGAAATCTGTATGAAAGTTATATAAGGAAATCAAAATTGCAGTTTAGAATTTAGAAGTACTAGGTGTTACAAAGGGTGCATTTGGTCAGTTATTAATGCCTGTGTTGTAATCAATTTTAGAAGAGTTCGTTTCAGAATTGAATCAAAGAAAAATCAAAAAAGAAATGTTACAGATTTATTATAGTTCATTTAAAATGAAATGTATATATAGAGTGTTGTGAAGTCAAAAATGAAATATATATATTGAATGTTATTCGTCGACTCTAGAAAAAAAAATTCCTTGCCCTCCATGTTTTAAACATGAAAATTTGATAGTAAAATTTGTTCAAGAAGTGTACCCACAATAGCTAGTTTTGATGCTTTTGGTAATCATACATGTAGCTTTAGTGCTAAGTTTCATAACTCATTTCCTTGTGATAAAAGTAGGGTTACCATATCTACATATAAGAAATTGTAAGCATTAGCACATTCACTATTTTATAAAAAAAATATTTAGATTATATCATAAAAAAACAATGCAATAAATTTCTTTTTAAAAAAAACAATATAATTTTGGAACAAAAATAAAACTTAATGCACATATAAAACATTTCTATTTTACACTTTAAACAAAATCATACTTTGTTTATCCTCTTATCTCGTTCGAGATATATTTTTGGCTAAAGCAGAATTCGTAAAAAATTGTGCAATTCGTATTTTTGAAGTAGAACCATACAAGAATCAACTTTTTCACTGACACTGGTAACAACCTGTTTCGTTCATCTGTCCATATTGTTAAGTATCCTCACAACATTAGCATTATGAGCTAGAATTGTAAAGAACAGTAAAAATTTCTGTATCTCATTTCTTTCAGGAAAATATTTAACCCATTTTAAATCAGCTGAAAAAGTTAAAAATTATTCATTTGTCAGAAGCAAATTAATTTTGTGACTGATCAAGTAATAAAAGAGTTACTAAGTTGCAGTCCTCTTTCGCTTAAGCATGCAAGGCATTGTTCAATATTTTTCCCCCTAGAATTGTCTGTTCCACTAATACTCTAATAAAAAAAATTTCAAATTCTTTGAAAGAAGTTGTTTTATTTGCTCAGATATAAAGCTACCCGTTCACAAATGTTAAGCTCATGTTTAATAACTAAACTTTACTCTTTTTATTACTTTTAATAATTTGCTTGATTTTCAGTGATAAATTTTATGTTCCTTTCTTTTAATTAAACTGGTTTAAAATGAATGTAGAATTTTTATTTTTGAGTAATTTTCTATGTTTTTATGATTTTTATTTTGCTGTGAATAATATACATGAGAGAATATATAAAACATTCAAATCATTTTCAGAAAAATTCATAGTTAACTTAGGGAAATGTTCCTTTCAAAAAAATGTGATCTTAAAGCTACTTATATTTTCAAGATTCTAAAAATGATGGGAAATACTGGTAACTATCATGTTTTGAGTGAAATAGCAGCATTTTTGCTATCCATTTTAAAAAAGTTACAGAACTCTTCGATACTACAGTTCTTACTCTGCAAATAATTAAGATCAAAGACTCTGATGTCTATGTTCAGTCCACTCAAGGCATGTTGCACACAATTATTCTATGTATGCACAAGCAATTGATACCAATACTGATTTTCCCCAATGTATTGTTTAAATACTGGAATACATTATTCTTTCCTTCAGGATTTATACCACCAAAGTTGGTGTTGCAGTTGCTATCACCAAAATTCTATATATTTTTTACTTCTAATGCTGTTGTTAATACTCAATATAGTTTCAACCTTTTCATTCACAAATTATATAATTTCTGTTAGGTTATGGGGCATGCCTAGATTTTTATTGAAATACTACATTAAAATTTTTTAAAAATTGACTGTGTCAAAATTCAATTCATCAGTACTCATACACACTCCAATAAATGAACGCTTTTTTGTAACACTTCCAAAGTCATCTAAAAAGAATTAAATGCAAGAATATTGTTGGCCATAATCTTTGTTTTGATACCACCAGAAATTTTTAATGCAATCTTTGAATCTGGTAATATGTGTTTGTGTGCAATTTTGATTAACAGTCGCATGATATGTAACTAAATGGTGTTTTGGTTCTCAAAATTTTTTTTTTTTCAACTACTAACCTGTTGTATCCAGAAAACATAAAATGAGAATTCATTATGTTGTGATGTTTTACAAACCTTTTTTTTTTTTTATTTCACTTCTCTTTATTTTTTATACTTAATAGTAATGTTGCTTTCTTATTTACTAAACACTCATTAAAAATAAATCACACTACTTTCTTAGAAGAAGAAAAAATTATAAAAAACATTCATGGATTTCTTTCATTTGCCAAGTGCTGTGTAATTTAATTAATGTGTTAATGTCATTTGCAATATACACTGATATCTATACCAAAATAACAATTTAAACCAACTGGATTAAATTGACAGACAACTAGCACCACTTCAAAATCATGTGGTGTCTACAAAAACAAATCGGCATGGATGGTTTGCGTTAACATAGGATTTCTCTATGTACTAGTTGTTTACATCTTGTACGTCACTTTCTTTCAATTAAATATTTAATATCGTATTCCTTACATTTTTCAGTTATTTACATTCGGTAGGAAATAATCTGAATATATTTTTACATATCTATAGTCTTATTCTTGTTTAATTGTGTTGTTAAAATGTCACTTGATAAGCTACAGTAAGCCTATTTCAACTTGCTTCCGACGTTTGTTTGAATTCTTAAGAACTTGCGATATAAGCTTTAAATTATTTTCTGCTTTAAACAGATGCATTTTTGAACTGTTAAAGCCATTTCAGCTTTTTGTTTTGATTAAGCTTATTTTATATTTCAAATTATTTTATATATAAATATTGTTACTTATCATTAGATCATCAGTTGATTTTAACATGTTAAAAATAAAGGCCCCTATAATTATTCTAGTATTGTAATTATTCTAAACCCTCTAAAATATACATGTGAATAGTTAAAATGTAATTAAGCTCTTCTGAATTATAGTATCTTTTATGTATATACACTTTATATTTATCTGGTTGATTCTGTTTAAAAAATAAAGCAATATATTGGATTAAACTATTTTCTCTTTTAATCAAGATACATATATAAGCGAAATACCACTGACTGACTCATCACGATATCTCTAAGACTATACAACCGATTGACTTGAAATTTGGTACAGTTACTCATTTTGCAATGTAGACGCTCACTAAGAACGGATTTTATGGAATTCTTAACCAAAATGTAGTTATCATCGGTTAATCTTTTCTTACCCATCGGTTATGTCATTTTGGCGACTTTATCGCCAAAAATTACATGACCAACGCCAAACGGAATATATTTTTTTATATGTATACTATGTATCGCTACCAATTAAGTTTACTTGCAAGATTTGCGCGTGCGAAATGGAAAAATACCAAATAATTTAATATTGAAGCGCTGATGGATGATTGGCAAGATTTTGGAGAAGAGGCTCTTTTTTGCAAAATATCACCAAATATCTTCCACTGCCAAGTCGAAGCATTTCAATGACCTTGCATTGTGAATTTTAAAAAGCTATACTATGGTAACCCCAGCTAATTTCGCTCGCCAGCTGATTTCGGTTTTGCTGAGCAAACGATAATTTTTTATTGTTGTGGAACCTAGACGTATGTTTTAAATTTATGAGAAAAGTATTTTATTATTAATAAGGATTGATAAACTACATTTGTAAATCTAAACGCAATCTAACGAAGAAATTAAAGTTGGCTTTTAACAAATGAATAATAACGGTATGTTATTCATGTCATTAATAAAAAAAAATAAGTAGCTATCAAAATATTTATTTTGATGTACGTATTAATTGTAACCTAATGTAAATATCATGCAAAAGTTTTGTTTCTGTATTTTGGTAATTTTTAGTTTTTGTTTTCTAGTAAATAAACATTTTTCATTTTTTAAAATGGCTGGATATTTTATTGTTTTCAGAATACAGAACTATTTTTTATGCTATGATTTTTAAGAGCTATTCTGTCTATTCAATTGCAGTTCCAGATATGCTGCTACCGTAAGAGTTATCCTCTTGCAAAAAGGATCACGTAATAATTTTTTTTGCTAAAATTTTTTATTATACTTCATTTTTTGTTAGTATTTTTTGTTGAATTTTAAAATAATTTGATTTAAAAAAGTTAATTTCGGTTATATTTTTTAACTTGAAAAGTATTTCATTGTAGGTTAATAAAAATTGATTTTTCATATTTACTTTTCAGTTATAGTTCTTAATAATGGATGTTGAATATATTTGGATCGATGGAATACCTACTCCTTTCAAAGTTTTTAAATTCTTGGTGACGGAGCATGTTTATTTTCGTCTCTGTCTTTGCTGGTGTTCGGTGACATATCGATGGCGTATAAAATGAGAAATATTATTGTTTCTCACGTGTTTGACAACTGGGTTTGGTTTAAATGCTACACTCAAATGCTATCTGGCGCCCCTTATAATACTAACGATTTATATTTTACCGAAATGTGTAAACCAAACACGTATGGATCTATTTGCTAAATTATGGCGGCGGCAGAGCTATTTCCCTATCAGTTCGAAGTTTATCAAGGTGGCTGCCTTATAGCTTCTGTTGGGGAAACAATTCAGGGGGAAAAAATATTACGTTTTACGGGAAACTGTAATAGTGGTCATTTTGATGTTTTATTTAAATAGTTGGATTAACAAATAGAAGTAAAGTTAATCCTGGTTATGATAATGTGAAACAAAATGAAGAAAATGTGTCATCTTTAATGTTTCAGCCTCAAGAAAATGTGTATGTATTAGTTTCAAAGACTCAATCAATATCTAACATTGATTTTTCAAGTTCAAGTGAATCAATTATTAATGATGTAATATCTCTTCAACTAAATAAAGGTAAAAAAAAGAAGAAGAAAAAGATTCACAAATTCAATTAGATATAAACAAGTAAGACAAGCTGCTACAAAATATACTCAAAGTCATCCTGAAGAACAAAGAGCAGCTGTAAGAAAATACTTTTCTAATACCCCCCACGTGAATCAGGCAGCTGTAATTAAATACAATGAAAAAAGATCTAAAGTTAAATTAGCGCCATGGACTTCCAAAAATTTGTCTGGTTTTAAATATGAAATATATATTGACTATTCAAATGATAAAATTGTCAGTATCGGGAAAACGTTTGCCCTGTTCAAGGTGCCGTGCTTTAAAAGGATAGAAGAACAGCGTTTCGCAAGGCTTTTAAGCGCTGCGCGGCGCGGCGGCGTTTTGCGCGGCGCGTTTCAGCGTGTGCGCTGCGTGGCAGCGCGGCGGCGCGCTGTATGCTTACGCGTGCGGCGCGTGCTGCGCAAATGCCAGCTGCAGGCGTTAGCGCGCGTACGCGCGGCGCGCCAGCGCAAGCATGGCTGTGCTGGTGGCGCGGCGGCAAAGGCTGTGCCGGCATGGTACGGCAGCGGCGGCGAAGCAAGGTGCGGTGCGGCTGCGAAGCGGCAGCGAAGGCACAAAATGCGCGTATGGCCATGGTGTGCTGTAAAAAAGGGTGCAGGCGGCGTGTGCTCTGCAGCGTACGCGGCAAAAGCGCGGTAGTGTAATTTTAGAAATGGTTAAATAAAAGAAAAATTTGAAATATACTACATTTCCAAATGTCTCTAGACAACATTCTTCATTCATTTTTCTGGTTGAAGGATGATTAGATTTTCATGATCTAAACCTTGAACATGCCACATAAAATTGACCTAAGGGAAAAGCAGTCACTTGTAAATCTTACACCATTAATTTAAATCGCCCTTGTGTTTATTGATAGTCATCGTGAAAGCAAAAGTCTAACTGAAACTGCAAATGCTTAAATTCAAAAAATGATAATCTTTATGGAATTAGTGATATTCTCTTTTGGAATATTACATTTTTCACCTCTCATATTTTCTGTAAAATAGTCGCTTTTATAATATTTTCCTTAGAGTTTTCACTTTGATTCTGAAAAGCTGGCATATAATAATTTAGGAAAATTTAAATTACGAACAATATTATTGGTATACAATCTTTAGATAAAGAATATGGAGGCTTGCATGTCTGGTGGATGGAGGTGTATAATACGTAACTGAACGAAGCATACCGA
>BMAW01052670.1:29941-45723 GCA_019974015.1 Nephila pilipes | reverse complement strand
ATTTGGCTATTTTTGTAAATCCATTCTAAATAACCGTAATACTTTTTTCTCTTAAATTTTTCATTTTGTTATTTTCTTTTTGCAACGTGTTTTCATACTTACATCTGTAAGACCCGTGCAATACTTCGCGGTGCATGAGGATTTGTTGGTGCTCACAATTAAAAAAAACTTTATCATTGAGCTAAAAGATATGCATTAATCCATAAAAATCAACAGATAAAAAGAAAAGATTTTAAGATAAGATTAAGATAAATATATAAGATAAGGTTAAAGAAAAGATTAAGATAAATATATTCCATTTTAAATATATAAGGGAAATACTAAATAATAGAAATTTCCGAAAGATAAAAAATAAATGGAAAATAATAAATAAATGGAAAATTATCAATAAAGATTGATAATTAAAAAACTGAAAAACTAAAATTTGAAGGGAAGCAAAATAGTGGGGTTTTTTATACTAAATTTTGTAACAAATCTTAGGATGTTCGACTGAGTTATTCTAGAATTATTGGCTGTTCTATCCCCATCAACAAAATAAATTATTAATAAACCGTCATAAAACGAAAAAAAAAAAAAAACCAAAATATTTGAGCTAAATAAAAAAAAAACATTTTAAAACAAGAAAAAGAAAAATTTTCATTGATACAAAGTTGGTGATATCGTTACTATTAAGAAGACGTAATTTGGATCTGGTCTGAAACTGATTTAATTGCAGAGTAATGCATCTGTTTACATAGCTTTCTTTTGTAATAATCTATTTATTTATTATACGTCATGTATTTAACCTATGTGTGATTCCGTAAAAATAGAGAGAGATTTACGCCCATGAATATATATATATATATATATCTTTGTTTAGTTGTGTGTTTGTTTAAAGTTTATGAGGGTATAACATAGACCAATGAATCCACTTATAAATCCATTTCCAACTCATTTTATTTCACTTGTTCAGAAGGAACAATAAAAAAAAGTACACAACTTTATTATTGCTATGAACAAAGCTTTATTTCCAGTTGAAATGAGTCAAATGTAAATCAGAGAAGACACCAAGCTCTTATTTTCATGATACTATTTCTTCCTAAGGGTGCCTAATGGTGCGTATTTGACCAGTCATAAAATTAAAAAAGTACAAGAAAAATGTAGAATAAGCTTAATATCAAATATAATAAATGTGCCATACAGAAAAATATGTTCGCGTGCACGTATTTCAATCACAAATGAAAACACTTGCATCTCACAGAAAAATTACTTTACAATTTTAGGATTGCATTAGCAGTAAGTAATTAGGGGGGGATGAAAAGCACCCACAGACCTGTCAGTTCATGGTAAACACATCGCAGACCCAAATTAATTGTTGACTTTGCAAACAATTCTTCATTTAGTGATGCTCGCATCATCCTACATCAAGCCTCAGGAGGAACCATGATCCTAATTATGAACTCTATCATATTACTGCCTGACGACCCCCCTTCTCCAACAAGTTGAAGTCATTACAATTATTCTCAATCCCCTAAGTCCTTCCCCAACAGAAGTTACCTTCATTTACATCCCTTCCTCTTCTGATAAAAATATTTACATTATTGACCTAAAGAGCTAATGAGAACTAATAACAATTTTATGACATTCGGAAATTTTAATGCTACACATATTACTTGAATCAATCAACATAATTCATTTAGAGTTAATAGCCTAATTAAATATGCAGAAAAACATAATATCATGTTAGTTTTCTTCCTACACATACATGATTTGGTTATAATTCAGCTAACGCTCCTGTCTTCTCCCATATTAAAGAGTTAAATAATTATATTTTACCAAAATATTTATAATATAAATACGTCTTGTAAAATTAATAATAATACTCTGATCTTGAAACTAAATTAACATAACTCACAACACACATTAATCTTGCCCATAATTTTTCTCAAGCCGAATTAAAAATCACAAAATAACTAATAGCTCCCATAACATTAAAACACTAATTAAAATTAAAAATAGCTTAAGGAAACAGTATCAAGGAACCCTGCACACTGACGACCAAGACAGAAAATATCGTAATAGCACAAATATAACGCGATACTTTTGACTAATCATTTCCCGTCAAAATATTAATTCGCTCTAAATTCGAGATCTAGGAGAAATGTCATGTAACAACGCTTTTTATTAGTATGCCCATGTCTATACGTTACTTAATTTTATTTTCATGAATATAACCTGTGTTATTAATTAATTTAAATAAATAGTTATCTGGCTAAAATATATTTTATTAAAAATATTAATTATAAATACTAAATTATAAACCGTATTTTTTAAGAATTATTTTATGTAAAATGAATGGATAGCATCAAATTCATAGTTTTTTTTATATCGTTTTAAAAAGCTTTGGTGTCGCGTTACATTTAGGCTAATACGGTAATAGAATCTAACAAACATTTTTTTAAAAAACAATTGCATAAAATAACTCAGGAATCATGGCAGCAGAAATTTTTCTCTTTAAATAATAAAGATATTTATGGAAAAAACATTTTATAACCTGTATGCTGTTTCTACACTTATGAACTTTAATCTGAAGCTATTTCAACCAAATTGAACAAAATTTCCACGTAAATGACAAGTAAACTTTTATAAAAATATCCATGATACTATTGAATTTTTTTTCTTGAAACCCTAATTCTAATGCTCCTATAAGCCCCGCCTGCCCAAATGGAAGTAATTGATTTTATCATAAAAAAAATTTATACTAAAAAACAAAACCCCATGAAGGGACGTTGAATTTCGATTTCAGAAACTTCATCACAGTTTAATGAGAATCGTTGAAAACCTAACAGAATCAAATTTCAGCTACATCTTCTCAATTTTAACCTTTACTTAAATGTACACTTACCAGGTAAAAATAACAATATTTGTCCCGCAAGTCATGCATACATTTTAATCTTCTTCTCAAGAAAGTTTATTCGACAAATTTCTTTCGGCACACTACTATGAAGTCTTATTAAAACCCTTTTCAAAGTTGTAGAGCCATTAGTTAACATTGAAATTAAAATCAAAATCATCAAGTGATTATAATATCCAAGGGTAACTTATATATATATATATATATATATATATATATATATATATATATATTGAGGAAGAGGATGAGAGAAATAAGATAGAGGGTTGAAGAAAAAAAATTAGATGAACAAATATTTCAAAATGAATAGAATTTATACTGACTCACAAATTTTTAAATTTCCCTAAATTTTATTACTGCTACATCAAGCCTTAATAAAAAAAATAAAGTTCAATACCTATAATAAAGCATGTAGTTTTATTGAAACAAATCTTGGGGTGGATAAATTTTCAAGCAAATGAACAAAAACTGTTTAGTTTTAAAAAAATACCGTTTGCTTATACGAGTAGTGCTATAATAATTAAGATTTTTTTTATAAAAAAGTAAAAAAAAAATGACAACGCTTGAATTTCTTGCTAGAAGAATAAAAATTATTTTTTAATGAGCAAAAGTCCTATATTCTCAAATTAAATTTAAAAAATAAACTAAATTTCAAACTATTTTAAGAACCGACTTTAAGGTAATTTCTACACACGTATTCAAACCAAAGTAATTTCTTGAAAAAGAATTATTTCAGAAACTTATCCTTTAAAAATTATTAAAAGAAAATATATAAATAAAAATAAAAGTATTAAAAATAATTAAATGTAATCATTTAATAAATCAAAAAAAGCTCTAACCTAAACAACACTTTTTTATGTAATAGCTTATTCTTGAAATTTTTAGGTATGCACTAAATTTCTGATCTCTAATTGAACTTCTGAAATTTGCTTTCATTAATATTAATCATAGCATTCTTCCAACAGAAAATCTTTACCATAGAAAATTCATTGCTTCAAATTAGATAAGATTTATTCACGCGAGCACTTATATTTCATAAATTAACGAATGTCCTTTCCGCACGCATTCAGCATGCATTATTACATGATTAGGCTGTCCAAAACCAGCTCTGAGAATTAAAAATACATGAAAGTCAACTAACAACAAAATTAAACAGCAATGTGGCATACGTCCAAATTCATTTAAAACAGGGGTAAAAAACTTCACATCATCAAAGAACGCCTGCACCTAATGGCAAAAGATTGAGAATATCTATAGGAAGAGAAAAAATATATATAAATATATTTATAACAACCTAACAAACTCCGAGAGTTTTCAATAATGACATCGCCACCATAAAAATAATTTCTCTTTAATGATCTTAGGTGAGAAATTATTGTTCCACATGCTCTTGACAGTTTTAGCATATTGATTGGCGGACATTTTAGCCACCTGACGAGAGGAGAGTGAGGAATTTCTTTTCAGGTGAGAAGGGTGCATAAAATGACTATTAGTGTGGGTAAATGCAGATGATAGGGGGTGTGTGTAAAAGAGTGAACGAGTGCTAGCATCAGACGACTTTTGATGTTGGATGATTTCGAAGGCCTTACTTTTTTATTATATAATGCCTGTTTATTCTACTTTAACGGAGGTATGGTGAGGATGTAAGTTGCCCTTTTCATTTATGCCTTTAACTTATACTGAATGGAGTATTTAAGTATATTTTAAAAATATTTTTCTAATGGGTCTTGCCAGAGTAGTTTGAAATTATTGGATTAATAATGAAGTAGATGGCAGGATTTTTAAATAATTGAGATAAAATTAAATTTTTTGGTCAGAAGTTTTTTTGGGGGGGAGGAGGGGGAGGTACTTGTTACTGGAAAGCATATTTTCCCAAGAAACATGCATAAATCTCAATACTGGGTTAAGTATTTCTAGTTAATTGTATAAGACTCATAATGTTTCGTTTAGTTTAAAATATAACATTTTAATGCAAAAATATTTTAAAATCCATATGTAGGCATTTTTAATGTGCAATTTTATTTTTACATAGAAAAATCTCATTTTTTAAACAATGAGTAGTTTTTATAAGAATGCATATATTTGAGGTAATTTGAAGAGAAACAAATTACAATATGTACACGATAAATAATTTACATTTAGCAAATAATGCAAGGGTCACATAAAATTTTAATAAACAAGCAATTTTTCTGAAGGAAATTCTTAATACAGACAATTCAAACTTTCATATTTGTTAGTTGATAATATTGCAAAAAGTGTTATTTAGCTTTTCAATTTATATATCTACGAAAACATAATCAATAAGGTCATAGTTACAATGATGTGTCTTTTCGAAGAAACCACTTATCAAAAACAGTACTCAGTGATCTGATTTTTACTTTCGAAAAGTGTAAAACCACCAGAAATATTCTCCAGAACAAGCGAAGAGTTCGATAGTAGTTGCATGAATAGCGGAAGTTTTACGCATGGCTGGAAAAGTTTAAAAGTTGTCGCAAAAGCGTCACTGACGAGTCGAATCTCCATGGTCCTAATTTTTTTTCTATGATTGTTTGGAGAGGCAACATATTATCAACAGCCTATATATTTAGGCTTGATTGAAAAGAAGTCAATCTCGCGTCTAAGAGGAAATATAGGAGATGACAGGCATGCTTATTCTATAAGACAATGCTCTACCTCATATGATTCGATTGACACTAGAAATTGTGCAAAGTGCGTTGAAAGATTCTACAGTATTCTTTTTACAACCTTGGCCATGTCCCTTTGGAATTTCATCTGTTTGGTCTGAGGAAAGAAGCTTTGTTTGGCATCAAGTTCAATTGCAATAAAGGGGTAAAAAGGAAAGTACAAAACAGGTTTCGAGGTCAAGACAAAGAATTCTTCACAGAGGAGATAAAAAGAATCCTAAAAAAAGATGGTGCAATTGCTAAGAAGTTAATAGATATTACATGGAAAAATAAATAAAACATTGCTCTCATTTAATGAATCATTTTTGCTGTAAAGTTTTTGCTTAAATATTGGATGGTCCTTGAGTTTAGTGTCTAAAAATAATAAAATATATTTTTCTAATAATTTTAATATTTTCAATAATTTAAATAATACTATTATTAACTAAGTTACCCGCTATTTCCTGGAACTTAGATTTGATTTCTTGTGAATGTAATAATTGTTAAAACAATTTGGTAAGTTAAACAGTTAAAAAAACTATTCAGAAAAGCGTTTCAAATTAAAATACAATTTTTTCTCAATTCTTCCCAACATTCTTATATTTTCTATCATTCTGTACAGTACAAATACTTATATATTTTTTTATTTTGTTCAAATGTGATATATGGGCTTCTCTTTTAAAATTGGGTCAAAATAAACCTCAATACTTACCCGATTTCAGTATGATATTTTTAATATTCTTCAATATATATAATCACATAAAGCTGTGTATAAAAACACACGGTTATTTCTATATTTTTCTTACCTTCAAATTTTATCTTTAGTATAATTTATTAAATACATACACCATTTCTAATATTTTCTGATACACTACTCATGTGATACAAACTTTATTAAAAATAAATAATATTACTTTAACGAATTCAATTTTAAACAATGTAATATGTTAAAGTTTTTCAATAGTTGATTCTTGGAAGTATTTGTTTTCTTACCTGTTTCGAAAATATAATTATTCTATCAATTAATCAAAAATTTTAATATAATAAATATTCCCCAAATTATATAAAAATAGCTGTTTTCTAAACATATAGCTTATAATAATTGTAGAAAAACTATAGCTATTTACAAAAGGAGAACTGCTTATTAGCATCAGTTGAATACAGATAGTATTTAATATTTAAGTTACACAAGAGGCATTTCTAAATCCGTGTTACAAATTCTCCAATCATATATATACAAGGGGTGTTTCTAAATCCGTATCACGAATTCTCTAATCATATGAAATCCGCTACTACAGTGGATCAAAACACAAATTATTCTCAGACTAAAAATAAAAGAAAGATAACTCAAACTTCTTAATAATTTCCCAAATACAATAATGGCATTTGATATATATTTTCGGGAAGATAGAAAAAGCTAAGCCATAAGACAGGAATCCATTAACTAGATATAGGTAATTCATGCTGATCTATATCGGGAAAAAAGTAAAAATTCCAAGCCATCCAAATATACTTAAAACAGTTCTTTTAAGTGCCGAGTGTCTTAATTCCTTCTGGCATGCAATGCTAAGTCAGGGAACTTAAAATCTCTAAACCACAGTTTCGAAATCCATCCAATCTGATTAAAAATTAATCTCATACATATACCTTGAATGTCATAAAACAATACGAGGCAGAATAATCATTTCTAAGAAACAAGATTCCCTGATTAGAAACTTTCCCATTTACCGCGATCTGAAACAATCAAGATATCTTGTCGGCAGTGGTTTCTTAGTTAATAACTTTCACCTGGAGTTAGGGGCAAGCGCGTCGACATGTAGGGTCTGATTGAAATTAGGAAAGGTTGAATATCGTTGTCTTGGTAATACAAGGAATTCAATAAGCTAAGGTTCGCTCTGGGTGATTAAAATCCAAGACTCGGATGAACGCATTTAACCGGAAAAGACTCAAAGCCCTGATCCCTTGGGATAGATATTATTCGCGTGTTTAAGGAGTACATTTAGTGTGGGACGGCGAACAAGCTCCGAGCAATTAGACGATATGTTCCGAAGAAATAGCCTGCAACATTTAGGCGCAGTGGGCTTTAGTGGATACGGTATGAGCAAAGCGCTGGAGAATAAATTCCATAAAATCCAATTGAAATGAATACCGTAATTTCGTTTTAAGTTACTGCGTGTCGCATGAATAATTTAGGAAAAGTTCCTTCAAGTTGTTTTAATGCTATTACAAAAATTGTTAGGGATTAATTTTACTTCGCTTGCCTTTTAAGCAAGTTAGTGTAAAAAATACATTAAGTTTACTTATTACCTTTACTTTAAATCCAATTACATATTAGCATAATTTTGTTTGCTTTCAGATTTTTCAATGTACACTTTTTTTTTCTAGATGTAGCATAAAATAGGATGAACTCTTTTACTATTCTCTAAATATTTAACTTACAGAAGCATTTGTTAGATTTTAAATAAATTTTCTGTATTTTCAGGGCTTATTTATTAATAATTGCTTTTAGAACACATAAGATAGGAATGCAAATATTTCCAACAGAAACTGTTTTGACATAAACCATTTTTGGTGAAGGAAATACGTACAAAAACAATTTATTGTTATTCAAAAGTTGATAGAACTGAAATAAATCTTATATGAAAATAAGAAAAAAATACATTTTTTGACAATTTCTTTTTATATTTTAAACAGAAATTTAATGTAACAAAAAATCTCAAATATTTCTTAAAAACCAATCTCGAGAAATATATATTTCTGCATAAAATAAGTGTAATTATATAGAATTATTAATTAGATAATAAAAGAAAGGGACTTTCATAAGTAATAAATTTCTGGAATTTGAAATTAAATGCAAACCGAATCAAAGAAATTTTGAAGAATGAAATAACGTTATTTTACCTAAAGAAACTTTCATATTTTGCCAAATTTGAAAAAAAGAGAAGATCCTTTTTTTTTAGTTATGCTGTCAAAATCTTTATTTGGGCTTCTAAGACTATGATAGGCGTTTTTTTTTTTTTAAAAAATTATATAACTTTCCAAAAAATATTTTCACATTTTTTGGGATCAATTTTAAACAGAAATAACTGGATTATTGAAATAATTTTTTTCTCTTTGTTATTTACCTTGAGTGCCTTGCTTGGTGTTAAAACAACAGAGAGCATATGCTGAACAATTAAATTTCTACTCATAAAATATTTGTTTTCATACTGCAAACCAATTTTTTTTTTTTTTTTTTTTTGGAGTTTCCCAAGATTTTATGACCATTGTTATTTTAATTTGAGATAATTTGAAAGATAATCATTTTTTCGTAAATTCATCATTATTCCGATTTCTATATATTGAAAAAAAAATCTTAAAGGTATTTTAATATTATCTCCTTCACTACAAAACTTACATAGAAAGTTTAACTTTTATTTATATTCTGAAGTGCAGTATATATAAAAAAAAAGTAATATAAAAAAATTTAAAGTCAATTCCTACTTAGATTGACAAAGAAATAATTTATTTTAGTTACTTATTATTAAATAATTATAATTAATATAATTATGTATATACATATGACAGAATCACAATATTGAGTGGCAATAGAATTTTTTTTTTCCAGCGATCTACAAGTTTCGTCACTGACAATATTTATTCCTAAATTTATATCCTGCTAAATATCTTGTATAAAGGAATTTTTTTCTCCCATACAAAACTAAAATTAATTATTTGAAAATCTAATAAAAAAAAATATATGCTTCTAGAGATTCGATCCGATGGCAAGAATATTCTACACCGACACTCTACCAACTTTGCCATTG
The DNA here is from genome assembly GCA_019974015.1 of Nephila pilipes. Classification (NCBI taxonomy): domain Eukaryota; kingdom Metazoa; phylum Arthropoda; class Arachnida; order Araneae; family Nephilidae; genus Nephila; species Nephila pilipes. The sequence goes on along the minus strand of BMAW01052670.1, from coordinate 36,361 downwards.
CGAAATAAACGACATAGGAAAAGCATTGGATTGTTTCTTAATTCACCCGTTAAATTAAATGGTTGGAATGTAGTTTAGCCCAACCACCCTTTGCCAACAGGAATTATTCGGCACTATTTTGCCAAATGTGGCTACCCTGGTCCACTTCGCGGACTTAACGTTCAGCCAAAAAAAAAAATCTCCAAGTTTAGCAATTTTTGAAATCGCCCCAAGTGATTGGGCTAAACTGTATCTTCACCAATTAAATTTAATTAATAAATTAATATTTGAAAAAACTGTATTAACATCAAGTGTCTTCCACAACAAGTTTTAAATAAATGTATCTGAACTTGAGTGGTTGAATAAAAAGTATTTTATTAGCGATTGAAAATTTGACCAATATATATAAATAAATATATATAGGGAGAGTGTGAACTAAAAGAAAGAATTTAAATGAATAAATTCATGAACTGTACATTAAATTGTTGAAACATCACCTTAGAAAAATTCGAAGTAAATCGCGAAGTTTGTGAAACTTGACTTGTTTGCAGAACTATCCCAGATTAAGACACATTTCCTGTAATTTGTAAATTTATTCTCTCAAATGAAGGCAGTTAAAAATTCAGAGATACAAAATGACTTCTTTCGTTAAAGAAATGTTGACTTGTATACTTAAGAGTAAAAAAATCCCACTTTTCCTTATTTAACTAAGGATACACCGCGTGGAGTTTACTTTCGATTTTACGCTTATAATTGCCACTTTTATGCAAATAACGGCAACGTAGTGAGACTTTCAAGTGTTCCACTTTGAAACATGAAAGTAGCAGTCTGTTTTCTCGGAAAGTGTTATAGAATGACAGCCAGCTTCGTTAATTTGCTCGAAAAGTCGTTTTCCAACTGAAGACAGCCATCTCGTTAAAAATGAAGAACATCTTGCTAAGGGTCTTTCCTTAGAAAGGTAATACATACTTAAGTAAGGAATCAAATGGAACTGATTAAATAAGATACGTGCAGAAATATATGTCGGTACATAAAGATGAATATTTTACTTTACATTTAAAATGGATGAGAACTCCATGAATAGCGTGCATGCCTAAGTGTGGTGATTTCAGTGGTATTTAGTTTTGTTTATCATATACCAGTGATTAATTAGATGTGGTAAACTAAATTTACTTTTCGACTTGGGACGAATAAGCATAACTATAATTAAGTAAAAGGAACGAAAAGCTGACTGATCGCTTATTAACTTCATCCATAAAAGTAATACACAGGCTATCAAATTTTTCCAAGTGATTGATTGTTTATTAGCATAACTCAAATTTAAGGTTGAAAGATACTGAAATATTTCAGTTTCTGATAACATCTGAGAATTAAAAAGATGCTTTATGAAGTTGCAAATATACAAGCAACGAAAGTGATACTCGTAAAAATTATTTTTCTAACAAAATGTATAATTAATTTAATTTAAAGATATAAATGTGAACTAGATGTTAGATCAATCTCCATTTTCTGGTCTTTGATTGATTGATCGTTTTATTAATGATTTAGACGCAGCATAATATCTTTTGGCGAGGGACTATGTTCTTTTGAGCCTAAATTTAGTGACGAGGATCACATTTTAGCTGACACTCCCTCTCTCGAGCTTCCAACCCCCCCCCCATTGTAAATCTTAAAAGTTTCGAAAAATGTAACGGGCAAAACCCTTTCTATATGATGGTCTTTAGTTTCACCAGTATTAGATCGTATGACTCAATAGAAACAACGTAGATCATGAACTCACAAAGTCAACCTCTCAGCTGACACGGCTTATCAAAACGTAGTGTCAGTTAAAACTTGATGGTCTTCAAAAGTTAAGTTGAATTAATAAATATCATTAATAATTGTATAATTATGTAAAAATGAAGTACTTTTTATTACTTAAAACTGCATTATTCGAACGTTAGATGCAAGACAACTGAATTGCATTTATCTGAATGTGATCGAGTTTTCGTGTATACATTATTTCACTCAATAAAAATATTTAAAAATTTCGAAGCAAACTCATTTAAATGGTCTTTTTATTTGAGTACTTTATTGATGCTGAAATGATTAAGCTATTTTTTTTACAAATAATGACAACTTAAGTAAAAATTTAAGTGATTACAGGAAGGAAAATTACTTCACAACTATTTTATTTATTCACATAGGTTTACAGCTCTCTTTGTTTAAGACGAACTTTTGAGAACAATGTTCCAATTCCATATTTTTCTAAGAAAGAAAATTTTGTAAAGAGGAAAATAATTTATTTTTAATGAAAAACAGACGATGCTATTTAGATTAATTTCTTATCATTAAAACTTTAATCGAAGCATTTGTAACTGCGATCGATTGCTTACAATAAGTAATTAGAAAATCACTGGAAAAAAGTTTTCGAGAGCTCTGCATATAAACATCCTATTTAGTATTGGGAAGTGTATAAAAGAGCAAACAAATCTATTGATCAACATTTGTTTGTAAATTGAACTATTTTTTTACTAAGAATATTCTGTGTTGATAAATTCAACTAGATGATTCACGACTTTTTTCTGTTTAATGGAATCGAAAGGAGATACGTAACCGAAATAAGTTAATTTCAATCAAGTAATGCTGATAAAAACTTATTAAGGAAATGAGTGTGTTTTTGTTATGCATTGATAAGTATATTTACTTAACTAGGAAGGAATTAAATGAAATTAGGAAAGTTCCTGAAGAAGTATACTTCGCAAAGAAAAATTGATTTCAAAACTATTGAATCATTTGTTAGCCAACATATGGATCACAACTTAATTAAATAAAGTGATGTACTATGCTTAAAGTTTTAAAAATTCTTTTCAATCAGCTAATGAATTCTAAATAAATACTTTAAAAAAGTGTATGCTTAAAATGCAAATAGTACATCTAAATTGTACGCATTCTTATGAAAAGTATATCATTAACTTACTTTTGTAATTTTATAAATAACAAAAAAAAACATGAATTAATTATTTATTTTTGCAAAATGTTGGAAAATATAGCAGTTTGAACAAAATCCAATATTTTGTATCAAGATTCATATTTAGCTTAAAAGTTACTTTACAAACGGACTTCCAACAGTATTACTGCATTTTTGTATTAAATTATCCATAAATAATTTATTCATAAATAAATATACTTTCTGAAAAATATCATCTCTTGAAAAAGAAATCATAGCATTTTTTGTAAGATTTCAAAAATTCATGAAGTGTAAAATTATTGAAAAATGAAATGAGGTGAAATACATTTTTCACTCATTTACGAGATAAAAATAGATGACTTGCGCACAGTAAGTCAAAATTAAACTGTAATTTTATTAAATATTTAAATACAGTGTAAAATTAAGAAAGATAATGATTTTTATAAAATGAAACGACATTGACAAAAAACGGAAATAAAAATTCTAAATTAAAATAAATTTGAGATACGTATTTTCTGAAATTTTCCAATATAGTCTAAAAAAAACTATGTTGAATGTTTAGCTATTCTCTTTTCGAACATTTTAATTTTTCATATTTCTTTAAAAGAGTGAATCTCGCATCCGTACTTTTTTTTGCTTTCCGATGTGATCAATAAATTTGACATTATATAATTGACACTTGGTTATATAAACACAAACTTTATCATTTACCAAACTGCTTTAATTCCAATATTTAAAATTGTTACATTGCATAATTGTTTCAAATTTTAAATTCAGCATAAATCAATTTATACTTACACTTTAAAATAAAAAACAAAGATACAAAGTCCAGAAACAATTTGTTAAATTGTAACAAAAGAAAATTCTATGTCATATAACACTCCATGAAGCACGTTATTCGATCAAGATCTTATTATTTGAGATATTTTACTGCCACTTTTCCTAACATGTTCATTTTTTTGACGGACACTAAATTTACTGCGTGAAGTGGCGCAGGGAATAACGAAAACATATGTGAAAATAAAGCCGAAGCCGTTCTCAAATATCATGCGCTTGTCGAACTGTTATCCGCTGACAGCCAGATGCGGAAGGACATCCGATATTCTTCCCGGGACTCTCTGAATATCCGGTTTTCTAAGCGAATGGTGTTACCGGACTTTAATGCGTCTCCACCGGATATGTCCATGCCTATTTTATTTCGCGGTGGCTATCCCCTCCATTTCGGTCCCTTTTCTTATATGTTTCGATTTTTTTCTTCTATTGATATTCGGCAAACTTTGGAAAATTCCATTTCTGGTTTTCAGACGCGGTTTGAATCAGTAGGCCTAAATTTTTAAGGATGTTATACAAAATGTTATTTCGGTTTGAATTAATTTAAAATATATTACTTAATACATTATATATATATATATACTCTATATCTAATGTGTTAATAATATTTGTAATTGTTTAGTTCATAATTATAAAACAGATTATTTTAAATATAATAATCGAAATGAATAAATCCTATGATAAAATAAATTTTAAAAACAATAATATTAAGCCTAAACATTTAATTCCTATTAACAATATTAATATTAAAAAGCTTTTAAATGTAATAAAACATATATGCCATGGTTGAATTATATTTATAGTAATTGTAAAGAATATCAGAACAACGGTTATTTGTAATTGTAAGGATTATAAAGGATATATAAACAAAGAGTATCAACGTATAAATACATATAATTTAAATATTATCAGAGATAAAAATCTTATGGAAGTTATGATGTTTCAAAATTAAAAGTTCTAATAATAATAAATATATTAAAAGAATAATCGATGAAGGTATTGATTACTTTTTAAATGTAATTTGCTTGTATTTAAAAAGTATAATTTTATATTCTGAACGAGTTAAAATATTTAAATTTTGAGGTTGAAAATAACGCTTAGATATTAGGACTAAAAGATACTATAACAATTACAAGATGAATTCCTTACTGTTATATTAATAAGGTTCTGGTACTTATGGTGTTATTTGTAAAGAACTTTAAGCTAATTTGAATTTCAGTGGTAAAGCTTTGGTAATAACTGGTAAGTTTTAAAATTTATTCCATGTGAGAAGATTGATAGTATTTAGCTAAATAACATTCTTTTTACTCCTTTTTATTATTTTCAATCATTTTTATGACTTGCAATAATAGCGTTAAACATTAATTATTTTTCCAAAATGTGAATAACATGTTCCGTAATATTTTAACTTTATTTATTTATTTTGAATTCATGTTGGTAACATTAATACACATGCAATATTATATTTAGAAATTCCTGATTTTCTCTTAAATTTTTTTATTTTTATTTCTCAATTTTTCAATTTGCTAATGTTTTTCAAGAAAATTTTTTGTTTTGCTTTTATTTTTTTTTTTTTTTGGGGGGGGGGGGGGAGGTTCAAATTTTTTTTAAAAAGAATTTCGATATATATTTTATGAAGTTAATCATGTACTCTTTTCGATATTAAAATGCTTCATTCGTCCGTGATTTAGTAATAAGTTCAGGGAGCAAGAATATCATTAATCCAACAGCAATGCAAACCATCACAAAAATAAAATAACATGTGATTCGATTGTATAGTTATTCCACTTCTTTCTTTTTCAGTTTTCTGTACTTTAAATTTCAATTAGAGAGTAACGCGTGAAATATTTCCGCCTATATAAGGCAAAGTATTATTAAATAGGGATTCAAAGGTTAGGTGTGAATTTTTCTAAGAAAGCAATAAATTTTAAGACGTCATTTGCAATGTCATATATATAAGGCAAGGGGGGGGGGAAGTTTAAAGTTGAATTAGAATTTTGGTTAAATTTCTGTTAAAAGATTATCTTTATACAAGCACGCACACACACAAACACACACATATATATGTATATAACGCTATGTATGTATAATGCATATATGTATATATATATATATATATACATTTAGAATAATCTGAATGCTGTTTTGTTTTTTTGATATATTGAATTCAGTTTGTTAAAAATATTTTTCTTAACTGCTGTTAGCATTTTCTCTCTAATTTTTGCAACTATAATTAAATATCTTAAGGTCTGTTTAAATTTAATTTCTACAGTGCCTCATATTCTTTAAATTTCTGAAACTTTGCCCTTAATATTGAATACATTCAAAATTCTTGAATTTGAAACTTTATCATTTCATATCATTAATATGAAAAAATATTTTATATTAAATTTGATCATTTAAGAATGAAAACTTTGCATATATTTCATTATTTTTAATGTGTATATCAGTTTGAGGAAATTTATTTATGTAACTGAAAGGAAAATTTTACTGATCAAATGAAATCTTTCGGAAATTTTGTATTGCGTTTTTTGTTTTTGTTTAAGATAAAAACTATAATAATTATTTTGTAAATAGCATACGTAAAGTACTGCTTGAAAATGCTTCCATATATACATATACAATTATATATATATATATATATATATATATATATATAT
>BMAW01052670.1:12647-29916 GCA_019974015.1 Nephila pilipes | reverse complement strand
GTTATACATGCATTGCTGGTAGGCTGGTAAAAATATAACTCCAACCTATATTACATCCTAATGGCAGAATAATTCTCAAGAGAACAAAGATATCATGTTCATTAAAGTATATACCCAATTAAACACGACTTTACAGGACATTAAGGACAACACGTGAGGATCAAGATTTACTTAAATAACTCCGAAGAAGATACGTTTGTTATAATGAATAAACAAAAACTTATGACAATAAATGTTTCCATATAAATTTCATCTTTTCAAATAAAAGGTATAAGTCCTAAAATCTTTAAGATGCTTATTTCAATAAATACTTACGTTTTATTTTACATCCTGTACATATCTTGTTTTTGCAGCTTAGCACTGAAAAAGAGACTTTATATTAATTTTCACTAAATTGTACAACTAAGAATTTTAAAACTAATACCATAAAACATTAATTTTCAATTTGTATTTTGACTTAATCCCATTGGTTTGAAAGGGTCTATATATTATATAGTATATATATAGAGAGTATATATATATACGTATATATATATATATATATATAACATGGATCAATAAGTCCCGAGACTAACATTGAAACCAATATCATTTTGCAAAATTTTTATCAACATAATTTACCTTTAGGTGATACAATCACCTACAACGCTTTCCACTCTTTCAATACCATGTTTATAAAAATTATCTTTCGCTTCATAAAATAAGCTTCACTTTAAAGGATGACCTCCCCATCTGTTTCAAGTCTTTTCCTTGGAGCATTTTTAAGATCATAAAGGTTTCAGAGTCAATGGGGCCAAGGGTGGGGTGGGGAAGTGATCAAAGCCCAATTGCTCAATTTTACATTGTTTCTAGACTGACTTGTGGCAGGTGCACTGTCTTGGTGGAAAAGGAATTTTCTGTACGTATGGTCGTTTTTATGATTTCTTCAAACGCACCAGCAATCCGCTAATATAATAATCAATGTTGATCGATTTACCTTTCGAGGGCCAATGAAAATCACGCCATGTGCATCCCAAAAACTGACGCCATGACTTTGCCATTGACTGCCGCGTTTTGACGCTTCTGACTTATTTTCGCTGTGCGCCACTCAGATGACCGCCGTTTGATTCCGGGAGGTGATGTATCCATGTTCTGTCCATGGTCACGTAACGACGCAAGAAATCCTTTTGCTATGAAATAAATAGCGGTAAACAGCTTCTGAATCATCGACTCGTTGATGTTTTGTTCCACTGTGGAAAGCCATCGCGGCAACCTACTCTTGAAAAACCTTTTCACTCAAAAACATTTTCAGTAAATACACTCCATATGATATCTGTGTCATCTCAGCAACTTCACGGAGCTCTAATTTTACGATCTTCATTATAATCTGGTCACTTCAATTACATTTCTTCCGGGTGTACCTGGCTCCACAGGGTCTGCATCACCTGAGCGTTCCATCATTTGTGCCGGTACGACTAAGAACTCGGCAAACCACTGACAAATCGTTTCAAGCTTTTGATGGACAGAGTCTGTAACATTTTCAATCCATTGTTTCGTTTGCACGGTGTTTTACCCATTGAAACAATGTTTTATCGTAGAACACGAAACCTGGTTTTTCCATTTTAAACAACTACAAATGACTTTACTCCAACCTGATACTATTGTTTCTATCCGACTTAAATTTTGACAATGTTTAAGCAAAGTTTAGTACTTGTTATCTGAGCATGGTTTATTACGAGCGTCATCTCTTAAGGTTAGTCTTGATCTTATTGATCCATGTTATAGGTATATATATATATATATCTGTTTGTGCGTCTGTCAGTGTTTAAAATAGACTTTTCTATATAGTTTTACATCGTATTTCGAAACTTTTATTTAAAACTTATTGCAAAAATATTTCTTTTGAGTAAAATAGTTTCTTGCTTGACTTCAATTAAATTTCAGAGAACACAAAAATGTTGTAAAACGTGATTCTGTAGACAGTGACGTCTTGAAATGTACTGAAAAATTTGCAAGATTAATTTATAGCTCAGGCAGTTTTTCCATAATTTTCAGTTCTAACAAATGTTTCACTGACTCAGTGGTTATGAAGAGAAATATATAACAATCTATCAGATATGGAACAGAATAATGCATCTTTTGTCATATGGAACAAAAATTCATTTCAAGATATGCAAAGTTTGATACTTGTTCGTATAATTGACAAGTAAGTGAAAGAAGGTAATGCCTCTAAAAACATTATCCTTTCCATTTCCCCATAAAAGCGGAAACCATTTACAAAGTCTGTATTTTTGAAAAGAAAAACAATCAATTAATGTTTTACAAACTATAAGTGAAGTGTTTGAAATATTAGAAGAACAAATTTAAAGCTTCAGAATATATAAAACATTCAACATCTTGTCAAATTACTTTTTTTGTGTGAAAAACACAGGGAGAGTTAATAAAATAATAACTAAAAAGCTTTATGTTTTAAAGAAGTATCTTGGAAACATTGATATAGTTGAAGTTTACCACGTAGAATAAATTTTAAACTTGCATGATAGTGAGATTATTAACATAAGTGAGAAGCATCATTGATTGAAGTTATTTTGTTCGGTAGAAAACATTATATATGTGTAGGATTGGAATGTATTTAATTACGTATGTAAATTTGACGTAAGAAAAATTTCATAGCTCAGAAAAACCATGTTCTCCTAGTAATATAAAATTTAATCTTTTGTAAGGATATGAACAACTGTTAAAAGGGTAATTACATCTTAATTATTCATAACTAACATTTTATGCTGTGTATGATAAAATATATAAATATTTCTTAAGATTTAATATCGTTATAATTAGGTAGTTTTCTTTTCATCGAATCGCAGTTTCAATTCTTGATTCAGCTAAGAAGTCACCGTGTTGCAAAGCTGATGCACATGAAATCTATCGAGGCCTCCCATTGGCGGGAAGTGAAGATTTTGCGAGGAGTGGAAGCTCTCGTGTCATCCTTGTCATTTGATGGAGGTACAAAATTATATTCTCCATGGACAATGACCCTAACATTGCTTATAAATGCAACAATAATGAACAATCAATCACTCTAACACTGAATAAGGCGTAATATATGTATAAACGTAAAACAAATCACTAAGCTATTAAAAACATTTCTGTTTTTAATAGCTTAGTGTTTTGTTTTGTTCTGACCTCATAACATTGGTACTTGGAAAAAAGAAATTATACTAGTAATACAATATCAAATATGGTTTTTAGAACTAAACAACAATTTAAAAACAGTCATATTTTTATCTATTTTAGTTTGTTTGTCATGTGTTGTTATTCATATTTTTTTGGTTTTTTGTAACAAATTCATTATACGTAGAAAAATTCATAAGCATTCGTAATGATCTAAATACTTATTAATGACTCAAATAATAATAAAATGGTTTTGAATGATACATTTATGTACACACACAAAATAGCGATTATATTCTAATAAATAAATATGCAATAACATTTATATTATTTATTTGAAAAAATGAATAATAATTTCTATCTTCTTCAATATGATGAAAGCATGGGACGGCGTTTAGTAAAATGGGTAACATAAAGCATTCAAGGCCTTTTAATTCAAGCCATCGTTTTAATCAAAATAACGTATGTTTCAATGTCTTTTTCAGGCATCATAAGATTTCAGATGTAGGATAATCAAAACTTGAGATACAGTTTTCAGAAAAGATACTTTATGATAAAACTCTCATTTTGTTCAACAAGACTTTCTTTCAAAAATCTTACTTTTTAATCAAAATCGAGGTAGTATTTCAAATCACAAATTATTAAATAATTTTAAAAAAAACATTCTATTTCTTTTTTACATCTCAAATGTAATCTTAAACATTTCAAAACTTTTTGAAATTTATTACTGTAAAGTATGTTCACAAAAAGGTACATGCGATTTGATGCTATTGCCTACTACTTAGAATTTTTTTATCATGAATTATCTTATAAAATTGAATTTAAATTTTAACAATTATTCTGAAATTTTAAAACATTCACATTTTCATAATATTCTGTTGAAGGATTCGATACTTAGACTAATGAAAAACGCAAAAAATAAACATAAATCTATATTATTTTACTTTTTTCAGTATATTTTGTGCGTAATTTTCTTGAACTATAATTCTTAGTTCCTTTAATATATTTCTTGTTTGGTAATTTATCGGTAAGGGAAAATATATTTGAGATCGAATTTCTTTTAAATTTCACAAATATTTCTTTTAAATTTCACAAATATTTCTTAACATAATTACGTAGCCTATCAAGGATTTAACCCAAAACTTCGATGCCCTTTAAGTTTTGAAATATTTTCAATAAACTTTGCCGCAGTTGTAAATGAAGCTTAATCAAGCTCATGAGATTTATATCAAACATTTTCTCAGAGACTTGGCGTAAAATGCGTGATTAACTTCTCGAGAGCGTATTGAAGCCTTACATCTTGAATTATTTGCGGTTTGTTTCTAATAAAAGGCGATGTCTGATTTATGCTCAAGATTCGATTTCAGTAAAGGGAATACTTTCAACAAGTGGTTTCATCATACATATTTCTGACCTTTGAAAACAGAAACATAAGGAAGGAACATATAAGGAATTCCCATCATTATGCGAAGGTATTCAGCAACCACTTTATTTAAAGCAACTTCAATGATTCAGGAACCAGTTCAATTCTTGTCCAGCTGAGGAAACAAATTAAACCAGCATGTTTTCAAAAGCTTCTAAAAATAATTATTTACGATTATGGAAAAAAAAAATTGAAACTTAACTTAAATTTTGGACGTACATTCAAATATAAATGACGAAAATATGGAATATATATATATATATATATATATATATATATAGAGAGAGAGAGAGAGAGAGAGAGAGAGAGAGGAGAGAGATTCTTGAAAAAAATTAAAGAGTTTCAAACTCTACTCTCGGCATGATGATTTTGAAAATATTTGCTCCTTTATAGGATATCAAGCTGAAATGATTTTAAGCGTGATTTTATTAATTTAAAATCGTTCAGAAGAAAAAAGTACTTTTATGTATTTTGGCATCTTTTATAAAAACATACATTTTGAAATCTTTTACTCTTATGTTAATTTACAATTTTTGTTGCGGTGGACATAAACTTTCCTATTTGATAATAGACGAGGTAGCGAAATAATCAGAATCTCGAACTCGTGGTCCGCTTTCTTTCAATAGAATCTCAGTTGGCTTAAGGTATCTTCTGAAAGATTATCCACGTAAAGGGGCTGATACACAGTAATTTCCAGAGACTCCAAAACTTCCCTTTCGCATGGTATGAAAATTTGAAGGAGCAGAGTATAATTCGGGTATCATCTTTGTCACTTATCAGAGTTCCAAATTGAAAGATCAGGCACCAAAATATTTCATGCAGTCTCAAATTGCCACAGTAAAATAAACAACCAATCCCTACTAGATAAATATTTCTGTCCGGAGAATTTTAAATACTCTTAATTCACCTATTTTTAAAAGCTTTCAGCATTTTAAGTTTATCCAGCTGAAATATTTGAATTATATCAAATTGTATTATGCATAAGTTAGTATTTTATTATGGCATAACAAATAAATTTGCAAGGTATTCTAATTAATGGAAATTTCTAATGCCTTAAATAACAATTAATAGATAACTGAAAATAGATTTCTTTAAGCATTGTGAAACATTTCTGATAGTGAAAAAGATTAAAATTTCATTTCTAGAAAGCGGTTTTATAGAAAGAAAATCTTACTAGGACTCATATCTATAAACACTTAATGGTAACCCTAATTGGTCTTAATAACACCAATAATTATCAAAAGTGTTACTTTTCAAGCCAGCTTCGTATAGCAACAGAATATAATCATTTTTAATTTAAGCATTTGAAGCAGTTAAATACACAAGGAATTAAAATTTCTCCCAAACGCTACATGTGTGATTTATCTAAATTGTGTACCTTCATTGTGATTCCTCAATATATTATTATGGCAATAAAAATTGTAAACATGCACACACATGTATAATACGCATGCTTTATTTGGCACAAAATTTCGGAAAAAAAATTAAAATTCGAATAAAATACGCGCCCATAACTTTTCAAAATTTTATTTAAAAATAGCACAAGTGTTTATTAACATAAATGAAATTTTTAATAAAAAGAAATGAAAACGCCAAATTCGATAGAAAAAACTTAAATTTTAACACAAAGCAAACAATACTGTCAAATTATTGGTCTTCATCACTTTCACTAGAACACAGCTAACCTATGTTTTTGCATTCAAGTCATAAATATTGATACCGTCGTAATATGCGACATGTATTGTAAGTTTCCCGTTTGTGTAAAAGAACACTTGCGCAGCACGCGTGTTACAACAATATCTTACAGCAGCTGTTCGTTCATTGTTCGATGTTTAAAAATCTTTCTTTTTCGTATTTTTACACGAATATAAAACGCACTCTTGTTTTTACGTTCCGAAATGTGGGGAAAAAGTATGTATTATAGTCAAGATCTTACGGTAATATCATTTGGGAAAGAATATATTCAGATGATTTCGGATGCCTTGCTATTATCTTTAGAATGATTTGACAACGTCATTACCACATAGATATGAAATAAAGGGACTTTTTTTTATTTCTGCCTTTCCTAAAGTTCCTTTAAAGCTTTAATGACAGTTGATTTTTAGAATTCCGACAACGAATGTTTTTCCAACCCTAAAAGAGGGAGAGAGTTAACATTGGTGTACCAGTAGAGTATCAAACCCTGGTCAATTAGGACCGACGGAAAAATAACCAATCGCTTTATGTTGTACCGGCCACTTTTCCAGCCATTTATACAATAGGTATGCATCCCTTCCCTGTTACATTGAGTTTTGTGTAGAATAACTTCCATTTGACGTCATCGGCTGTCTCTAGTTGAGTGGCGGGTCTCCTTATCACGTGCTTCGAAGCCGGGATATCTTTAGTAGTGACTTTTTTATGTTCCATTCTCTTAATAAGACACTCAGAGGCAAGTGTTTATGCATCGGGACAGATGCAATCAGTAGTTACAGGATGTGTTGTCATCTAGTTTTCAAATCCTGGGTCACCACTTCAGCTTGCATGGTTTTTGACCCCGTGGAGAGGAAGAAAGGTGGTGGCTTTAGCTACTGGCGGCTATTTTGAATCCTGGTCCATTGAGTCAGAAGAAATTTGAGCAGTCGCTTTTCGTTAAGCCTTTATCATCCAGACTAAAAGAGACGACTCTTTCGGGCTGGTTATTAAGGTGTTTTAACTTTTGTCTAGGCTGTTGAAGAAAACCACTGCAGAATCATAATCCTTTTTATCATGCAGGGAATGCTATTGTACATTTTATTTCAAATTTTTAAGTATTTATTTTTATTTTATTTCCTTGTAAATAAAACTGAACTTCTTTTTAAAAGTAAGAATTTAACAATTCATTTTAGCAATTGCTAATAAACTGTAACTGCCCTTAGATGTCATTCAGTTCTGTTTCAGTGATTTCCACTTTACACATAATGTCCGAATAATGTACAATTTGTTTTAAATAATATAGAAGCGTATCATTTTTCACAATTTCTACAGAAATTTTCCGAACCTGAAAGCCCATTTTTAACATTTTTGTTTTATTTAACCTAAAATTTATTTCAGCTTTTCAAACAAATCTCATATTTAATGAGATTAAAAATTACTGATGCAAGCTTCTTGTTTTTTAAAAAAAAATAATCTAAAATCTTTTACCTCACACGCTTTCATTAAACACAAATTTCAACTAATTACTAGCCTTAACCTTCGAATCATAAATAGTTTTAGACAGAAAATGACTAATCTTTATTTCGTAACTGACTTTAAGGCAACAACTAGTTAAAAATTCTTCTTTTAATAGAATTCTATTTAAATAATATCTTATTTTTATATAGATGCGTCATTCTTTTAAAATTGAATTCTTTTTTCAATGTATATTTTCGACTGACACGATATTTTTTATGTTATATTATAATTTTCAAAAACAATTTAACGAACTAAGAAAACTTCATAAGAGCTCAGAACATATACTAAACATAAGAAAAACCAGATGAGTCTACTAGATTATTTATTAATTTTTTAAAGTATTTTGTTGTTTCCCTACAATAGTGTATTTAGCATCTATCAATGATTTGCACGCTTATTCAAGTACAAAGCTGATTTACACAAAATACACTTTATTAATATGTTTAAACCTTACACCGAATTAATTTCATATTAAAATAAATATAATTTTTAAAATTTATATTTCTCATTTTCTGTCAAACTAAGTGAGTATTTATGAGACTTTTGTTAACAAACATAACAAAAGACAAGAATATAAAAACAGAATTGAAAAGAAGTTAAAGTAAACAGAAAATAGAATTCCATAAAGTAAATATAAAAGAGAATTTCTTTTAATTCTGTTGCTCAATAAACATTACATTGAAATATATTATTAAATTCACTCCTGTAAAAGAAAATTGGAAACAAAGCTTAACCTCACTTTCTTGGAAAAATGTAAGAGATACATAATTAAAAGAATGGCTTGAAATTATACATTATTAAAAAAGAGCAAAATAGTATGGTATCAAAAGTTAACCCTATTATTCTACAGTTGTAACTTTTATTCCCTTTTGAGAGTTATTAAATGCAATCAAAAGTTTCTAAACCTAAAAAAAATGTCAAAATATCACAATGATTCACATACATTGTTCTACTTCGGTTCTTAAGTTTGTATTTTTATAACATGTTTAAATAATATATATGAATAGTGCATCGTTAATAAAATATAAAAATATTCTATCGGCTGAAGAATTTCACAGAATAATCCACAGGCTTGCTAAGCATTTTTTATGGCAAACCAAACTCAGTTGAACATCAAGATTTAAATATGTAATCCCTGGCGTATAGCTAAAGAATAAACAGATTTTGATATTTTCTTGTTTTATCAATTTCTATTTATACTTTAATCTGAAAAGACGAAAAATACGGGAACATATCAGGAAAAATCAGTACTATTTGTTTTAAGATAATCCATATGGATTTGATATTTTGTTACTAACTCTGCCTCATAGATTAATTTATTCTATACAAGGAAAAATATTTGGAAACTCTAACAAGTATCTTGAACATAATCAATGATGAGAAGAAGAAAAAAGAAAGTGTTTCTTTTTTTGAAAGAAAAACTTTCTTCCCACTTCCTAATCGTATTGTGCAGTCTTAATGAAATTTATCGGCTACTTGAGATAGGTTGCTTGTTCATTAATCACGGAAGTAACATTGCGTAAAGGTGCATCTACGAATTTTTGAAAAAAGAAAATTACGAATTCGAGATATAAAAACAATATTGAAAGGAAACAGAGATTTGTGGATCAAAGAATAAGTCTTTGAACCTAAATTAAATCTAGATACTCCTACATCATTGAAAAGTGCATTATTTCCGAAATATAATCTTTTGCATGACAAATTGTGATTACGAGTCAGAAGATGAAATAAAAATATAATATCTGAATAAAATAACGAAACTTGAACAACCTGGTTTTATTTTATCAAATTTTATATTTAAATTAGTTTTCCGTGCAAATGCTCTGCACTGAATTCTTTAGTTTTCTAAGTATAGTTATTTTTTATTTTTAAATTTCACTTGTCTCGAAAATTAATTAAAGTGTTCTATTAATATAAACGAAGAATTTGATTATATTGCTATGAAAGAAATTTCTCGGGAAAAAAACAAATGGTGAAATCGCTTTAATATCAGCTAAATATATAACGTTGTAAAGCTCAATTTTAATAGCATTAAATTCCAGGTCCTAAGTTATACGAAAAAAAAAAAAAATACTTTTTTTAAAATCTTAATTATGAATTTTATGGTTGCATAGATTCCGAAAAAAGCATCTGAACAAATATCTTACCCATGGTTTCAGATTGCTGGAACACAATGAGTTATTTATCATCAGATAGATAAATCTTATTAAACAGTACACCTTTTTCTTAGCTACGTCTTACAAAAGTCGGTATTCCCACTGTCAAGTGTCTCAAAAAATTTAAAGTGTTATTATTATTATTTCTTATATAAAATGTATTTATTAAATACAAGAAATTGTAATATATTAATAGTTTTTTTTTTATTTATTTTTCTGAGCTCAAAAGACAAATACATTATTAGTTGATTTGATTTAATATTGAAAGCTCATTACAGAAGAGTGTTTTGCTTTTATCATCATTGGCAAAGTAATAAATGGAACAAAAATTGGATTTAATCATACTTCCAATTTGAAGAAATGGTATATTTTGAACAAAAGGAGAATACATAAATTATGTAATGCATTTTAATATGATCATTTTTTCAATCTTTTTTTAATAATAGCATTTACTTTATCCTTTATTACTCTATAAATAAAGGATAACAAACACGCTCGTATTATGAATGCATGCATATACATAAGCATAATGGACACAGTACATTAGTACAATGAATACTATGAATATATAGAATTAATGGATTCAAATATATATTCATGGATATAATTAGTGCAAATACATGTATAAACATCATGGATGTGTGTGCATATATATATATATATATATATATATATATATATATATATATATATATGCTTATAAACAACTTCTGAGAAAGAGGAGTCTTTACTTGGTTTTCAGTCATCTTTGAAAACAAGGGTTAAGAAATGAAATTAAAATTATTTAAAACGCTTTTGTTATAGAGAATGCTCTAAGATTAAGTAGAACTAGTGATGATTTTATTATTCAATTTAAATGCAAAAGTAAACATTGAATTCGTATGTACTTGAGTATTTACGGAGAGTATTATAAGATTACTTTTCATATGAGAAACTTACATAAAAATGGTCAAACATATCTTACGGTAAAAGACATGAGGAATAAAATTAAAATCTTCGTAAAATTTCTTATGAATGGAACTGGAGCATATATATATATATATATATATATATATATATAACAGAAATTGTAAACAAAAACCATTTTCAATAAAAGGAAAACTATATAGTTAAAAAAGAACCAAAATTTAAATAAAAAATAATATTCAATAAGAAGTTCTTACGAAAATCAGCCAGAAACGTTTACTTAAATGCATCAAATAAACTTTAATTTAAAAACTAATATCCTCTAAAAAATATTTACATACTATTTAAAAATCAAAAAAAATTTAAGCAAACCATTGAAAGAAAAAAGCAAAAATTTAAAAAAATTAGAGATAATACGATTAAAAATGCTGCATAATTTTGACTGGAATAGTTTTATAGGAAGTTGGTAAAAAAACCAAAAATTAGATGTCAGAAATTCTACAACCTGAGAAATGAAAGAGGATTAAAAGAAACATATTATTTTAAACTGAAACATAATAAATGAAATTGAATTATCATAAACATTTTTTTACACCTTTAATAATTTTAACACTTAACTCAATAACTGAGACTACATCTGAAAACTAACATTTTTGCAAATCGATTCAGAACATAACATCTTTGTTATTACCTTTAGGGTGATACAATCTAAAACTGTTTCCAAATCTTTTTTTTTTCCCAAAAAAAATTTTCTTTTTTTTAATCTTTTGTTGAGATAAATAGCGATAAACGGCTCTGAATCTCGACCGTTGCATTTTTTGCTTCCATCGAAGTCCGGGCAAATCCATCTTGAAAACCTTTCATGTACATTTTAATGAAGTGATAATAACACTCCTCCGCATGATATCTGTGCTCATCTCAGCAATCTCAGGAGTTCACCTATTGATCTTTCTATAATTTTGTCACTGCCACCTGGCATTCTTTCCAGTATATCTTCCTACAGGTCTACCTGAGCTGTCTCCGCGTCATTTGTTCGGTACGACCATACGTAACTGCATACCACCGATAAATCGTTGCTTGATGGACATAAGAGTCCGGTAACATTTTGTCCATTGTTTCGTTGCACGGTTTTTTACCCATTAAAAAAATCAACTTATCAAGAACACGAAACTGTTTTTCCATTTTTAAACAAAACCACAAAACGAGCTTTATCTAACCTCGATACACTCAAGTTCTGGTCCGATCGACCAGAAAAACCGAACTTAAAATTTATACGCTCTCAAGCAAAGGTTGTACTCTAGAAAGACCTAGGTTCTGTCATTGAGCGCATCAGATTAGTCCTGGAGTTATTGATTGATGTGTTAACTTACATTATTTAAATTTTAATTACAAATTATAATATAAAGTCTAGTCACGTCAAAACTGACTAAGATCTCGCTATCATAATATAAAGTATATACATATATATACATATATAGTATAGGGTACATATGGCTGAGAAGCATATTACTATATATATATATGGTATATATACAGTAGATATATATAACATAATATTACCTATATATATATATATATATATATATATATATATATATATATATATTATCCATGTATATATATATATATATATATATATATATAGCTATTGCAGTTATTCTACTGATGTTTGGGAATTTAATATATATGATTAAATCATTATAATTATATTGATAAAGTTTCTATGAGCTTGTTTTTTTAAAAACTACATACTTATGAGTAAAATATGTTGTAAATAGTAATCTTTTCAAATTTAATGGGGGATAAATAAGATGTTCAATTTTCATTCAGAAGAAATGTTGAGCTCAGTAATAAATTAACGACACCGAAAAGGAATTTTTATACATTCTTATTAATGCCCCTGAAAATAATTTTACAATTTTTTTTTCAGATTAATATAGCACTAATCTTGCATATTTATCTACCAAGATTCTGTATGACTGTATTCCTTGATTATGCAGATAAAATGTCTTTACGCAAGTGGAGTTATTTGATTTAGATATCAATTTTTCATACAATAATACATCGTTTTTCGTATTTAATTAAAATGTCTGTAATCAACCATTAAAAGGTTTCTCGAAATGAACTTAAATTAAAAAATATTTTTAGGCAAAAACTTGTTGTGCATTCTACATTTAATATTATAAGATTTAATGTTTCATTTAATTTCAAATTCTTAAAAGTAAAACTAACTAGCAAAAAATTATTAAATTTGAAGTTGAAATAAAGCAAATTAATGAAATTACAATTTGTAACTTTACTGTTATAACGTGAACATAATCACATCGTAACAAATGTAATCAAGTAATTTTGCATATATTACATGACGAACAAGATACATTTCACTCGTTATGAACACTAATAAGAAAATAATTATGATTAAATTTTAAATTGTATTCGTACCTATATATATATATATATATATATATATATATATATATATATATATATATATATATATATTTATATAATCATGTCTGAATAAAAAACATGTCTTAATTTTTTGATTAAAAGCTTTATTTGATAGGAATCTTTACCTCATTAAATGGTTTTTAATTTTAATTTGTTCATATTTACGAAAATTTAGTAATTAGTTTTTACACCATTTATTTCTAACAATCACCATTAATAACTAAATTATAGATCATTTCATACATTTTTGTCTAATTTTCAGTTCACACTATTTTTGGTCCTATTAAATATCTTTTTGTCTATAAGATATTTATAAAAGGACGATTACTCTCTTTTTCTCAAGTTTTATGATTACTGTCTACACTATAATCAGTTTATTACATTATTTAATAATATTCATTACTTTCAAATCTTTTTATTATAATTATTATAATCTATCCTTATAAGTTTTAAAATTATTCAAAGTTGTTCATAATAAATATCATTCGAACCAATGTATTTCGTTACATGTAGAATTAATAAGAATTTAATGTGAATTTATCCCTATATATCTGTTGTCAAATTTCATCTATAAAGCAGAATTGAAAAATCTTACTTAGAGTGAAGTGGGAAATATTCATTTAATTGAGAAATGCCGTCACTAATACGTATAGGGTATCACAAGGTCAAAAAGTCGAGCAATAAAACGGAATCTTGGGCAAGATGTCGTTACCAGTTTTCTAGGTTCTCGAATCGGTGATAGATGGACTCCTGCCGAATCCAGCAGGACCTAAAGCCGGACCTGAAATGGATTTCGTCGTCGTTCTGGAATTCATCCGGCTGTTAAATTAACGACGACATGCCAGTAGAGGACATCTGTTTTCTGTGTTTTTCGCAAGAAGTTGAGGTGGTCCAGTTTAGAACTTCAGATTTTTATTATTGTCATTATTACTTTCTGTAACGGATTCGAAGTAATTCTTGATGTGAACAAAATTCATGTAAATTGATCTTTGAAAATATTGATAAAATATGCATTAATGTCATCGAAATTGAAGAACTAGTGTCTTCTAATATCAAACCTTACATTTCTCAATAGTAAAATTCGAAAAAATACTATAAATATACATTTATAATTGTGCGTTTTATACTATAGCTTAAAATATTATTATCTCAGTTGTAAAATTCATATTAGTACTATAAATTTCTCATTTTTTTTGCTAAAACAATATTCTTTGCATTTTATATTTGGCATTAAATAAGTTACACATAGATTGATATGCATGCAACTAGTTTATGAATGTACATAAACTAGTTTTTATCCTTATCTAGTTTAGAATAAGTATATTTTAATGTGATAAATCTTGTGTAGAATGCTGTTAAACTTAAAATATCATGTCTGATAAAAAAAAAAAAAAAAAAAACCTGTTATTTAAATATACAGTGCGAAATTAAGATAATTTGTGAGAAATAATTTTTTTTCAAATTCATGTTAATATATTATTAATCATCCAAAACATTTTACAGTCGCATGAAATACATGCTTAATGGCATATGCTGTTTTCATATTAGCTGGATAAAAGTTAGATGCTAATAATTCAAATGGCACAAAATGAAATCGACGAAAAGTGATTAATTAATTATATCAGTCAACTTACATAAAAAAATAAGTCTCTTATGGGGAATTTCGTTTTTACTTTACTTACTTCTTATCTTGAAACTAGCCTATATTTCAATATTTGCAAAGTTCTGCTTATAAAATTGCTCAATGAAAGCTATTTAAAAATGAATAGTTTCACAACTTAAATACATGTTTCTTACTTTAGGTGGTATAGAATTTTTACTTATCATTTTTTAAGGATATTTACTGATAGACAATATTACTTTTAACTCTATGAATACAATACAGATGAAAAAACAATGTTAAAAGATTTAGTTCACTGGATGCAATTAAGATAAAAAAAAATTGTCAAATTCAAAATATCTTAGAATATTTCTATTTTCTATGCCTTGCAGTCTTTAAAAGTTGTTTTTATGCTAATTCTCCAATAGCTTAGAAAGTATTTAATACTGATATTATGATTAGAAATCTAGTAGAGCCTGCGTTTAGGAGCTTTATATTACATTCTAATATTTAATCATTAATCTGTTTTTCTCATATTTTAAAAAAATCTAAAAAAATACGAAAAATATCTTACATTTTTAAATTAAATATTAATTTAATTGTAATTAAGAGTATTATTTGTTGTATAAAAATTAAATGAAGTAATAAAAGCATCATAGAAACATAGAAAAAAGCAATTCGAAAAAATATATTTCTGGATTAATCTTTGGAAAGAAGTAATTTAGTAGTTTCCTCCTTACAGTTTTTCAATGAATAACAATGTGTCGAATGCTTAAATCTGAACAAAATTCAAAACACATACATATTTAAATTACATTCTCTACTTAATTTTGCTAAAGACAAAAAATGGTATTCGCAGTTGAAAAAGTCTTCCATAAACATTATTATACTATATTAATATTATTAATTAATTGATAATTTAATATTTTAATTTGATTCTTGGTACAAATAAGACGTTCACCAAATTTCTGAAATTGCAATTATAATTGGAAAAAATTAAAAAAGTATTTTTTGATGACTGTACGAAAGATTAACTAGTGCTTGTTTTAATCAAGCCTGTCAAAAAAGTGTATAACTAAATACTTTTTTTTTCTGAGCTGAAATATATTATTATACGTTTTTTTTCTGCTAGGTTTCTCTCTGATACTGTACGGGCTACCAAAGATGGTTCCATGTTAATTGGCTATTTTAGTAGCTGAGTAATACACAAAAGCTTACAGAAATATATTTCGTAAAAAGTGTGGATTTTTTAAATAATAGTTTCCCGAACCTTGATTGCTTGTTGGTGATATTTACTTTTCATGTATAGAAGTGAATTAAAAATAAAAAATATCTAGGAATTAGACCTGAATGTATTTTTTTCTGTTTTAATTTATTTCATTGCATCATATGTTTTAATGTATGTCATGGAATTATTTATTTTATTTGACCTAACTTTTGTAATAAGTTCAAAAAACTCATTAGAAATTATGAAAACTTATGCATATATGTATCTTGAATAACTTTTTTAAATTTTGAACCAGATTGAATTTAAAATTCTCATTTCATACGCGTGAAGAAGAGTTCCTTAGATGCGTTGAAGGTCACAATGTTAATATTCAAGTGCGCTTGATGACTTATAATATAAAACATCCCTCAAATGAAGCACATTTATCTCATATGAAATAATGTTGCTGAAACAGTCACATTAAAAAGATACATAGATTCAATTTATATCTGCAGATGTATCAATAATTAAACATACATAACAAATTAAGCAACTCAAAGGCATTTTTACCAAAATGCCCTTAAAAGCAAATATGGGGCAAAGATGTTTTTACAATCACTCATTTTGTACTTCATGTGAAAGATGTTGATATCTAAGTATTCTAGGCGACAAGGAATATTACGTGGTTCAAAAAAACTGAAATTTTTGCTAATGATACTTACCCAATGATATCACAACATGTAACATTAGAAGAATACAATTATAAAATTAGCACCATTAATATATAAAAACTATACATTTAAATAAATAATTAAAATACCAAAATAATATTTATGCAATTCAGAAAGTAAAAGTTTTATCAACAATTTAACAATTTAAAATTAAAACACCAAAAAAAATGTCTTAAAGAATCAGAATATATAAAACAGAATCTGATTTTGATAATAAGATTTACACACACACAAACATATATATTAGTAGATCACTGTAATAAAGAATAACTAATGCACACGTATTATGAATGCATACGTATATGTAATCATAATGGACAGAGTACATTAGTACAGTGAATATATATGAATATACATGATCGATTATGGGGCACATATATATATAACGTGTTGGCATTAAATAACGAGACTGAAGCTGCTCATAAGAAATACACGTGCACCAATTACAGCGATCTA
>BMAW01052645.1:941941-972648 GCA_019974015.1 Nephila pilipes | reverse complement strand
TATATATCAAAATATATATATATATATATATATATATATTTGCATGTATGACCTGTTGTAGTTTCCAGCCAGCAACTGTGCATTTATTAACTATTTTTTCCGCATTTTCTGTTTCCATTAAAATATATTTAGTATTTAAATAATATTCCTCCTATTTCCAGTTTATATATCCATTCAGATATTTATTTTTACAGAATTTTTATTCATAAACTATTTATAACATTTAAATATAAATAAAAGTTGATGATGCATAGGTTTATTATTTAACCGATATTTGATTTCGAAGTTTTACTCATTTTGTGTTTCATTTCAATGTTATGTACTTCATTTTTATGTATTACGATATATAAGATTCAGAAATCAAATTCAAAACTAAGCTCAAAGTCAGATAAAGGGATGAATTATTCACAGTAAATACATTTCTTATTGTAATTAAATGTAACTATACCTTCTTTCCCTACCTCTCAAACATTTTTAATTGAAAACCTGATAGATATGATATTAGATAGATGAATTCTGATATAAAATTGCTAAACTGTATAAAAATGTATTGAAAATAAAATGGCGCATACTCATGTTATAAATATTCCATAACATTTTGTTGTAGTGAAGAGAAAACTCTGCTTTATAAATATAAAATGATTTTTCAAATAAAAAATTATTTAATTCTTTAATGAATAAAACTTTGAACTTCAAATCATTTTATGGGGGGAAACTTCAGAGATACATGTTGCACAGTTAATTAAAAATAGGAAATAAATATTATAAATTTAATTCTGCTAGATAATACGAGGAAGGGAGTGAATGACAAATATTTTTTAAGGTGCGAGAGCCAAAATAGCTTCAAATGAGCCGAAAATTTGTTTAAGCTAGAGTCTAGGCCAAAAAAAATAAAGAAAAAGGGGAAAATAGTTTACAAGAAGGAGGTTTGAAAATAGATAAAAACGTCAGAATTTTAATGAGATAGATTTTTATTAAATATTTCACTATTAGTTTTATTAGTAATAAATGGTAAAACAAACTCTTAATAAATAACGCATAATAAGAAACCATTATATATATATATATATATATATATTCTCTATACATATTTTTTTATTATAGAGAATATATATATTCTCTATAATAAAAAAAACGACGCACCAAGAAGGAGTAGCCCGATTGTAATAAAATTTCGAATGCAAAGACATTTGAACCGATTATGCAAATGATTAATATTTGGTGTCCAATAAATGAATAGCGGGAGCTACAGACCATCGGAATTGCGCACTTAGTAGGTGCATATAAGAAGGGATTCTCGATCGGATGGTCGAAATTTCTGTTGCATTGCGATTTAGGATACCTTTCAACGAATGAAAAAAATGCCTCGCTTCAAAATTCGAGATCATTACGAGCAACTATCAAAGTTTGAGAGAGGTCATATCATTGGATTGAAAGAGGCAGGTTGTAAGCAAATCGGAGAATCGCTCGTCCCATGGGTCGAAGCAATGAGGCGATTAGAAAATGCTGACAAGAATGAGTGGACAGTGGCAGAATTCAGCGTTATGACGGTAGTGGTTGAGCTAGGGCCACTGCAGATCAGGAGGACAGTGTGATTGTCAGATGAGCTGTCACAACGTCTGATTCATCATTATCAACCATCAGACGTGCGACCCGCACACAGGTGTCCACCATGACCATTCACAGACGACTGATAGATCGAAATCTACGCTCGTACCTACCGTAACGCCACCTGCCACTCACGCCTGAACACTGACGAGACAGATTACAGAGGTGCTTGGCTCAATTAAGCTGGAATGAAGCTTATTGAGGACCTATAGTGTATAGTAACGAATCCAGATAGTCCTGATGATCATCGAAGACATGTCTGGAGACCCCCAAAGGATCGTACCGATCTTGCTTTCACTAATGCACGCCACACAGGCCCTCAACCAGGAGTTATGGTCTGGGGTGCCATGGGGTGCAAAGGGGTCCGGCGTCAAATCTGGATAGCCGGACCTCTTTGGTCGTCATTAGAGGCACACTTACAGCACAGCGGAACGGCGACGATATTCTGAGACCTGTTTTGCTTCCGTTCCTTTTGCAGTACCCCCGCCTTATTTTTCAGCAAGTTAATACCAGACCACATACGGCACGTGTCACTCTGAACTACCATACAGTTTGTCGAACACTTCCTTGGATAGCCAGATCTCTCTCCAATCAAAAATATCTGGAATATGATTTGAAGGCGACTGCATCTACCAGGAAATGTTGATGATCTAGCCCGACAATTGGAGGAAATTTGGCAAGAAATACCGCTGGAGACCATCAGGGAGCTTTATAGCTCTATGACACGTCGTGTGGTAGCTTACATCCAGGCTAGATGTGGTTCAACAACTTATTGAATTCGTTACTTTGTATCTATGTAACTCTGAAATAAAACATTAAGTTTTTCTGAAATTTTAATCATTTTTATTCTGTGCATAATTTTCCTATCCGTTAATTTTTGTCTTCATCGGACATCTCCTGGTGCGTCGTTTTTTTTGCTATACAGTGTATATATACATATATATATATGTTATACATATATACATATATATGTTATATATATATATACATATATTTATTACTGGTATTTATACAAAAACCTTGAGAAAATTGATAAATACTATAAAAATATGCACAAAATTGAAAAATGCCATTTTAAACTAAAAATCTGGCTACTGTTGCATTTGATACATAAGTTTTCCATTTTAACATAAAAAATTTATATAATTAATATTACCCAAACAATCATTTTGTTGAAATATAAAATTATACAATTTTATCTTTCATTATTTCTTTCATGGTGCATTTTATTTATTTATTTTGCTTGTTGAGAGCAGAATGAAATTTCAAATTATAAAATAATTACTAAAATATAATTTAAATAAATAATTAGGATTAAAAAGAGAGTGTGTGTGAGAGAGATTTTTTTTTTCATAAATACTCTTAAAAAAGTCAAAGTAAACTGTTACAATTTTATAAATACATATTTTTCATTTAATAGAACTACGAGTTTATAATACTTTGTGGAGTTACCAAGAGCCAAAATATTTATACAATTCTTCTTTAATAAAAGTTCATATTTAAAGATGGAATGTTACTGCAATTTAGGTTTTATGGTAACAAGTGTAGGAAGATAACAATTACACTTTAACTTTAAAACAATTAAAAGTACTTAAATCAGAAAACGCAGTTTTTGGTAAGTAAGTTAAGAATTAACGGGTTTCTAAAAGCAATTTTTGTATCATTTTAATTTACAGAATGCCACAAAGGAAAAGGAGCTTCCCATCTCTTGAGAACTTTTAAAAGTTAGAGACTCTAATTATTTCTCACATAATGAAATTTGCTACAATGTAGTTTGAGCTTCATTTTATTCTAGATCGTCTTTAAATATGATTAAGCTAATTATAATTGAATTAGACCTTTCCACTTCTCTGAAAAAGATTTATGCTTATTTTATTTAAAAATGTTTTGCGTAATTTCCTGTTATGATACTTAAGTTTTTCAATTTTACTTTACGTTACTTTTAATTCAAATTTTACTTGGTTATTTTATTAAAAATCTTCTTTGGCTTAAATCTGCTATTACAGCTTGAATAATCAACTATTTTGAAAGTTTTAGCCTTAAAGGATACAGAAAAGTTTTAAAATATTTTTTAATATCGAAGGACATATTACATTATATAACAAATTAAAATTAAATTAGCATTAATTCTTATTCTCAATTTGATATTAATTGCTGAAGACAAACATCAATATGTGAATTCAAAAATCAATCAATCTAGTATTAATTTTTGAAGTTGTATATAAAGTTTCTCAATTAATTAAAATTATTCATTTGCTATTTTTGATTAAATAAGTTTCATAGAATTGTGTTTCATTAATTTGCTTATATCAGAGTTCATGAATAACCAACAAATATTTTAGTGTAAAATATTTTTCATATATCTTGGTGCACATAAAAGATTATAACACGAGAGTAATTTTAAAAGTTAAATTTTATTAACAGTGAATTTGATATAGTTATAGTAGATAAAAACTTTCAACTATAGATTCAACATACCGAATCTCACCATTATCAACAATAAGATATTTATGGTAGTTACGAGAATTCTAATTATCCTTATAGACTTGAAGCATAGCCCTATCACAGAAATATTTTACAAATTATAAAACAAAAACATGATAAAGAATATTTTTACAAAAATAGTGATAGAGTAATAAATAAAATGAAGTTAAAAATTGTAGAATAGTTAAGAAACACTGATGTAAAAGAAAAAGTATATATAGCATACATAAAGAACTCATACAGAATTAAAAATAGAGAATTAAATAATAATTTTGAAAATAATCATAACATTAAAATTATTGAAAAATAAATAATTTTTCTTAAAGATGTAATTATATTAATAGATTCCAATTTCTGCTTATTATTCAGGATATTCCTTACAACCTATTCAATAAATATAATGTCAAAACCCCTTATAAAAATAATGATAGAGCAAACTATTTTACATTCAGCTTCATGAATGAATGATTTAAAAAGGTTAATTTTAATAATGTATTAAAAAAAACAAGATTTGATTCCAAATAAAATAAATAACTATTAAAAAGACTTTTAAATGGAATAGAAATAGCTAGATTTATTTTTAATTTGAACAATCTTAAAGATATGTAGAATAATCTAAAATGCATATAACATATAGAAACTATTAATATAGAGCAACAACTGTAACTGTAGCAGATCTAAATATTGAAATATAGATTTTTCCAGTGATGTTATGAATAAGGTTGCTGGAAATAGACCATTCATTTCTATTAGTAAATGGTTTATTCAAAAAAAAAATTTAAAATTACATTGATATTTTATCAAAAATCAAGTTATAAATATAGTTTATCTATAGAGCCATTCAATGAATACAATAAGTACATTTTAATATCAAGATAAAAATATAAACTTCAAAACTAAAAAATATTACAAAGATGTATGACTTAGAATAACGAATTACGGAAACTACAACAAGACTTTGTAATAGGTTATGTTGATAAAATTTCAAGTAATTATACAAAATTCTATAAACTGTACTATAATGTAATTATTAGTAAACATCTAGAAGTTAAAAATGCTTAAATAGAAAATAATTTTAGTAATTTATAAATTAAGAATATAATTAAAGCTCTTTATAAAACAACTGACTTGTAAATTAATAACATTCAATATCCACTCACATATGTTTTTAACTCTAAAATTTCATAAGCAACCTGTTAAATTTAGACCTGCTACAAATAGATATAATACTTTTTTCCAAAAGTAAGTAAATGATAAAAATATATATATAAGAAACTGTTAATAAATTCAATAAGACTGTTGTTATAATGTCTGAGAAATTATAAAAATATTAAAAGCATTCTATGTATAGCTACAAATTTCAAGACCTGTTTAATTCAACATATATAAATTATCTTATAATGGCTATTTTAGTTATTTATAACAGTTATAATATTAATAATTTTATTTCTTATGAAAAAATTATACCATTAGTAAATAATAATATTATAATAAATATATAATAATAAAATGTATAATAATGCAAAATATAAACAAATTAAAGGTATCCTTGAAGGAGAACCAGTAAGTAATAACTTAACTAACATTTATTACCATTTTATTAGCAAAACTAAACATATAAAAATGATTCTATTATTTATAGAAATATTGATTACTTTATTATCTTAAATTATAACAAGAACTGGTGATAAATTAATCATTTTGTCCTACTTTCTTAAATTTAATTCAAATTAATAAAAATTTAAAGGGAACAGAAATTTAGACACAAAAAAGAAATTATAAATTGTCAAATTAATAGTCATACTTATGAAAAAAGAGAAAACTTGCAATTTTCATGTACATAAAATATCTTTCTGGAATAGTAACATACATATTTCCATAATTAGAAACTGAATTTTTAATCATATTTACGAATTATTAATTTAGAATAAAATTCCATTTTGAAATAAATAATAATAAGAAATTATACACAAAATTGCATTGAAGTAAATTTTCATATGATTTTTTTAAATACATATTTAAAATTATAGTTTGAAATTAAGTAAATATTGGTATGTTTTAAATAAAGAATTGATAATTAGTATAAGTACAAGTCTTAATGATTGGAAATATTTCATTAATTAAATATTTGGCCGATTGATGGCGATGCGATCTATAGCTCTGTAACTTTTTGAGTTCATTTGTTTTTCTTATAAGATTAAATTTAATAACAAAACAGGAAATGTTTATTTTAAAAAATATTTTGAAATTTATGTAACTGTTAATTTTGGTTTTATTAGTATAATTATTTTCTTCAGTTAAATTAGAATTCGGGAGAATAATAGTTTTCGATCATTAATGCTAGTATAAGGTACACTGATATCTTAAGTCACTAGCAGTATTAAATCGCTTTATTTCGAATTTGTTTTATTGTTAAAGATTTTCAATTTTTAAAACTTCTCTATTGTCTTTTTATATCTTTTTCCTATGTTTTCTTCCCATATATTTTTTCTTCCCATATATATATATATATATATATATACCAAGTTGAAACGTCGGCAAAAATCAACAGGTAAAAATACACATTGCTTATGAGGTTATGCTTTGTGCCGAGAGTGAAAAAGAATGGTGGTAACCCGTCAAATGAAATTATTCGTGGCACGAACTCATTAAAGTCATAGCCTTAGAGTTCAACTTAAATCATTTGTAAACGGTGCAAATATTTTTATTCCATTATTAAATTAACTTATTATTCGGAAAAAAATTATCATCATTTTTGCAGTAAAACACCCCTCAGACTCCGATACTGTTTCATAAAATCGAATAGTTCGACTTGGATAAAATTTAATGGTCTCCTTTTTGAAGAAATTATTCTCTATCTCTTGCAACAGTAGATAGCTCTAGTTTAGCCTGTAATGGTTATAAACAAACCATGCTCACATTCGATTTGGTTTTTAATCTTGGTTTTATTAACGTTGCACTAGAAGTAAAACGAGGGCTGTCGGAGATGTATTTCGTAATTTTGAATTTCGGTCATGTGACGAGGACGACATCTGAGTTGACACCTACTCTCCAAACTTACACACCCCGCCCTCGGGAGCTCACATTCGTATAGAGCATCATAATGCGCGAAGACAAGTTCAACTCGTCTGAAATATTTCAAAGCAAATGGTTGCAACCGAACCCTAATCGCATAGCGAAACGTTTCTCCAATCCTTTCATGGCGAGCAGAGTTCGCCCACGTTATATTATCCTATATCCAATTATCAATTATGAAAGATACCTACAGGCAAAATTTAGTAAGTTTGATGACATGTAGATAACAGTACCGGTTATATGAAATTTTTTGAGTAATGAGGGAAAATATTACCGATCTAGTTGCTGATCTAATTATTTTTCTTCCGTAATTTGCGGGAGTTTGTTACTGAAATGGCTCAAAAACGAAAGCTAGGAAATTCTAATGATGAATAAGTTAGATAATCATAGGTATATGACGAATAATTCCATTTTTTAAAGTGTAACACACAAAAAAGAGTTTTTGGTAAATATAGGAATTAAGTTTTTCATATTTAAATTGAATGTATTCATTTAGATATTTTAGATTAATATTTTACAAACTAATGCTTATAATATTTATCATTAACTGAATTGCTTAAAAAGTGCCAGTTATAGTTGCTGTTAACATAACATTAAAATATCACAAATAATTCTTCAAAGATTATCTTTTAAAAGCCAGCGAACTATCTATATCAACGTCAGAATAGGGTGATGTTTTCAGAAGCCACAAGGAAGGAAACGGCTGCCACTTTCAGCGACCGTTTGATCGTAACGCAGCACATATAAAGACAGCGAAAACTTGATTCTCATAACTGTCAGAAGATAAACAACGAGTGGATTTTACACTTTGATCTTGCAGGGGAAAGAATAGTCCTACACTTTGATCAGAATAGAATCTTTGAGAGGAGAAAACCTTGGAACTGCTTTACTGTAATTATACTAATCGTTTTCGTTCAAATTGTCCTAGGCTTATAGAGATTCGAAGTCAGTAGAAATGTCTGGCACTCCTGTGCAAACATGTTCAATTGTCGCAAACGAGAGACAAATCTCGGTGGTTAAGAACGTAGTTGCACTCGTGGATATAGGCAGTCTGGTTATTTTGATCAACAACGAAGTGAATAATGAAATTAACCATCATTCGAAGTTGTCGAAAGATCACACAGTGTTGTTAGGATTAGAAAAATAAGTAGTTTCTTCAATAGGCTCGTTTAAATGAGAATTTGTCCCAGACGATAGAATTATTTCTTAGAATGATATGTGGTGCTAACATCTCAGTCGAATTTTCAAGCAAATATAGAAACTGGACACTTCTCTCTAAATTTCACCAAGAATGGTGTCAAGCTTAGTAAATATAAGACAAGAACATAGTCAATACAGATATCTTATCTGTAAAAGAAGAGGAACTGACGAAAAAAGAGGTGTTTGGGTTGCTGAAGAAAATATAAGATGCAGCAAAAATCAATTTCTAGTTACAAATAAAAGTAAAACATTTGATGAAAACAATTATTTTATGAATAAAAAAAGTTCTGAAAAGGTCATAGGTTTAAGAAAGGATGAATCAGAGGTTCATAAAAGAGAAAGAAAGGATTTCTAAAATTATATTATGTTTAAAAAGGAATTTGATGCTACCAAAGAACTGTGGAACTTTCGATGAGAAATTAATTATATTAAAATATTGCGTAAGAAACATTTTCAATCTACTATCGAGAATTTTGAAATAAAAATAAAGAAAAATATCCATAAGATTTAATACTAAAATAAGGAAATGTACGATAGAATACGATAAAGAACTCCTCAATACCGAGTAGATGACTTAGTCGTGATTCGACGAAAGCAATTTGGTACTAGATTGAAATTGAGACCTATAAATTATTTTGGTCCATATAATACAATCAAAGTAAACCCTAGAGATAAGTGTGAAGTCAAAAAATAGGTAATAGTCCGGGCCCAAATGTAACAACCTCATCATTTGACCCGGTTGAAATATATTTCAAATGATTTAGTGCAATTTCCACATTCTTTAACGTAGTTTTTGATTAACCCTTAAAATGTATCATCTAAAATAATCACGTTAACGATATCATTAATGCAATTTCACACTATTAAATGAATTTTACTTTACAAATTCAATAAAGACATCTAATTCAGATTAGATACAGTATAAGAATTACATATTTCATGAAAATTATAAAATTTATATTTTACAGTTATTGAATATAATATTGAGGCACCTTTTTCAAATGACGTTGGTATATATTCTACATCTCATCACAGTATCTTCTTTCTATGTACATATACTACATCTTCCTAGCTAAGATAAGATAATGGTATTCGCATTGTTTCCTTAATCTTATCTTCAAGTATCTAATATCTTTCTCAAATAAATTGGCAAATTCGGTATTTTTATTTGTTCTTTAATAAATAATCCAGCCAAAGTAAATCTTAATTCTAACAGATGATCTTACTTAGTAAAGTTTTCAATACAATTTGCAGCTTTGCAAAATGCAAGAATGATGTTCTAGTTTATAACCAATGTGTTCAGTAGCCCTCAAAGTACTGCAAAAGGTATCTTCACGGCAATAAAATAAATAAATTGTATAAAACATTTCTACAAAAATTATTTCTTTAAATTCTTAGCTGTCTCACTAGAAACAAAATTTATACATAACTATGGTACTTAACAGCAAATTAAATCTTCCCGAAGGAATTTTAAAAAACTTACATTTACTGTATCGTGGTTGAAATGTCATACCGGATCAGTTTTCTTTGTTGTTCAGCTAACGAAGTACATAACAAAAGTGAACTTATTTTATGATAACGAAATTCCTACTTACGCCGTAAATGATTAAAGAAAAAAAATCAGTATTACCAGTAATTCGTTTTCTTAATAATATAAAAATAATTATTTACATGGGGTGATTTTTCACCTGCGATAACTTTTAAGGATTAATCCTCAATATTACTATTTTCATTACTGTTTATATTCATAACTCCAAAAATTGCAACTTTATAATCTATTTTGATATAAATTTATATTATACATTTCATTCTTTCTTCAAATGTTTCGAGGTATTTATGAATTAGAAAACTTTCAAAGTCTCTTGAATGTTATATGTTAATTTGCAATGTTGTATACATTGTCTATGCTGTCCAACCAATCCATCTTTTCGTCTAAGTGAGTTTTGAAATATTAACAATTATTGTAATCAAGGCCATCATTGAGGGCAGCAATATTCCACCATCGAAGCATCATAAGATCTCGTAGACGAAGCTACAAGTGTCTTTCGCACTCAGCCTTTCCTTTCACAAGAAAGCAGTTAGTTCTGAGTCAGGATTCTAGTCCAAACGACGACAAATGAAAGATCGACAAGTGAAAATACACATCGCCGGATGTAGTTATGCTTTGTGCTGAGAGTGAAGGAGAAGGGTACCCGTCTATACATAAGATACTTCCTCGCAAAAACTGATTTAAATCGTGCTTTTGGTGTTCAATTAAATTATTTTTAAATAGTGCACACATTTTTATTCTTTTAGTAAATAAACGTATAATTAGGAGAAGGTGACCATTATATAGTAAATGAGTATATATACAGGTTGTTTCGAACTTCATAAGAAAACGTGTAAACAAGAAATTTTCACCATACCATTGCATAGGCGGAGAGCAAGCGGTGAATCGCTAGAAGGAGCTATAATGAAAAGCATAACGCTCGACATTTATTACACATCGTAATTTCTACCATGGATTTCAGGAGGCATGGCAACTTACAATAACCAGGAAAAGGCCATTCTTCCATAAATCCATGGTAGAAATTACGATGTGTAAAAAAACTCACGCTTTATGCTTTCCATTATAGCGCCGTCTCGTGGTTCACTGCTTTCTCTCTGCCTATGCGCTTTTTGATGAGAATCGCTCACTTAGATGTTTTCTATCACCTCTTAAATTTTGCTTTGAGTTTCGAAACACCCTGTATATATATATATATATATGTGTGTGTGTATGTATGTATATATATGGTGTGTGTGTGTGTGTGTGTGTGTGTGTGTGTGTGTGTGTGTGTGTGTGTGTGTGTGTGTGTGTGTGTGTGTGTGTGTGCGTGCGTGCGTGCGTGCGTGCGTGTGTGTGTGTACAATAAAGCTGAAAGTCACAACATTTATTATCATAAAGTTAAATACATTAATAAGTCTTATGATAAAAGCAACTTTTATAAAATTTTTAGTAAACATGAAAGTTACTTGCTTTTCCAAATACTGCTATTGAAAAGCATATCAATTTAAAAAATAATGTGCTTCCTTCTTTTTTAATATAATAATACCAAAGACTCGCAAAAAAAATATGTATGTGAAAATCTTAAAAAATTAATAAAGGAAAATACCAGCATTCAGTTACAGGTAATATAAATATAGCTAAAGATAAAAAAAAAATTAAGAGAAATGATGAACACGCACACAAAGGTATTGAATTTAGGTTCGTCATTTTTAACAATAACAAATATATTAAGAAACAAATCAATGAAGAATTTGATTTTTTTTGTTACTTAATTAGACATTAAATGTGGTTTTCCTATAGAAATGTTATTGAATATTAGTACTGAGTTGGTAAAGATATTAAACAATTGGACTTTAATACTGAATTTAGCATATATATGTTAAAAACTTAAAAAATGCCACTAAAAAATCTTCAAGGTAATTTTCGTATTTTTATGTCGATAAGAACCTATTAATTATGCTACTATGTACAAAATTTCTACATTAATATGACTTATAAACCTCTATTTAATAATGATTCTTTTGGTGAAATAAGCAAAAGAAATAGAGGAATAATAAATAGAAATGCTATTATAAGAAAATAAATTATAATATAAATAATTTAAAATTTCCCTATATTGTTTAACACTTAAATTCCGTAAGATGCCTGCAAAATTTCGCATGTTAGAAATGATTATAACACTTATATTACAATAACTACTGAAATATAACAAAATTTATTACAAATTACTATCAATAATTTCTACAAGTCTACCCCTCTTATAATTAATTATAATATTATTAATTATGTAAAAAATAATTAAAGAATATCTATCTACAATTACGCTTTGAAAGTAAGCCTTAGATGTATTGATATTTCGTTAAAAGTTCTTCAGGTTATTTTTAAGAAATTTAACGGTAATAGATTTTTTTCTTGTATAAAATTTGAAATTTAGTTATATCTTGAAGAGAAAGAAAACTTATATTCTTATTAATGATAAGAAATATAAGCAAGTAAAAGGCGTACCATAAAGTGGCCCTCTAGCAACAGTCTTGTTAATACATATTTGCATTTCCACGCACAAAACTAGATACATGCGACGTAACGCAGCATATGAAAATGACGTCCTACTCCCCCTTTAAATTATATTATCTCCATTTCAGATTTTCACTCAATTATTCTTTCCAGAGAATTTATTTTTTTTTTCAGGGGGGGGGTATTTTTATTTAACTTGGTGGTAATTCTCAATTAATAGTCTTATTTTTTATAGAATTAAATTTAACTTATTAAAAATTATAATATTTTCTATGCTTTAAATTATCATAATATTTTAACATCATTACGTGTAGAGTATATATATACACTCTATAACAAAAAAAAAACGACGCACCAAGAAGGAGTAGGCCGATTGTAATGAAATTTCATATGCAAAAACATTTGGACCCAACATGCAAATGATTAAAATTTGGTGTCCTTTAAATAAATAGCGAGAGCTACAGCGCATCGGAATTGCGCACTCAGTAGGTACTTATAAGAAGCGATTCTCGATCGGATGGTCAAAATTTCTGTTGCATTGCGATTTAGGATACCTTTCAACGAATGAAAAAATGCCTCGTACTATCAGAGTTTGAAAGAGGTCATATAATTGGATTGAAAGAGGCAGAGTGGGCAAATCGGAGAATTGCTCGTCATCTGGGTCGAAGCGATGTGGCGATTAGAAGATGCTGGCAAGAACGGGTGGACAATGGCACATTTCAGCGTCATGATGGTAGCAGTACACTGAAGGCCACGGCAGATCCGGAGGACATAGTGATTGTCAGATCAGCTGTCACTGCACCTGATTTATCGTTATCAACCATCAGACGTATGTCCCGCACACGAGTGTCAACCATGACCATTGACAGACGACTGATAGAGCGAAATCCACCTTCGTACCAACAGTTACGCTACCTGCCACTAACGGCTCACACTGTCGAATCAGATTAGAATGGTGCATGGTTCGATCAGGTTGGAATGATGCTGATTAGGGACCTATAGAGTTAGGGACGAATCCCGCTTCCAACTGTGCCCTGACGATCATCGAAGATGTGTCTGGAGACGCCCAGGACAGCGTGCTAATACTGCTTTTCACTATTGCACGCCTCACAGGCCCTAAACCAGGAATTAGGGTCTGGTATAACATTTTCTTGACAGCCATACCCATTTGGTCGTCATTAGAGACACACTTACAGTACTGCTGCATGGCGACGACATTCTGAGACTTGTTTTGCTACTTTTCCTTTTGCAGTACTCTTGCTTTATTTTTCAGCAAGATTATGCAAGACCACATACGTCACGTGTTGCTAAGAACTGTCTTAAAGCTTGTCAAACACTTCCTAGACCAGCCAGATATCTCACAAATCGAACATGTCTGGGACATGATGGAAAAGCGACTGCATCTACCAGGGAATGTTGATGACCTAGCCCGTAATAGAAGCAAATTTGGTGAGAAATGCCACAGGGACTATCAGGGAGCTTTATCAATGTATGCCACGTCGTGTGGCAGCTTGCATCCAGGCTAGAGGTGGGTCAACAACTTATTGTTCTCGTTACTTTGTAACTATGTAACTTTGAAACAATTTTTTTTGTTATAGAGTATATATATAATTGTATATGTGAGGAACCATTTTTGTAATCTTCTTTTCTTATTTCTACATTTGTTTTTCTTTTCAACACTAAACCAAATTGTCCCAACCGATCTTTTACGAAAATCTTAAACTATAACTTCACCTCTAGGTACAAATTTTCCTCTTCAATGAATCGCTAGAGTTAGGTAGTATCATGAACCCCTTTTAGTTACTAAATTGAAGCAAGGAATGTAACATAGGAATATAGTCAATGTTCATGAATGTAGTCAATTACTTTTCAAAATTTTATTTAAAATTTCTTTAACAAGGGGAATGCTGTCTATTAACTTACCGTTCCTCCTCGTGAATATTAACGACTTCTATAAGTATTAAAGAATTTTTTCAAAGGGAAAAGATAAATAACACCTGGGCACTATTCAAAGCCTTCATATTGTCAATATTGCTATAACTGTAACCTTTCTCTTTTTCTCAAAAAGAAACCCAGATGTTAGTTCAGGAAAGAGAGTTTCTTAAATAGCCTGTGTTGCAACCTTTCTGGTAAATGAAAAGTTATTTATTACTGGGTTTAATGACCCAGCGTGAAATTACATTATAAGTTTGAAAAATAAAAAAAGTCCAGAATCACTAATTGAACTAACCTAATTAACGAGACTCAGTTTTAATAACTGTAAAATTAATAGTGATAATAATGATATTTAAAAGTTGAATTTTTCTATGTTGAGATCCATTAACTGAAAGAATTTAATTTATTCCTAACTGCCGCAATGTCTAAAAACTATCCTAGAAGATTATCATGAGTTCACAAAATTTAAAACTGGTGAAAGTACTGAATTTGGGGAATTACAACACTGTACAGAGATACCCTATTTGACCAAAATCGCTTGGAAAAATCCATTTAGGACCAAAAAATCACATGCCGTATATTTGAATATTAGAACAATAAGTTACACGGGCGCGACGAATTTTATTGCAACAGTTCCTGGTCCACTCCAGTTGATTCATTCTCGTCCATCTCTGTAGTGCATCGCTTTAATCATATTGAAATGATGAGGTGGTTCATAAGTAAAATTATCAGTCGGATGCTCATCTCTTGTCATCAGTCGGATGTTTCTTCATGTGAAGAACAGAGTCCATTAGCAGGATCTAAAGAGTCCATTAGCATAAAGAGTCCATTATGTGAATAACAGAGTCCATTAACAGGATCAGGATGAAATCTTAAGGTTATCGAGTACTTTGTTTCTACTATAGAACTACATGAGTCATTTTGAATGCCATATATATTTACATTATACATACATATAATAACTACATATTATTCACACAACATATATTTATATCTGTAATTCTAATCACGATCTAATGAAAGAAACTCAAAAAAGAAAAGCAACTCTAATTGATAATATTAGTCGGGTTCCTGACTACTCCACGAACTAAGCAGTTGAATTACGATGCATGCAAAATACACATTTTCAAACTGAATTATGCAAATATAAATGCAATACATAGTTTCATGTACAATTTGTTTGAACAAGACAGTTATTCATCTACGCAAGTCAATAGTAAGACAATTGCTGCTTTGTAACAAAAGTTTTTTTTTTTTTTTTAATTTAGATAGTTTAAACAAAAAGCACAGCTTCCTTGTCCGAAAGGTCTCACAATCCAAGATTTTTAAGAAAAAATACGAAGAAGTTAAAGTTCCAAAACAATTTGATTTTGACTTGCACTAAATAATTTACCGACATTTTGTCAAAGATAAATATAAATAGAACGGAAAAGAAAGAAAAATACAGCCTTACTTTTAACAATCTCATTGACTTTTAGCTGTCGAGCCTTTTCAAAGGGATGTGGAATCTCCCTTAAGGCTCTACAAACGTTCGTGCGGTCTAGCATTCCATCTTTCTTAGAAAAAGGTGGGCTCCTCGAGCTATAACTTGTTGGAAGTTGTATGCTTCGGAAAACTTGTAGATTTCCGCGTTCGCAACTGGTAGAGACTTTGTGGTGGTGTTGACTTGTATTTGGTAATGTCTGCATTGGAATGTTCGCTGTCGGTCGAATGTTGTGCTATTGGTTTTCAGCTACCTAATCCATAGTAGGATTTTTTGGTTGTCCTTAGAGGGTAAAAAGAGGAAGATGACCCACGTTTACGGCGGGGTAGAAGATGATGTGGAGTCATTTTCTTCTCGGTGATAGTGCATCTACTAATTAAACAGTTCTTTTCATCTTCCACCGTGGAGTTGTCAAGTCATTTTGTACTGATGAGTTGTCATCATCTTGTATTTTGTGTTTTTAACTTCGTTTAACACTGATTGATGAAAGAGGTTTGCGTTTCGGGGATGGTACTCCCTAGACAGACCATTTTGTGAAGAGGTGGATAGATTCGACTGGTTATGGAATTTTTTGGACTTATTCCCTCCATTTATCATTTCGGACCCTAATAATCATGAGGACGCTTAGGTCCTATTGATCAGCATCTCACTGATGATACAACTACAACATATCAATATTTATAATAACTTCCCTATAAATAATATTAACATTACCATATTATTATTAGATACTTTGACATCTTTAAAAGAGCCTTCGGGTTTTTGTTGAAACTTTGCTACCTTTCGTCTTTATGCAGAGCTTATAGGATGCGTAGTTTCCGAAACCTGATTGTTAATCTTTATGTCTAAATCGCGTCTCCTCTTTAGTCTGCTTTTGTTTTTGAGGCCTAGTACGGAGTTTGACAAAGGTTAAAAGCTGTTCGACATTTTTTCAAATCATATCTCCATGTTAGGGGGGGAAGGGGAACTTGAATGAATTATTTGAATGAATAATTCCATCAGAGGAAAACAACTGCAGAGTTAATTGTATACCGAAAGTTAATTCTGCGAACGCTTCCCCCCTGATTTCGTGGACTGTAGTACGAAAAGCATGAGTAAAATGACTTAGAAATTGGCTCAAATGAACATGATTCGAATGAATACAGCTCTCGATCATGAGCTCGTTATCTTGACTGGCTCATTCATTGGCATTTTCCAGTGGTCTATAAGGAGCTGTTTAAACACATTTGATGTTCAAGGTGTGACACAGTTCCTGAATTGGAGGACACTATCACTTAAAATATTTATCGGAGCTCCGTATCTAGATACGTAATTTTGAAAGACGGCATTAGCTATAATTTTTGAGGATGTTTTACTTAGGAGTATAATTTCTACCCTCACAATTATTAGAAAAACTTTTGATAGTAACTAAATAGTATTGGTGGGGCAGAGAAGCTGGATAAAGCCCTAGTAAGTAGAGTGAAATCTGTTCATTAGGATAATTAGAAACATTGAAAATTAAACCACCAGCTTTTAAAGCATTGCGATAATTATATTTCTGACAAATGTCACACGTTGAGACATATTACCCTACCATTTTCCGCATATTAGGAAAGTAGCAAGAATCTTTCATCCCTTCGTATGTTTGCCTAGTATCAAAAGGGCCTGAAATTAGATTATCATGGAATCCTTTTAAAATTGACAATTGAAGAAGTATGATAAAAAAGAAAGAAATTGAAGATTTAGGAATATACACGGAGTTCATTGATCGAAAAATAGATCACATGAAAAAAAAGTGAGTTTGAAATCTTGGGACCAATTTTCACAAATCACTGTGTTCACGGATATATTTTCTTTAGAAATCGATAAATAAGCCCCAATTCCGGGTACTCTCTTTGTTAATGGATTAATTGTTCTCTAGAATCTGAAACAAGGTAACAATTGAAGAAGTATGGTAAGAAAGAAAGAAATTGAAGATTTAGGAATATACACGGAGTTCATTGATCGAAAAATAGATCACATGAAAAAAAGAAGTGAGTTTGAAATCTTGGGACCAATTTTCACAAATCATTGTGCTCACGGATATATTTTCTTTAGAAATCGATAAATATGCCCCAATTCCGGGTACTCTCTTTGTTAATGGATTAATTGTTCTCTAGAAGCTGAAACAAGGTAATTTAATGTGGAGCAAGATATTAAGTATTCCAATGTTCTTTATCTCCTGGGTTTCTAGATAGCATCATCAACCACGTTTAGATTCCCAGGTTTATGTTCCCATTTAATATTATTGTTAGCTCAGTTCAAAGCATATCTGATCATTCTGCTAGAACTATTTATCCCATTATTCAATTTAATTAGAGCCGAATGATCTGTAATAATTATGGTTGGTAAATGACCAATGTAAGATCGTAATTTCTGTAACTCCCAAGTAACAGCAAGACATTCTATTTCAATTATTGTACAGTTGCATTCTGTCGCATTTAACGTTCGAGATGCGTTAAGGTACCGGATTTTCTTTCTCAGTCATCATTGCAACACCTCCACCACTATTAGCGTCGGTTTATAGTTCAAAGGGGAAGTAAAATCCGGTAACTGTAATAATTGAAGCTGATGTTAAGGTAGCAATGATTGTGTCAAAAGCTTTTTGTGTGGCAAAATAAATTTTAATAGTTTTTCGTTTTAAAACATCCAATGGTTTGTAGAATTCCGCGTAATGGGGTAAAAAATTTTTATACCAACAAGCCATTCCCAAGAACTTAGAAATCAAACGTGATTTTCAAGAGTGCTTTATTTCTAACATTGAGTTGGTGGATCTTTGTAATCCGAATTATTAATTATTGACTCGAAGTATTTCATCTCCTGTTGAGCGAAATGACATTTTTCTGCATTTTTGGCTTCATTCAATGTTAACTGGACCGGACTATTGAAACCGGAGTTGTGAACCATTGTCAAGAAAAAGTAAACTACAGGCTTATAATTTCATTTCGCCAATATTTTTAGGTCCTGCTTCTTTTCTACGAGTTTCCTATGCTGCGGTTACAAATTGAATCTCATTAGTCAAAATAGACCCCGTGACCTCGACTGATTTGCTTATGATTTGAACTAGAATCAATCAGTCTACAATCTCTAATACATGCAAGTAACAGCGTAAAATCACAGAGCAATCAGAACCTGTTCTACTGGAGTTAAGGCATTATTTAAAGTAGTTTTACTCTCTAATTTCTCTTGAATTAGTAGAGTCAATTCCACGACACGTTCTTTTGCTAATCGAAATCTTCTTTGAAACTGGTAATTATCCATTTCTACAAATATATCATTTCTTCTTTTTCCTACTACAATCTCTATACTGGTTTACAATTTTTGTAAATAATCTAATTGAACAATCATTGAAATTTTCTTAATTTTATCCATCGTAAGAGCTAAAATATATCAAACCCCCCCAATTGCTTTCACACACACACAAAATTATAAACATACAAAAAATCGCTTATTGCATATGCGTGGTTAAATCCAACCCAGCTTTCACCTCGGTTAAAGTTTACTAACCTAAATTGGAAGTTAGAGAATATATTAATCTACAATGGCGAAATTAACTTACGGTGAAACCCCGGTTTTCTTCCTTTGACTGCCGGTCTAGTTAACGGTGAATACGGTAGTTAATGTTAGTCCAGAGTTTCGTAACAGTGTGAAAACAAGACGGAGATAGGCAACGTGCTATTTAAAGGACTAGAAAGCAATGATGACATCAAATAAAAAAAATCACATAAAACAGGTTTGGAAATGATGTAATTAGTCCACTAAAAAGTAAGAGCACTACCCGATAATACAAAAGACATGCGGGTAAAAGCATGTGTGTCATTTTTCTTAACAGCCTCCGTTAGGGGAATATCCACCGGATTT
Source organism: Nephila pilipes (assembly GCA_019974015.1). Classification (NCBI taxonomy): domain Eukaryota; kingdom Metazoa; phylum Arthropoda; class Arachnida; order Araneae; family Nephilidae; genus Nephila; species Nephila pilipes. The sequence goes on along the minus strand of BMAW01052645.1, from coordinate 952,942 downwards.
ACTACTAATTGAAAGAAACTGGATCGAAGGTCCAAAGTAGACATAAATCGCAGTGTGGAGTATTCATAATCAGGTCATGGATCAATAGTAGGTTGCGAGGATATTTAATTATAGCATTTAGTTTACGGTAATCTACCGTAAATTGATACACCTCTTTAGAATCGGCAGGTTTATAAATTTTTTTCTACACAAAATAATAGGAAAAGCATACAGAGACTGTTTTGATATAAAAGTTCAGTCCTTGAGCCTTTCGTTTACGTTATGATCTATAATGTCCTGTTTGACTCGGATTTATCTATCTATAGTATCAGGATGTCACTGTAGGATTCTCACCTGTATCAATCTAATGGAAAATATTACGAGTAATTCCATATTGATCCAAGAATAAATCTGAAAAATCTTTGGAAAGGCGATGCAATCTATTTTGTTGGGTAACCGACAACTTCGTTTCGATGAGATTGTTCTCAAGCGAATATTCAATTTCTTAATGCGTACAGTTCCGAATCCGGAATCAATAAAGTTTAGGATTCAGAGTTGAATAATATTTTAAAAGTCTGAATAAATTCATTGCCAAGAACACAGTAGCATTTCAACCCATCAATAATAGTGAACTGCAAGTCTAGATGAAAGTTTCGATTACGCACATTTAAAGTCACACAACCGAGAGTTTTGCGTTTTGCTCCTTGAGCCATCCTAGCTGATACATTAGAAACCCATCTCTTAACAAAGAAAAAATATTTAAGAGAGAATGTGGCCACCTAAAAGGATTATTCATCACTCGTTTCCTATAACGCCATAACAAAAATGTCATGCAGGACGACAGGGATGTGTGGAATCAGTATCGGATACATCGACATCGCGCTAATAAAACTGAGAGGGTTTGAGTCGCTAACGATTGAGGACTCCCTGCCAATCTATTGCTTAGCAATTTAAAGCTGGTGATTTCAGAATTGATTTGTAGACCCTGCGGATGGATAACAGGTAAGTTGAGGATACTCATTATGGGTGTGACTCACACACACACATTGATTGGGATTCTGTCTACAAGGAGATCATCATATTTGTGTCCACTGTGAGTGTATAGCAGATAATTTGAAATGAAATATTGTTCCCCTAGGAGTGGTGCTGCTCGAGGAGGGTGGCAAACTTCCTTTTTTATTCACAATATCTAAGTGCTCAGTCTCAGTTGTCGGGTTGAGCAATTTAAAGTAGTTCAGCACACTCGAAAGTAATCGATTAACAATGTGCAGTATGATAATCATTTCCGAAAGAATGAGATCGAGTATCTGATCAACTTTTGACATACGAAAAATAAATACAATTGGGGATAGATTGAGGTGTTGTATGGACGAATAATATTCCACATCTAACTGAGTGTGGTCTCGAACCCCCGGAAATGTTATTTTGAGGCCGAGATTTAATTGCTTGAATCCACACATAAAAGATTCCCCAATTACAGAAAAACTTATAAAACATTGTAGAGAAAAATCAAAAAATTTCAAATAAAACATTCTAAATGTATTGACATTACAAACAAGTGAAAACAAATTTAGAAAATTGCATAACAGAGACAAATTAAATTTTGAAATAATATTTATTTACATTTAATTTAATTACTCATAAAATCTTTATTTCAAGTCATGAAAATACTTTAAAAATCATAGAAATTAGTCAAAAATAAGCTATTACAAATCAACAATCCACCTTCCTACGTGAAGGAAGAAACAATTTTTAAACGTTACCATAATCTCATCACTAAGCTCTAGAAATAACTAGTGATCAGTCAGAAACCTGCACCACTTACATCGAATATTCAAGCTGAATGTCATAGTTAAAAAAATTTACAAAATCATAAATTTATGAAAAAAAATCTTAACAGACGTAAATAATTTATAGCGAATTTAAAACTGCAAGAAAATCAAAATAAAAATACGCCTTTTATCAAATTTTTTCATAATAATTAAATCTATAAGAAATATTTTGATAATAGCATTTAAATAATAAAACAAAATTAAAGTAAAATAAATGAATAAAATATAAATTAAATTAATTTAAAAATAAAAAAGGAAAATAATTAAAAAATTTAAGACATTAATAAATAGTAAAATTAAAAAATAAAGCAAAACTTTTTAAAAAAGTAAAGGAACTAAAATTAAATTTAAATTTAATCAAAATAAAAGAAAACCTTTTTAAAACTATACATATACATATATATATATATATATATATATATGTATATGTATAGTTTTAAAAAAAAAAAAAAAAAAATATATATATATATACTCATATAAAAATATTTACTCATTATAAAACATCTTTACATTTTATTTCAAATGTGTAATGCCAAGATATAAATGCATCAATTACATTTTATCGATTACAATGGATTAATTTTTTATGAATAATTATATCTTTTATATTATATTTTATTGCATTATTTTGACAAATGTTTATTAAAGGTAACGGAATTTGGTTGATTATATCTTAAGTATAGGATTAGTAGAGAGAGAGAGAGAGAGAGAGTTAAAATAGCTCGGTATGTAGACATTATATAAAAAAAAATTATAATTATCATTTAAATATATTGAAATTGTACATCTTCGTTCATAAGAAAAGTTATATAACTACCAAATATATTTTTAGCAAATATATACTGAAAAGATTAATATCACCGAAATAAGTATTTACGAATATTGTCATTTCAGACAAGCACATTGCATTTGTTCATTGATTAAATGCGAAGTTCTTATATCAAATATTAAAATATGTATCAATTTACATATTTGTTGTAAAATTAATAAGAATAAGTTATTTTTTAAAAAAATTCTATCTTCTGAAATATGTTTTCAATGAACGAGACTAAATAGTAAAGAAGCTCATCCACTTAGTATATACCCTATTTATCTACTATAACGCTACTACCTATAGAGGATTTCAATCTGACAGCCAATTAACTTGATGTCATCAGCTTCTGAGTCATTACATCAGAAAGAGTACAGGGAATCAACTCTAATTTCAACATCATGGTAGAGACATCAAAGACGCATCTATCAGATTTCCAGAAACACGTAATCATTTCATAGAGCAGGTTTACTATTTGAAAGCATAACTAGGAGGGATGAATGTTGGGTAGATATCCCAATTTTCACATTTGGAGTAAAAGTGCTATTTATTATGATTAAACAAATGACTTTTTCTTTCTGCTAAAGTAGGAAAATTCTATTATAACAAATATAAATAAAATGATTGAAAATAAAATTTCGAGACCAATATGGTATAAAGAAGATGAATTATTGTATAAAGAAGATAAAAGTTGTATAAAGAAGATGAATTATGAAAAAACACATTTTGGCACAAAACATGTTATTTCCATTACTTTATTGATTATCACAAAGTTGATGGCTGTTTATATTTAAATAGTATACATAAGGTCAATTGTAAGGCAATATAGTTATCAGATGTTGGCTAGACGTACTAACCAAATTATTATCAAATACCTAATTCTTTTTCTAGTTTCCTATAAGAAAAGCTTAAGTGATGTAGTTACTTTTGAGAAAATGTAATTTAGGGAACCTTAATTAACTTTATATAGCGTAAAATAAATATTTTTCTCCAAGTTTCCAGTTCTTCACGTTGTTTATAAAAATATTGCTAAAATGATTAAAAAAATAAAGTAATACTAATAAGATACAGTTTTTTTTTATCAAAATGTATCATCATAAACACTTTCATGATATTCTTCGCTTTAAAAGTATTTGCTTAGGTATACAAATCTACATTGTCCAGTCAACAGGCTGAAACGATGACAAATTTTTAATGATTGACAAACTATAATGAAATACTTTGCCTCATAAGTCTTTTTTTCATGGCATATTATATTTAATATTTCATATTTCAGTCCTTCTTGAACTTAAAGAACATTGGATGCTCATCATTTCTTTGGAGAAGTAATATAATAAAAATTAATTTTAGTAACTCTAACATTTGTGACAGGTATGAACTCTAACATTTTTAAAATATTTCACTTAGTGCAAAATGACAATTTGTTCAATTTAATATGACTAACAATTTCAGTAATGATTTACACAGAATTTATCATGTTTATTTATAATACGTCTATGTCTTTCCTACTTTTCATGACGCAAATAAGTATTCCAATAAGGAAATGTTCAAAAATTGATTAAATAAGTACCTAATAGTTAAATGTAACTTTTTTGGAAGTATAAATAAAATAAAAATATTGTTTAATGTTACCATGGATCATTATATATATATATATATATATATATATGTGTGTGTGTGTGTGTGTGTGTGTGTGTATTTATTTTAAAAGCTGATTAACACTATATGAAAATAAAAAATGTATGTGGAATTAAAATGCATGTATATTTAAAGGTACTAAATAATATATGCAAAAATGTCAAAGGAAAATTAAAAATGAAAAGAAAAAATCAATAATTTAGATGAGAAAAGAAAAATAGGCTTTCGATCAAATATATACTTTCTAGATTATAATTGAACTAAGTGAAGTAATTTAAAGTTATGCATTGAGAGACATATATTCCCGGATAATTCAAGTTCCTTAATAGCACATTAATATATGAACTCGAAAAGTAAATAAGTTCAATTATCAACTTTGAGCCGTTTTCAAACATGTCGACGTTTTCTGATCCAAATACACCCAAACTCTGCGTTAAAATAATGATGTAGGTTGATCATTACATTTAATCTCGAAAGTAATTTAACGGTGTTTTAACGATGTTAAAAGCGTATTTAATGATTGCATTCAAATGCGCAGAAAAGATAATAACTATTACCGAGAAGAGTGCAAAGCGTGATGGAAGGTTCAAAAAATTTGATTCATTCCGACTTTTTCTAGTAGTATGATGAGAGCAGTTTGATTTATGACATTTGAATTTAAGTGATAAGGATAAAAACCTTTTATGTTGATTCTTATGATGTTTGAAATGTGGAGAAGGAAGTTTTTGGCATTTTTTATATTTTGGAGTCCAATAAAATGAAATTCTTTAGAGACGAATTTTCCATGTTATTAGAGTCTCACGAATTCTTTAAATACTTTGAATATAGATATTGATATTAAAGAGAAGACATTATTTCCAAAACTTTTGAAATGCAAGATAATTTACGTAGAAATGTATAATTATGTTTATATGTTACAATATTTAAATGTATTAATATAAATATAGATGTGTGTAATTATACCTATATATAACAATATTTAATAGCAGGTGATGTGAAGTAATTGTTTTAAAACTATTTTTTGGCTGCTTTTAACATGTAAGTGTTGCAAAAAATTAAAAATATTATGAGATTGCCGGGCATCTTTTAGTATAAAAAACAGGTTCTTTCTTTTCTTAAAAACAGAGAGCTTACTACTTTATAAAACATTAATTTTATATTTTACTAATGTATTTTATAAACTGTTTTCAGTTCTTAGATGTATTTAATGTTTTGAAAGTAATAATTTTACTGTGACATTTTTTACTATATTAAACCTACTAATTGTAAATTCATTTTTGTGAGTTGGAGATTGTCTTAGGTAAGAATAAGAATTTGTTTTATTTCTTCTGACTCTTGATTGATTATATATTCTTGGGTATTGATATTTCGGTATACTTTTGAATGAGACTGCATTTCGATTAAATTGTGCATTATTACTACATATAACTTTAAAAATTTTACTGTACGGCATACATAAATGTATAATTTCAGGTAGTTCTTAAAATTTATTGAAACAACAAAAGGAACACTTTTTCCTTTAAGGAAAAATTAAAGTTTAATTTTTACTGATTTTTCAAAAATAATGATTGTTATTGAGGCTTTTTTCAACTTAAAAGTGATTACCTAAGGTGTTTATGGAATATTAGATTCGTGTCGGTTTGTTATAAAAGCAACATTTTAGATTTTTAGCCATATTATTTCAGGAACTTATACAAACTATTGAAATATTTCCATTTCTGAATTTTCTGTTATAAGTCACCATTCTTTGTCTCTAAGTTCCTCCTTACCGATATTGATACTAATAACATTTTCAGTGATCCTCTCCATATAAAAATTCCAATTCTGACGTTATAGAACTCATAAATAGTAAAATACTCTACTCATCTGAAACTATTCCGACAGCTCGAGTTACGTACAAATCCATCTTTTATCAGTTCTAGAATCCTAATTTTTTTCAATATGACTTAAAAGAGATGAGAGAAATTCACTGACGAGATACAATCGAAGAGTTCCTTAGATGAACTGAAATCAGTCCCTGATTAGATTCCAAACGAGATGATCGTTTTTGATATCTATTGTTACTATAAATTGTCTGTACATAACTGTAATGTTTACATACTTAGTAAAATCTAAAATCAACATCTTTTCTTAGAGTTTTATTTCACTATCATATTTTTCTTTAAAATACTTACATTTAACATTCGTTATGATTTTGATTCTAAAGCTATTTTGGGGCATTTTTTGTGCTAACCAGGTCTTAAAATATTACATATTTTGAAGTATTGTCAAAATTTCAATTATAATCTGCATTTTTCTATACGAAATTATCTTCTCTTATTTAAATAGCAAATGATTAGATAGTAGATATTCTCTTGTATCATTCTAATATAGAAAACTTTATTTTTTAATAGATAACCAAATTTTTTAGTTAACTGTACAATTTTTCTTCTCAATTCAATAATTTGTTTACTAATAAACTCACAGTTAAATAAATTTGTCTTCTTCTGTAATCTTCGAATTGTTTTCAAAACGCTCGTTACTGAGATACATCCTCTTCTGATATTTAATTTTTACATATTATGTCAGAAATATGTACATATTTATTTCAACATGCATATAGTCATAAGATTTATTTGAATTAACATTAAACCAGAAATTAAGCAATGCTATTGGTGAGGGATTTCGTTAATTCTTAACAATGAACAAGGGACAAAAATGTTATTTGAACTTATACCTTTCACTCATAACTTCTATGTCACTCCAGCAAGGAATTTAAGGCTCAGTTCCATTTAACCCGAAACATCCTCTATTATATTTAGTTATGGATATTTAGTGAAATAAGAACTCGAACAGTGTCTTATTTGTATATCGTCTGTTACGAATCCTCTATTATGAACACTTGCTTGCTGCGTCAGACGTCACCAGCCCCACATTCAATATCCATAACGTTAGCTCATTTTCTAACATACTTCTTCATTGGATATGCTTAACCGTTTTCAAGCACATATATCCTGTATAACTATTTAGCTTATTTTCTGTACTATTTTGGAAAATAATAATAATTTTTTGAGGGTTTTTAGTTTTGTTTATTATTTAAGAATATTTTTTTAAGACTTTCTTCTTTTCTTTTAACATATTCACAATAAAAATATAGGCCTAAAAGCCAAAAAATCAATTATAATTTAAAAACCTAAATTTTGTATTTTTTAAGAGTTGCGTACTAAATGCTCTGAAACTAAATAAATAATGATATTGACAATAATTATTTCTCTATTTTTTAATGATGTGACTAACGCAATTGCAATTTTTTTTAAAAAAAATATATTGTGTTCTTAATTCCATCTATTTAGAATAAATGCTTTTGAGGAAATCAATTTATGTCATTAAATCATTTTGAATATTCAAATAAATCAAAAACTTAGAGGATCACATCATGGGATAAATACTTATTAATATTCATCTTATGAATGAAAGAAGTTTGTAAATAATAGACATTCATTTTTTTAATTCTGTGAGACATATTATAGTAAAGCCTTATATGATTCAATTGTTGGAAAATGTTCACAAAAATTCAGAAACTCCAAAAAAATATTTAATTTTTGGTAAAAGGCTACCAGTGCCTATATTTATTACGATGAATTTCTTCTATTAATGCAGCACCAGAAGGTCCTGGATATGTGTTTTTGCTTGTCATAAATGCTAAGTATATGTGCTCTCAGTTCTAGAATTTTCAATGTTATGTTACGTCATGTACAAAATCATTTAAACAACTTAAATAAAAAATGAAATTTGGTATTTGTAATTCATGATATTAAATTTTTTTCCGAAATTTGCCATGCATCGGAAAATACAACATTCTGTTACAATGATAGTTTTTTTACTGCAAAATAATCTGTAGTTAAAAATTATTCTATTTTTTCATTTAATACTCATGATAACAGAGAAAAAGAATATAGATTCAAATAATAACTCAAGATAAAAAGGATTCTTTTTGTGTAACATTAAGAATAAAAGAGAATTTCAACTAAATAGTATTGCTTTACTGTTTGAAAAATTTAGGTTGTCTAACTGTCAAAATGTTTAGTTAAAAATATTTAAGGCTTCTGTTAATACTTTTAATTCAACAGTTATAAGAGAGGAAATCATAATTTTAAAATATAGTTTCATTTATAAAAGAATATCATGATGAAAAATATGCTACTTTTAAATACATTTCTTTAGTATAGCATTACATCTTCTTTCAACTTATTTTCCAAACATCAAAACGAGTTTAAGGTGGTGTAACTTTATCTAAAATTTTTCCCTCACTTTAAGAAAATTAGTAGATTTTCTAATTTATAGAAATGTCATGGAGAAAATTCCTATCAAGAAACAGATCCTTTTAATTTTAATAGGGAAATGTAATGTCTTACGAGTATGTAGAAGTTAGTTATTGTCAGGGATTTTTTAAGTTCATATTCATCGGGACACAAAAAACGTTCTTTCTTTCTAATAAATCACCATTTTGGAAGCCCTGTTTTTAATCGGATTTATTTGATGGCTTTAATAGTATAAAACACTCAAAAAAGTTTAATATGGCTAATTTTGCATAGAGAGTAAATTTAATAATTTGATTTATTTTCTATTCCCACTTCATCAGATCAAAAAGCCATCGAAAACATTTAGAACGTCATTAAAAGTGTCGTAAAACACAAATATATTGTATCTTTAAACACAGTGGAAATAAATTACTCTTTTAGAAATTTACAGTTTTCATTGATTTTATGATATTTTAACAAAATTGTAGATCTCATGTCCCATTGTACGATTATCATTTTACGGATTTATGAGAAATATACCATATATAATCGTTATTTTATTTTCGAGCTTGTTACGCACATTATAACTTATGTATCTTATTTTGCAGTAAATTTGGATAGGACAATTTAAGCAAATCACGCAACGCGATATTGAAGAAATGAAAAACATCACAATAAAATATAAACAAATTGCAGACATATATACTTTCAATAAAATAAAAATGTATAGGGTCGATTATTATTAAGAAAATAATCACTCTCTATCTCTTTAATAGCGAGAAAAATATCAACGAAGGACAAAAATATTCTTACTTTTAAAAATTAAAACATTATAAAATACATTCGCTTTCCCCCCATTAATAAAAGATTACCTGCAAAACCATATTTTACCAGCAATTTAAATGTTTAAAGAAAAATTTTCCGTTTGTAAATGAAAAGTAACATTGTAATCTGTAAAAAAAGAATGCTTCACTGTTCCAACTTATTTATTTGCATGTAATTTATTTCAAATGCTTTGATTTATTTTTATATTTTCTTTTTCAACCGCTCTGGGCCAGCTCTATGCATTTCTTACTTTTATTTTATGATTTTGAGGGAAAGATTCAGGGTATTATTCATAAAAAGAAAAAAAAAGTAAACTTTTAAGAAACGTTTCGAATGTACTTTATTATTTTTACTCAAAGTTTTATTGTTTTTGTTGGCTTCAATAAATTAATTTTTTTATTTATTTAAAACTTAGTTTATTCGTAATTGGTTCTCTTGGTAATAAAATGACATAGACTTTGCTTTTCTTACTTCCTTAGTTTAAAAATATTTGCACAGGTTGTAAGGGAAAATTTAAAATATAGTTTTACGTTACGGAAAATTAGAAAGAGTTAAAAATTTAATACCTTGTGTTAAAAATCAATCAGCAGATTTATGTGGCTTACGAATTCCGTTTTTGTGCATTCTTGTTCTTCATTGGAATCTTATTCAATTTTTCATTCCTCAGAAATGCCTTGTTGTAAACTGTTATTGCAAAAAGCATATTTATCATTCCCCAAGAGAAACATTTTTCATAAAAAGGAATATAAATGTTTCGCGGATCTTGATTTTTGCTAGTGTTATTAATTTTATAGCAATAAGAAAAAAACCTTTAGTAAAGGCAAATGTCTCTCCCAGGAATATTTTCCATTTAGAGTTTATTTTCTTCCTATTATTTTCTGAATAAAAAGAACGTTTGGTATTATCTTTAAGAATATAATATGAAATTTTTTTTATAAAAAAAAAGGCTTTATGTATTATATATATGAATTTTGAATGAATGCAGATTTTTATGATTGAAATCGTTTTAGTTGCAATCTGTCAGTGCCATTATAGAGAAAACCGTTCATACTTTTTTTAAAAAAAATGTTTTCTACTGTTAGCAAAGTATTGTTTTTAAGAATTGTTAGTTACTAGCTTATCATTCTTCAACTCCAGAGAATTCCAGAAAAATCAATATGAATTTGATTTTACTTTTTCAAACATCATTGCCAGAATAAATTAAAGTTCAGTGAAAAATATGGATTTTTTTGTAAGAAGTTTGTACTCATCTACGGTTTTAAAAACATTCCTTTGTAATGAAATATATCTTAAAATTATTCATTTAGTATAACTTCCTTTATTCATTAAATTATATGTTTTATAATCTTCTCAAAAAAATTATTCTTGAATTCATTCTTAATTTTCTTAAGACACACTATATTTCAACTCTTGAGAATTTAATACACATTCAATACTTCCTTCAAACGATTGAAGAGCCGATTGTAAAGCAGAAAAATGTGAGATAACAAACATTTTCTACATCTGATACATCTAATGTAAATTTTCTGAAATAAATTATTCATAATAAAAGCAAAATTTATGTACAAAATATTAAAATGAATAAATATTAAAATATTAAAATGAATAAATATTAAAATATTAAAATGAATAAATA
>BMAW01052645.1:866889-941931 GCA_019974015.1 Nephila pilipes | reverse complement strand
ATTAAAATGAATAAATATTAAAATATTAAAATGAATAAATATTAAAATATTAAAATGAATAAATATTAAATGAATACTTTTTAAAATCTCAAGATTCATAATAATTAATAACTGAAACATTATGCACTGAAAAGATTTGTAATAATTTTGTAAATTATTATTAAGAAAAACCCTTACTATTCATAATGGCTAAGATTGTTTATTTAATATATAAAACTAAAAAAAAATTGTATGAATAAATAAATTTTGTTTAAACGATTCTGGTCAAAATTATTCAAGATCAATCATTTTCAAACAGGATGAATTTATGTTCCTTAAATTTAAAATCGAAATTGTAATAAGTGATTCAAAATTTTCTGGGTGATCTTTGCCTAATTATTCTTTATCAAATAATTTTTAATTAAAGTTTTAAGAGGAAAAAATATGAAATAGGGTATCAATGAAAAATATGGAACAATGGAAATAATTTTTTTAAATTCAGAATCTCGAAAACTTGCACATTGATGAGGAAGATTTCAATAGAGTTTTAGTTTTACTGTACGAAAGATTTAGTCACTAATGTTATATGATATAATGATTATAAAAAATTATAGTTTTCATGGCAAAATTAAGCTGTTTGGCAGCGGTAACCTTGTGGTCATGACCTCCGACGCGCGGCTGGCGGTTTTCGTCAAGTCGCTGATTCGAGCCTTGATGCCACAAAAAACCCGTCATGTAGGCTGCTCTGATGCACATTAAATCTGTCGGGGCCCAAAGTTCACCCGTTGGTGTGGTGCGGAAGTTAGGAGAGGGGGTGGTAGTTCAGGTGCCGTCCTCCTCACTTGACCGAGATTCAAAATTACGATGTCCGTTGCTAATAACCCTCGTGTTGCTTCTAGTGTGATGTTAATGATACCAAGTCGATACCAATGCTGCCAATTTTACTCGAACATGATGAGAAATAAATTTTATATTTCCTTGTCTGTTAATGAAATATTAGTTACAAATTTAGTATTTATATCTTAAGATATCAAAAACTTTTTGAATCAGTTCATCGTAAAAATTAGATATTTGAAAGTATGTTAAAATGCTAAGAAAATTAAATATTCATTTGAGGGTTTATGATATTACGTATCAAGAGAGTATAAATTTGTGCTCTGAATTTAAGGATGAAGCTTAAGAGAATATAAACTATTAGAATCTTAAAAATATTAAAACATAACTAAATAAACTAAATTGATTGAAATCTTCTGTGTTTAAACCTCTATAGAGAATAAGAATTTAAAATCAGCTGCCTGAAATGATATTTCAAATAGTTTCATGCTTGAAGTAGTTTCATATTTAATTGAAGGATAATAAGAGTACAACTCTTTTCAAGAAAAATTTCCTGAGTTGTATACAATTTATTTAAATAAGGTTTTAAACATCCAAAATGGATTTGCAAAACTTCGTAACGAAATATCCTCCAAACTAATTCAATTCTAATTTTTATTGGCCTCACAAAATTTGTAAATTCTTATATTTCATTATAAAATAATTTAGAAACCTTTATATTTTATTCTTGATATTAGAGTAAGAATTGACGTTCATAATTTGTAAATATTCAGTAATATAAGGAAATGTGTACAAATATTTCTAAGAATTAAAATTTTTGATTTTATCCCTTGAATTATAGTATATGCGTTAAGTATATTTCAATAAATTTCCCAATTTAATTTTAAAATTCATTTCAAAAAATAAAAAAAGAAAATTAACTCCTTTATTTTTCTACAATTTTTGGAAATCCTATGAATTCTACAATATATTTTATTTTATTCTACAATATATTGTACGCAGTATTACGCGTATGTTCAAAAACATTATTGTCTTTAATACAGTGGTTCAATTTATATGGAATTAAGTTTACGATTAACTTGGCGCGAAACAGAATTTATCTATCTGTTAGTTGCCAAATGTGTCTTCTCTTTTTTTTTCAGAACGATCCCAAAAATATTTTTTCATATGTCTCATATATAACAGGTGTTGTTATTTACATTGCTGACAAACTGAGTGATTTATTTACATACATATCTTTTGCTTGCGCAAACGCTCTGAATACGTCTTATATTGAGTAGATCAGAGCTAGGTCTCTGAGCTTAGATTCAAATTTTGACAAGGACGAATTGGACAATTTTATATAAGGATAAAGAAACTTTATCAAGAGGTCCTAAAAGTAAGTAAAAATTAATTTTTTAAACTTTATATATATATATATATATATATATATATATATTTCTTGTTTCTTTTCTTTAATTTAAAACTTGCATTTTGAAGTAATCAATTTTTGCCCAACAAGATGCAATGGGAGAGGGAGGGTACCATAGAATATTTTTAACAGCACAATTCAGTCACCAGTCTGAATGTGAATGTTTTGTAGGGTATTCAAATTATTATTGATTCAATTTCAAATTTCAATTTTTGTTCATTTATTTTACATAGTTCTATAAATGTTTTCTTTTGTTGATTTTGGATTTTAATTGTTCTGCTATTTTTATGTATTTTAATAATGATTTCATTGCATTACCTCATAACTTTAATGTAAAACTATTACATATTTTCTTAAGCTCTTTTAAAAAATTATAATATAATAATTGTAGCAAGAAATCCAAAGAAGCAATTTTAGTAATAAATATCTATTACATTCAATGATTAAAAATAAGTGAAATTTGTGAGACAAAATCTTTAGATTATAAACTTTGATAAATTATAATGTTGCTAATGCAATTGAATTATTGTATTCTTGTCAAAAATTATGAAAATTACAGATGTTGTTTACTTTTAGTAATCAATAATAAAAGTTTAAATCACTGAGAATTCTTAAATAAAATTAAAAACTTAAAATATCTGAAGCTGTTTTAAAATAAATTTTGTTAAAGGGATCGAAATTGAAGGAATAATTTATCCCTTATTGATATTATTGTCATTTATAAATTTTGTCTCTTATATTCATCATCATGTATTTAGTTAATATTTTGCACATAATCAATTCTATAATTGAACCCCAAAAGTGCAGTTTATTAAGAAAGAATCCATCACAGTTTTTTTCTTTAATAGTTAAAATTATAATTTTATATTTGTATTCATAGTGATGAAGAGATATTTAAATTTTCTCAGCAAAAGATTTTAAGATTTAAGAGAGTTCTACCTCTCACATTGTATTCGACTCAGAATATTTGCAAAACTACACTTTGTGTAGCCTCAATTATTGATTAATAGCTTAGAATAGGTAAATAGAAAATAAGCATGAGTAATATATGATTAAAATTTTCCATTCTATCTTCAAAAATTCCCAATAAATATTAATCTATTTTCGAATAAATCTTTACGAGTGCAAAAATATAAGAAATAAATTTCAAGTATTACTCAAGAAATAATACTTTTGTGTCAGTTACTTTGATAAGTCAGGCATACAAATTTCTTCCTCTAACCTCTAAATAGGAAAAAATATACAAAAGAAAAGAAGAAAGAGTAACGAAGAGAAAAGAAATGACAGAAACTCGCATTACAGCGCGCATCTTTTCGTTCGAATAATTTAGCCATTTGATTTCGCAGGTGACAACATAATCGTCAGCAGAGTGATAAATATTTACGACAGAACTTTTCGTGCCGTTTTCAAGGAAACAGATGTTCAGGTACTTTCAGTTTTAAAGCTTCACGGAAAGAAAGATTGGGTGTGCGTTTCTCTCACAAAATTCGTCTTCTTTCTTCCTTCCTTTCTTTCTTTCTCTTTTTGGTAACAATTGTGTTAAGAAGAGAAAACTCTTATCGATTTTCTTTAAAATCACTTGTTTGAAGCGGTTAAATACTTCTGTCAAGCTGCATTTTTCGTTGTATGTTATTGGAGCAAAATACTTTTTAAATGTGTAGTGTTTTACATTAGTTGTTGTTTCATGTTGAAATATTTTCTTGAAATATAATAGTAATTCGTTACTGAAAATAATGATTTTGATTATCCATATATACATTTAATATTTTTATTTATTCCACCCTTCATTTTGTATACTTTCATTTGTGTTCTTTTTTAGCTATCATATAATTGTTAACTATTATATATACTGAAATTTGATTATTGATCATAACAATAAGGATTCAAAAACATATAAAATACAACTGAATTTTATGCTCATTTTTAACATTTAACTCTACATTTAAAATATGTCGACAATAACATTCGAAAACAACGAAACATTTTTAAATTCTTTTGATTATTAAAATCAATGTTTGATTTCCGACATCTCACATAGAAAATTAGACAAATGAAAAAAATTGTTTAAGAATTCACTGATGTAAGATATATATATATATATATATATATATATATATATATATATATATATGAGGGGGAAACTTTTAAATAGACGTGTAAAGATAGTTACATTTTCATAATAAATATTTCTCTTATTATTTATCAGCATCATTTAACGAGCTGTTATTCCGCACATGTTTAACTAATACTGAAATCTAAAAAATTTTAGTAAAACAAAGTATATATATATATATATATACTTCTAAAACTTTACAATTTATTCAAAATTTTTAATTTAATGGCCAATAAATTTTTAATCAATCCCAAAAGAGTCGACACCTTATTTAATAATGTTGGATGTTATTAAGAGTAACAGAACTAAATTGTGATTGCGTATTAAAAAACTCACTTCAAATTTTTCGATTTTTTGAAAAAAAATATATGTTGTTCTCCATTTCAATCTGAGCATTTTGATACCATGAATTTGACGATACTCATAAAACTTGAAAATTACTTGAAAAATTGTAAAGCATGTTTTAATAAGATCAGTGTTTTAATGGACAGATGCCACGCCCACAAAATTTTAGTTTATGTTTACGTTTCATTATATTACTTCTAAGTCAGCCTCATTAAAATATTTTAAACGTTGAGACTCATCAGAAGTAAGCCTGCAACTCAGCACATTGTTTATACTTGCTTTATTTCAATTTGATAATTTTCGCTTGTTGTTTGAGCAACAATTTTGTGCATTATTAATCATATTATTTACCCATTCTTGACTTGAGATATGGATAATTCTACTTTGAACAGACCATCTGGAAAGCGTCCAAAGAAAAGGAGATTCTATGGGAATCAGTTTCTTAAAAAATATAAGTATAATTTACCAATTGTGACAGTTTTACCAACGAAGGAAGTAAACTCAAAATCTACTTCCAGCATTAAGCTGGCTTGTGTTCAGTCTTCTTTGAAATATATAAATTTTTGTGCGGTAAGTGAAAATTTTAAATAATATAGAATATTCGATCACATATTGATTTTTAATTCTATTCTGTCCGCGTCAAGTTGCACTAAGTGCCAAGGACCAATGAAAACAAATGAGAAATCAAGGCATGATTTGTCTTCTTGTTTTCAGATAGACAGTAAAAAATGTGGGATTGTCAGCTCTTTTACAAGTTGTGAAATGACTGGCAATAAAAAAGGCTCCAGAAATAAATAGAAGATCTGTTTTCGCAATGAGATGTATTTGCAGAGGCTTAGAAGACTTAAAAACGTTCTGCACAATGATGAATTTTCCTAGTCCTGTTGCGCAAAGAGCTTATGATGCTAAAATCAACAAACTCTTGCATGTTACGAAAGAAGTAGCAAAATCAAGTGTGAAAAGAGCAGCGGAAGAAGAAAATCTTCGTATCCTGCTAAAATCCTAACAATCAACGGTGATTGGACTTGGGAAGACGAGAGGACACTCGTCATTAATTGGAGTGTGCTCTGTGATAGGTGCAGAAACAGGTAAAGTTTTAGATAAGGAAGTACTATAATCTTTTTGTAAAGGATGTGATTTTTACAAAGGCGTTAAATTTGGTCTGAAATACAAGAAATGGCAGTGAGACCATAGGATTTCAGGCAGAAAAAACTATTCTGACTCTGCGGGTAAGAGGGAGGTAGTTGGAATGTTGGTAATTTTCAATCGTTCCGAAAAGTTTCACGATCTGAAATATTCCAACTATATAGGAGAAGGTGATGCTAAAACTTTCAGTGCTCTGCCTGAAAATAAACCATAATGAGATGACCATCCAATTCAGAAGGTTAAATGTGTTGGTCACGTGCAAAAGTGGATGGGCACAAGACTTACGAAGCTAAAATTAATATATGGAAAAGAAGTAGTCTGACGGTAAAACTATTGGCGGTAAAGGCAGGCTGACTGATAGTTTGATCGATAAACTTACTCATTATTAGGGGAATGCTATTCAAAGCAACTCTACAAGTGTGAAAGGTATAAGGAAAGCTATTTGGGTAGTTTTGGGTCACTCATGTAGCACAAATGATGAACCCATGTATTGGTTTAGTCCAACAACTCCAGATACATGGTGTAGTTGTAACGCTGCAATCAATAACAATACTCAGGCCAACTACAATCACACAAATCTGATTGCTAAAGCAGTATTTGATGTTTATTAACATCAAGTACTGCTTTATCAAGTACTACTTTTTTTTTACTATTTTTCATATAATATACAAGTTAGGTTTTAAACTCACAAAAAATATATTTATCAAATATAATGAATTTTAAACTAAATTGTTGTACAATTACATAAAATTAAATGTTATACACTGTAGTTATGGAATGTTCGTACTTATTTCAACTGCAGTGTAGCAGAATTATGAGAGATGTACAACAATTTTATATCAAATAATGATTGTTAGTTAATTAATTTACTGTTACCCATTTTCTCTTTATTGATAATAAGTTTCTAGCCATTTAAATATTCTACAGCTTAAATAGACGCTTCGAACTATGAGTTATTTTTTTTACTTTAAAAATATAATTTTTAATATTAACATTTTGAAAAAATATTTCATTCCTATAAAAATGTTGCTTAAAAAATATCAAAATTCCTCATTTTTATATCTAAATCTAAAGATCTTAAGCAATTTTTCATACATATAAAATTGCATTTTTCACGTAACGTGTACACTTTTGATGGATTTTGAGCTAAAATGTTTAAATATATTAAACATACCAAGAAACATTTCTTCTTTCATTAGTTCGTTTCTATTTAATACAACATTTAAAAATCTTGTTGTTTGTGGCTGAAGAACATAGTAGCTTCTACATAACAGAATTGTAGAAGCGTGATTTACATTATAAGTATTCTGAGTAAATGAAACATATACTAAATTGAATAAAATATTATTTGTGACGTAAAACAATATTTAAAATACAATAATTATTAAAGATAAAATTATTATAGGACATCTTATATTAATCTTTTGAAAAACTCTATGCAGATATAGAAAAGGAACAAAACCTTGAAATTTACAAAAACATTTTAGTGGAAAGCCAAATTTCAATGAATTCCGTCTACAAAGAAATATCAAACTACTATATATGATTCCAAAATTGAAATTCCATACTCTAAGTCTATTCAATTTTCTTGATTATTAAGTTGATTTAATGAATTTATTTCAGCCCTTTAACTCAGACGTAAAATGAATGTTCTTCGAGTTGTTGTTTTTTATATCTGAGTGATTGTGTATGTGATATATGATAAAGATTTAAAATGGTACTCAAGAGGTCTTTTAGTTAAGTATAACATCGCTGAATGAGCCTCTGATTTCAAAATGCATTCTGTAATTAAAAGTATTAAGAAATCAGCATCACTTGCACAAAACGTTCTGATATGTAGAGTAGGTTTAAATGGAGACTACAGCATTACGTTAATAATCTGATCAAAATTAGTTATACGGTTTATTACTTCTAATACGTAAATCAACAATAAATTCTTACTTAGTCTGATAAATTTTTAGTTAAAGTCTGATTTGTTACTAGTCAATTTATTCAAACATCCATAAATAAGTTGATCTATTAACAAAAACAATATTTTTGTGTGTTTAATTATATTTCATTTTAGATAGAAATTGGAATATCTGATCAATAAAACTTTGTAAAAATGTGAAATTTGTAAAATATGTGTAGAAAAATTTAAATTCCACTCTATTTTAGAGAAAACAGAAGCAACTTATACTGTTTTGCAGTATGTCAATTTTTAATTTTTCTTTTACTAAAAATTGTACTTTAAGTATAAATACACTTAGTATTTTAAGTGTATTTGTAATTCGTTTTTGATATTTGTGTGCGGCCAGATATTTATGCATTGAGTTCCTTTTGAGTCATACGTAACAACAGTTTTTCTTTTACAGATTCTTTGAATTTCAAATCGTTTAATGAATCATTTTTGTCACGATAAGCTGTAATTTCTTAAAACAAATAAGATATATACAGTTTTATTAATGAATATAATTAATAATACCTTTTGGCAATTTATGATAAGCATACTAAAAATTTGAGAAGTGAATTAAACCGTCCGTTATCTTGTGATTTTATTTTATTTATAAAATATTATTTATAAGAAAATTATTTATGAACTTATTGTTTTTATAAGATGACAGACATTATGGTTATATATACTTTACTTAATGTTAATATATTTCTTTTTCTTTCTTTTGTTAAAACACGAATGTTGAAGAAAAAAGCCGAAATGGGATAAATTTTCTAATATAACTAGGAACAGCTTCTTAACTTTTTATGTAGGTACTCAAAATAAAGTATTATATTAAAAATTCAAAAGTTGTGTGTACTTTTCTTATTTCTTAAAACTTTTTCCACTGATTTCGGCATTCGCAATTATTCGTATGAACTATTTTTTGGAATTAATGAGTAATTCCTTTGATTCTTTATTTTATCGTATATTATGTTTGTGATATTTTAGTTTAAAAATATTAACTTCGCTTATTAACCTGATTAATTGTACAATTTCTCATCAACAAGAAAAAAAGAAGAATTTTTTTTATTCAATTGAAGGATATATGTGTCAATGGTTCTAATGTTTCAGATTTCGTAAAATACAATATAATTAGCTACTAAATGTAAGATAATTTCTGATCCTTGTTCACCATTAAGCATTTAAAATACTATATAAAATATGAATATTCATATAATAGCAATAAAAAATTTTAAAACATCCACATCTGGGACAAAGACAAATATCTAACTCTTTATTGAAGTTATTGTAAAATGCAGCACACTTACATGTATCGGTAGCGACCACTGGTACATATTAATCCAACAGTTTATGATATCTTCGACAAGGAATTAAATAAAACATTATTAGTGCATTGAATTCTATTTTCAAGAACAAAATATTGAGTATCAATGAAAAATCATATTATTCAAAAAAAATTTTCTCTTATGAATCAGAAATTGTATCACAACCATAAATTGAATGACAAACATATTTTCTAGAGATTCTAACTAATACTAAAAAGATTAATATGATTGCTCTGATTCAGAATAAGATTTATTATCACTTTTCCTCAGTTTCAAGTGCTTATCTTTTAATAATTTTAGATGTCATGTAATCAACAATAAAATTTTTAAGATAAATGGAAAATGTATAACTTTCACGAAATCGTACTTGCTTTAATTTGGATATTTTCATAGTTCAAAATAAGGCACTTTTAAATGTCTTTAAATATAATTGAAAAACTAAAGATTTTCATGTTGAATACACCTAAAGGGCTTTGAAAGCTAAACAGTCTAAGGATTCCTTTAATTAATTGTTGAAAATCGTATTCTAATGAATGTACTTATTGACTACTTGATTTATTTAAATAAATGCTGTATATATATGTATATATATATATATATATATATATATATATATATATGTATGTATGTATGTATGTGTGTGTGTCTTTAATGATTCAACTTTAATTTTAAAATAGTCCCCCACAAAACTAATTTAATATTTCTTAATTTACCCATTCTCTTACTCAAAAGTAAGGAATGTATTCCTATGTCCTGATACATTTCCAAATGATTCTTTGATTTATTAGATCCCGCGCTCATAAAATCTGTTGAATCATCAATCTCAAAGCCATAAATGTATCAGAAATAATTCCTATTAGACTGATAGATGTCATGTTAATCCCTCAGAATTCCTATATCTTATATCATGTGTATTTACAAATATCCCTAGATATCCCTATCTATAAAACGGACTGCACAAAGAAATTCTCTCTCTTACGCTTTTATGCTCTTTTCGGTTGTCATTGAATGGCGGAGCTGCATCTCCAGCCTTATGGATAAATCTGTGTTGCCTCTCTCTCTCAACTAAAATGAATAACAATCTAAAGTGCAAAAGGATCTCTTTATTTTAACCATGTATTTGGTATATATTTCATTCGCTTTATTAGTTGATTTTTAAATTCCTTACACACACACATTTATATATATATAGTGTGTGTGTGTGTGTGCTGCTTTTCAATGCTGGATCGAAAAAAAAAACCATTTTTTTAGCAAGATACCTGGAGATGATATTTTGGACATCATCCGAATTTTCAAATTTTTTGTTACTTAGAAAATATTGTAGAATAAAGGAAGTCCGATGGCACAAAATTGGGCTAGTGTGTTGTGTGAGGCAATATCCCTATTCCAGTTCATTAATTTTTTAATGGTTTAGGCTCCAAATATGCATTTTATGTGTTTGGTGGAGTGTTCGTGGGGTCGTTCTTTTCGAAGTACTGAAACTTGGACAAACTGTGAATGCAGACCTTTACTGTGAACAATTAGATCAAGTAAGTCAATCTTTAATTGAAAAGTGTCTAGCGATTGTTAAAAGAAAATGTATTATTCTGCAACACAATAGTGCAACACTGCGCAGCGCAAGACGAACCCTGGAAAAAATTAATGAATTGGAATAGGCGGCATTGTCTCACCCACCATACTCACCCAATATTGCGCCATCTGATTTTCATTAATTCCGATCGCTACAATATTTTCTAAGCGGCAAAAAAAATTTGATAATTCTGATGATGTCCGAAATATTATTCCCAAATATTTTGCTCTAACCCCAATAGATTCTTATCGAACCGGTATTGAAATTTGGCAATCTAGATGGTAAAATGTTGTTGAAAATAAGGGTGATTATGTTATTGATTAAAAATAAAAACTTGATAAAAGTTTATATGTTTTAATTTAATGTAGAAAAACGATATTACTTTCCGATCTTCCAATTTACATACATACATACATACATACATATATATATATATATATATATATACTGGGTGCGTGGGAGTAAAATCAACTCTAACTAGCAGGATAATGAGAAATGAAACTTTATTCACAAATCTTCTGAATTACACACACATTGCAGCTTGGACAATGACAGCACAAACGGACGATCCCAGGCGTTGAAAGGATTAGTGACACAGATACAACAAAAAGCAGCATTTGTAATGACAGTCACAGTTGTTTTAACAGTATTCAACTCACTAGCTTACTAGTTCTCACAACGGACCTTCAGCAGTAATATTCTGCACTTCCACGGCAGATACCAGCCACTCTGCAAATTCTCTAGGCCTCGCAACTATCAGTTCCTCCACTTTTCCCAATAAAATTCCCAAGCAGACTCTAGAGACTGACTCCTGCTCTTGGTGCATTTATATCTGTTCCCGTGAGGTATGAAGTCACCAGGAAAATTCACATGGACTTTCTTCCCAGTAGATATTTCGCCAGGGTTCCAGCACTATATGGAATAATTTGTTTGTCACCAAACTTACTAAGTTTCTCGTGAAACCGCCAAAATAGTCGATAAATCTGTGACCAATTTTAGTCGTCATAGCTTAAACTTTCTTGGCTAACTGGTGACGTCTTTATATATGTGTCTTTTCCTTCAGAATAGAACCATTGCAGGGAAGCGTCCTCTCGGGTTAGTAACAATATACATTATATGATTGATATCCCACAAATCATTCCCTAGAGAAGACAATATCGTTTCAATGCTTCATAGAACTTATAAATAACATTTTTAATTGTCACATTTAATAATGCACTACTTTGTAAAAATGATGATCTGCCAATTTTTTCGAATTTCCTTTAGTTTTGTAAAATTATCTACCTGTCTGTCTGTCTGTCTGTCTGTCTGTCTATCTGTCTATCTATCTATCTATCTATCTATATATATATATATATATATATATATATATATATATACTTTTATTAATTATGAAAGAAAGTATTCTACCGAATACACTTGTACTTGGGATGTAGTCTCTCTTGAAAAGGTTAGATACTTTTAACAAATAGATTGATTGAAGGGTGTTAAAAGATATGGAGCAACAAACTTTTGATTGGCAAATTCAAAAATAAGAATCATAATTTTTTCTTCATAAGCTTGAACAAAACGCCATCTATTGAAAGAAATTAAAATCAAAGAATTCAAGTGCGAAAGTAGTTTATACAGCTAGAAAAATTGTTTGTCATTTCTTGAAAAAATTTTGTTCCTCACCAAAAAAAACTTCTTAACAAATTCTTAGTAAAATTCTAAATAAAACCAGGTTCTTAAAATTATATTAAAAGAGAGTATATTGAAGTTTAGAAATTTCTCTTTTAAATTAAAAATTTATTTTTGTAGAATTAACTTTGCTGATAAATTGCTGCTAATTAACTTAAATGATAAAGCGTAGAAAGGTTTCATCTCTTTAACTTACAACCTGTGTGTAAGCTTAAGAGATGAAACATTTCTATGCTACTTTAAATATGAAGCATTCTATATTTAATGTAGCTCTCTTATAAACTTCTAAGCTAATACTACAAAGATGATAGTTAAAATAATATAAGATGAAAGTATAAAAAATATCTTTCTTTAATAAATATGTAAGAGATAGAAAATGAATAAATAAAAAGATAATTTATAAACAAAAAAAAAAACTCAAAACAGAATTGTATTCGAAATGTATATCGAGAAGGGATTTTTTTTTAATATCAAAATGTAAATTTCCTTTATTGAACATAGGTATTTTAATAACAACACATTTTATTAATTCTTTTATTTTACAGGGATGTTCATAAACAATTAAATAATTCCCAAAATCATACTATAAACAAGATTTTAGTTATATTATTGTTACTGTGTATAAATACTGTCATATTTACCTCAGTTTAAAAAAAAAAATGGTAACTACTAGCATTGCAATGTTTTAAAAAAGTTCGAACTAAAAGTTTTTATAGAAATTAATAACTAAGATTACCTTTAGAAGAAATATATAATGAAATCAAGTTATTTTCACATATTAGGTAGTTGTAAATAATAATATCTTTAGTTTTGTTACAGTTCAGGAATGAAATAATTCTCGCATCATATTTTACACTGTTCACGTGCCATTGTTGCAATGAATCGAATAAAATTAAGTAATTTTTTTAAATTAATATTTATTATCAATGCAGAATGTCACGTAAAGTGTGTTAAATTAGAAATATATTTTCATTCATTGACACAAAATAAGAATTTTTTCAGCACATGTACGAGTTAATAAGGATTACAAAAACACAAAAAAAATTATTTCAAATTATTAAATACCTAAAAATTGAAATAATTGGTTTTAAATTTCACTAATATAATATAACCTCAACCTATTTTTAAACCTGATATTACTATTAAAAAGGATATATTTTTATATATAATTTCATCATGGGCAAAATATTTTTCTGTAATTCAATGCTTAAAATAATTTTTTAAAAACATTTTCGGTAATTCATATGATTTATTTTAAGACGCCAATAAATCAGTATACAATACATCACGTAAACAACTTATTTAACAATAAAATTTCCAGCTATCTTTCAATGTAAAATCTAAAAACACTTTTATAAAGGGAAATTATAATAATTTTCCACTAGCAATTGCACTTTCAAAAATATTACGCATTGCTTAAAATATACCTAATATTCTGCTACTTTTTAAACACAAACTCTCTTTTATGATATTGAAGAGAAAAGAACATTTTACCTCTTCCTACTATATTTACATATTATAAAGTACTTTGAAATCTAAAACAAAGAAAAGTATTAAATCTTTCCCAACCATCAGTTTTATTAAGACGATTTTTAAGAAATGGGAACAATGTTTAACTTTTGTAATAATGGTTTTTAAAAAAAATGAAGGTAAACAATAAATATAAACGAAACTTTAAGTCTTACAAATAATGGAATCTTATGTTTTTCTTACTGAGTTATTAAATACACCATATTTCAAATGGTTACATTAAGCTATACCTTTATTTTTATAAAAAGTTTTATACGTAACACTATGTACATTGAATATAATATACTTAATGCATTCAGATAACAATGTTTCACATTCATATGAGCATTTTTTTATTTAAAAAATAAGAGCTTTAATTATATTCTTGTAAATCATGGTTATCGTTTAAATAAAATCAAATTGCCTTGCGCATTATTAAAATATATCTTTATAAACATTTTTATTATTTTATGTGTGAGTTTTCATACATACATAAACATTTATTTCTGAATTCTATTTTAGATTTCATTTGGTTTCCCCAAACTTTCTGCTCAAGTTTGATAGGCTATACGATACATTTGTGTAGTATGTTCCTAATGTATAAAAGAATTAAATTAAAATTTTTTACAGAAGTGTGTGTATAAAAATTATTACGGAGCATTTATTGTAAGTATAATATTAGTCACTACAACTGTAGCGGTACCCCAATTCTATCTGACAATTGTGCCATAATTCAATTGAATATAATAAACATTAAACGACAATAAACAGTCCAAAGAAATTCAAGACTAATCCAGCTTAAATATTTATTTATCACTTACTATAATATAGTGTTTCTCTTCTGATCTCAGTTTTAGCAACCCGATTTAATTAGTGTTTAGATTAAAATAAGTTACCGAGGTCTCTCAGTTAAAATCGTTTGACAATCCTTCAATATCAGAAATAGTTAATAATTGTCCCTCCTGATAGTAACATCCGTTATTTTCTATATCTATATCCAGAATTATCTTACGTCTCTTTTAAATTTCCCTTTACTTATATATCATTATATCTGAATCTTTTCACTTTATTTCAACCTGCATCTAATGAACATAATCACGTTTCATTTTGGTTGGGAAGAAATTATTATTTTATGCAATAAAAGTCAATAAAAGTCCCTAAGGTTAGTGAAGAGAAAATCGCGAATAGCCCAACGTCACACAACTAAAGTTAAATTAATAATGTAATAATTCTGTTTAAGAATGCAGTTAAAGATTTTATGGTACCATCAAAATATTCAATAAATTAATGAATTAAATTTATCTCATTAACGTAAAGCATTTTCCACATAAATAAATGTTATGTGCCAAAACAGGAAGAATGTGATAATATTTTTACTTTTATGGAAATTTATGAGTCCTTGAATTATTTTTTATAAATAAATTATGAGTAAACTTTTTTCATCAAATATGTATTAAAAATTGCTTTTGGAAATTATACTCTAAGCAGAATAATAAAGTAAATTATACTCAGATAAAAATCTAGAAGACTTTCACATTACTGAAATTATTTTACTTTAATGTAACCTGAACCGTATTTCTCTCTCTCTCTGTAAATATACTTTGTAATTTAAAATTTAGGAACATGAGAAATACTCCAACGAAATTTTCCTGCATAAGAAGAATCAGTGAATTATAATTGTAATACAACTTAACTTTATCATAATAATAATAGTGTCCAGAAATAGAAATCAGAGTACTTATACTCAAAAAAAGCTTTCAGCTTAAATCAATTATGATGTGAACTCTCATAATATTGTTATTTTTCTGGTTTTCCAAGCTATATTACATTAACATAATTAAAGGTGAGAGTGACTTTTAAATGCTGTCTCTACATTTACTTCGGTACTATTTACTTAGTTCAAAAATATTAAGCTTTATGCACGTTTAATAGAAATAAACAAAAGCAATTATTTGCATAAATTTATTTTAAAATATTTTAAAGCATAACAAAATTTATTTAAGAACAAATAAAAATTATTCAAAGAAAAATAAACAACTATTTACTGTAAAGTATTTTACTGCTCAAAAATTACTTTAAGTGTTCAAGGACAAAGAATTTTGAGTTTTGAAATAAGTGTTCATAGAGTGTTCATTTGAAAAATTTCCTTAAAGTATTACTCATTTAATCATTGTTAGTTAATGAAAGATACTGCACTTAATAATTCCATAATCTGAAAATGTATTCTAATACTCGTATTTCAGTTCAATAACTTTCCTTCGAAGGCGTCATGTGTTCTGTTCTTCATTCTTATTGACCAGTTTATAGAGTGCTACTCGGCCTTTGATGATGAAAAGCCAGCTAAATTCAATTACCGGCCATTACGCTCAAATTGACGCAAAAGGAAACTCCCCCAAAGCGAGCTAAATATTTGCCATTTCAATGCAGAGGAGACGTTGGACAGAAATGTTTAATATAAGGAGCAAACAAACCTCCATAGAGCGGGAATCGGTATTATACCTAAGGCCTAAAACTCGTAAAGGGAAGGCACACCATCTCGCTAAACCGCTCAACATATTTTATTGCTGTCCGTTCCCTCATTTATAAACCATAACCGTTTGAGAACTTTCGGACGTTCTGGCGTCTTGGGCAATTGACCCATTTTGGGGGTTGATTTCACTCTCATTAAATGAGTTCCAAAAACTTTTTTCCTAAAAAATATTAAATTTCTTCGGCACAAGGGGGAAAAACATAGTAAAGAGCTTAATTCCTTTCCCTTTTTTATTTATTTTTTTTCACATTTGGTGTTTTAAAGGCCAGAACTCTTGATGACTTTTATTTTGTTTTGGATGCGATCGCACTTAAAAACAAGAGTTTGAGAATATTTTTTCAATTATGTCATCAACTATGTGATTAGTTTAATCATTTCAAACCATGTGAATAGCCTCTTTATTTACTGATGAAGCTCAAGTGCTGCAGGGGATTCGGAAAATTCTCCTCGCATTAATTTTCATTTTATCGGTTTTCGATATCGGATGACGTCAAATACGCTGCTTTATTCTTATCGTTTTCATTTATTCCATGTTTAGAATATTTAATAATTTTGCAATCTTGCAAATGGAAGAAACAAAAACATGTATTAATTATACGTGACGCAATTTTCTTGTGTAATTACTTTAATGAAACTCAAATTAAATTGCACTTAAATTACCACAGAAATACAAATACAAACATAAAAGTATCATATTAAAAATTGATGACATTGTATTGATTTTAGTTGGTCCTTGTTATCCTTAGGTTTGCACTATTAATCATTATTACATTTAATTATCATTAAATTAATGAAACATTATTTGTTACATAAATATTATCCATAGCTGTAGGAGATATACTCCTGCGATACTCCTAGAGATATGTTTATCCTGCAATAGCTTCCCAGTAGTAGCCGAGTTGACGTGATTGTGAGCTCATGGCCGACTTAATTTCAGTTCAGTAGTGGGTGCGAGTCCTGGTGCTATTAATGACTCGTAGTGTAGTGGAGCTAATGCACTTTAAATCTGTCACAGCTTCAAGTCCTTGCGATAGGATGATGGGGAAGTTAGGAGAGAAGGGTGAAAAGTTATGCATCGACCTCACAAATTGATTGTGGTTCTAAATTGTAAAGTCCATTACCTTCTAGTTTTTTCCAAGTGCAACGTTGATAAAGCTATCAATCAATTGTACTAGAATAAAGATCAAAAGATTGTTTTTATTCTTTCTAATGTGATTTTCGTTCATCAGCTTTTAAAAGCTAACAATTAGTATTTTTAACAAATCCTATTTTCAGACAGAAATCAAGCAAAGCATGCATAATTTGTAATTTACAAAAACTTAAGAATTTTTAGCATAAATAATATTCGTAGTGATAGTGAAATAATAGTTCTTCCTAATATTGTTCTCCCTCTTTAAAGTTCAATATATTTGTAAAAGATATTCTTGGGCTAAAATTTTAAACTCCTTATAAATTATTTCTTTTCCTTTCTAGCACGTTTGCTCTCCTTCTTATTGGCTAAGAACAAATCTTGGGCTTACACTTAACACTTAAAGATAAACATTTAAAACTTAAACATTCAGATATTTCAAAAAAAAATTTCTAAAAGCGATACAAAAAATATTTTCTTCATAAAGAAATTTCAATCACTTTAATCACTTTATGTATATAAGCTGATTCATAATAGATATAGTTAGTTTTCTTTGAAATATATTATAACATTTGACAATTATATTTATTTAAATAATTTTACTGAACCTTCATAACGTTTCTAATTTTCTAAAAGTTCCTCGTGGAACAATAACAAGTAAACTTATAATGAGATATAATGAAACTATTTTCATAAATTGTTCAAAAAATTGAGAAATAAGTGTTATATTAAAAATATATATTAATACATTTATATTTTAAATATATACCACTCTTCTGTATATTACCAAGAAAAACAAAGTAGTATTTCGTTTGAATGGTATCTATACTTCTTAGAAAGCATAATGTTGATTTTTAGTTTCATTATTCAACTTTATTAGTAAGACACCGTTTGTATCTATGTAGTATAAAATATTTAAAGAAAAGCAAAAGGTCCATAAAAAATGTTTATTGAATGTTTTTTCCTTTTAATTTGGAAACAGATTATTGAATTGAATTCAAAAATCTTTTTTCCATTTATAGAGTTCTGATTTTTTTTATATTTATTTGCATCATTTTTGTTTTTATTCGTTTTTGTAGTAATATATCAATCCACCCTTTCTTAATATATTCTTTCACAAATTATAACATATCATTTATTTATATCACAAGTAAATAGGTGATAACGGATAAGAAAATGTCATTTTTTTGCTCCAAAATAAAAATTCAACAGATCAAATTTGGTTTTCAAATGTTTTAAGTAATTATATAATACGTTTGAAGTGTTACAATAATTTTGTCTTAATTTTCTTTCCAAAAAAATGTAGGAGTTTTCCGTTACGTTAATAATTTCTTTAGTCTTAAAGTGATTATATATATATATATATGTGTGTGTATGTGTAATATTAATATTTCTTAAAAATATTTAAAATTACACAAACTTTATTATTTTTGAATATCAATTTTGTAATATTTCGTTATAATTCAAAAAGCCTGGAATTTTTTTTATTCCAAAACTGTTTTGCTATAATACGGTAATTAAACATTTGTTTACTTTGTATATAATTATATAAACAACACTGAAACGAAAACTAACCTTTATTTCAATTTTTAATGCGATATTTTGTATCTCAATAATATACACAACTTTTTCAATTAAGAAATATATTTTGGTCTCAATACATTGTTTTGTCTAACTTTCATATTATCTCATGCTGTTAACTTTTTCTCAAAATCCCTGTCATTCTGTCAATGTATTTGATGTAATTATTCATTTTCTTAAGATTTTCATGTTAATTTTTTATGATTGAACTCCTTCTTTGTATATTCTAATAATTTTTATATATTTGTGACCTATTTTTCATATTTCACATTCCTTTAACTACTTGAGAGATGTAACATAATCTTATGAACAAACAATACTATAGCACATCTGTAAATATAAACAGAAAAACAGTTTATTTTCTATTTCTTAATAAACTTTTACAGGATTTGCCAGATCCGATTTTATGAAACGTTTTTGTATTGAGAATTTTTATTCTTAAGAAATAATTTAAAAAAGAAAATTTATATTTGCATCCGCTATGTCTATGCGTACTAAATAACGAAACATTTTGAAATAATTTTATTTTGAACAGGTTCTTTATAATTAGAAAATGAACAAAAAATAAAGAAATACGGATCGGTGTCATCTTTTCCCGTAATAGGATATGTAATAACGTTAGAAGTTTTGACCCTATTCCACCAGTAATAAATTCCATATTAAATCTTATAAATTTTATCATTTCTTATAATAACACTTCTTAATTTTTTGGCGCAACTTGAGTAGTTTAAGTTTGCAACATATTTATAACATATAAAATGTAATGCACAAAAGCACATAATCCAGAATTAAAATAAGTACTAGAATATGAACCTCAGAATGCCTAGAGTAGCACCAAATATCTCAAAAATAATATGATAATGTAGTGCATTAAAAATAATAGGATATTTGAACATATATTCTGAATGTAGTAGTATATAACGACCTATATTTTGAAAGTAGTGAGATATTGAGACTTATTACCAGACGGACACTAATACAGTTGAACCTGCAAC
Source organism: Nephila pilipes (assembly GCA_019974015.1). Classification (NCBI taxonomy): domain Eukaryota; kingdom Metazoa; phylum Arthropoda; class Arachnida; order Araneae; family Nephilidae; genus Nephila; species Nephila pilipes. The sequence continues at coordinate 921,848 of BMAW01052645.1, read as the reverse complement.
TTAAACGTAACATTTTGTCACACATGTAAAAATATCGTTGTTTTTATTCATATTACACTTGTACAAAGAACCTAGTAATTTAGAACCACGGATAAATAATGAAATCGACACCTGAGCTTATTTTACTTTCCGAAATACAGCAGGGCAAGTCATTCACGATGCGGTAACCCCATTTATTTTACTGTGTAAGTTTTTGGCGGAACCAGGACTGGAATCCGTGGCTCGACCTGAATATTGTCGGACATCAAACTCTCGACCATGATCTTGATGCCTTGGCCAAAGGAAAAAAAAAGTGGATTTTTTTTTTAAATCTTAAAAATGAAATAGTTATTTGTTAAAAGTATATCTTTTCTGCTCTTTGTTGGGCTTAGAAAATTTTTCATAGAGCTAAATGATAATATATTCATACAAAGATTTTTCACAAGGAAACATCCTTCATAGATGTTTGTTTTTTGTCAAAATTGAGCAAGTAGAACTTTCAATCATTTTTATTCCCTAATATGTGTTATTAAAATTTCAAGATAAATATTATATAGCATGTTGAATTTTAGATAAATTTCTAAAATCATCAAAATAATGTTTTGTAATTGTTTCATTATGAAAAAGGTAATCTAAATGATATTTATCATTTAATGATAATGTTTGTTATGATTCATATTGTATGAGTAAAAGAATCAAGTGTTAGCTTTAAAATAGAAGCAAAACTATTTTTGATCAGTTGTAAAATTATTAAACATAGAAAAAGGATGAAACAAATGAATGAAAAAATATCATTACAAATAATGAATTTAAACTTAATTAATATAGAAGAAATATTTACGAGTAAAATTTCATTTCAAATAGAATTCAAACATTTTACATGTTTCAAACGCATTTACTGCAATCTTCTTTCCAAATAGCAGAAAACAGTCGAAAAACTTTTAAAAGTATCATAAAATACATTATTTCTATTTTATAAGTTTTATAACTTAACAGGTAGCTTTAAATCTGGCTTTTCGAATCAAAGGGTTATTTTCTGTGCCTTAACGTTTTGGATGTTTCCTCGATGGGAATTCTATTCCCTTGTGTGACTTACTTTTTATTCTTTTTAAGACTTTGGTAAATAAAAGAGAGACGTTTCTTTATAAAGTGAAACAAACGGTATGATGCATAGAAGTACATTCTATCCCCGTTATTTCAAAGAACAATTGGTGGATGCTGTTTCACTTATGTGACAACTTGAAAGTATCTGGATAGATCTATTTATCAAGCTCAGATAAACACACAGTTTTCTTAGATTCTAGACGCATTTAGTTTTTGAGGTAAACAGAGAAATCCATCTACTTTTTATAGAAGACTAGCACTAGCCGGCAGGTAGACAATATAAATCTTTTTCTCGAGTTTGATTGTTATTTTGGTATTTCTTTGTAATAATAGGAGTGTTATTCATTTTACTATATATCTTATCCGTTATATTTATTTGTTTATTTTTTTAAATACCATGAAAATAAGTTTTAGGGGGATATCTTAGCTTCATTTTGCTTAACAACATATAAATGAAATGTGATATTTGTACTTCTGAGCTTCAGATTTATTTACAAATTTCCAGTTCTCTTTACATTTGAAATGTACTTTTTCAACTCTTCAGAAATAAAATATTTCATGTGTGATTATCAAAAGACTTACCTAGAGTATTGTTGATTCAGGTATAATATAACAGAAAATTTAAGGCCGTTTAACTATTGTTAGAAATTTAAAATACTATACATATATACATATGTTTATAAATTATCATATTATTATTAAATATTCAGAAAATTATTTGAGCAATTAATTATTTAACATATATCTTTAAGATGTTTAAAAATAATTGTAATTAATGTTTGAAATGCTTATAAGAGTAGTAATGGAGAACGACGAAAACTAAAATTTGTTGTTAAAAACAATCAGTTGTATACCCGTAATAAGTCCTTAGTATTCGCTTCGTCTTAAAAAAAATCTAAATGTATAAACTATATTAATATGTGCTGCTTCTTTGACAGAACAAATATAATTTGAGAAGAAGTTTAGAATATTTGACTAGATATAATTTTGTTGAAACATTTATATTGCGCTTTGAATAGAATTTCATACTTTCAAAGTACAATACTTTATTTCTAATTTCAAATATATTTCACATTGTTAAAATACTTTTTTAAAAAAATGATATACTAATTATAAGATATTGTAGCATTATATAAGCTGAAAAAGAAGAAATTAGATTTTTAAACAGTGCTGAGACAGTTAAGAAAAATTATCTCCACTCAGATTTTTCGAAATATTTATCAAATATGCATAACAACATGATAGTAGATTGAAAGTTTGCTGTTGTATTAAACCATAACTATTAATTTTGATGGAGTACTTAATCATATCTTGGACAAGTAATCAAAAAAAGATTCAGTAATTTCAAGAAAAGGCTTAGGGAAATATATTCCATGACTCTTTCACCTCAGAAAAACTAAGTAAGCTGATACATGCTAACTCCCGCATATAAAAAGATTCTTAATTATTTAGTGCATCATGTATTATCTAAATAAAGATTTAAATAGATTTTCTCTCTCCCACTGGGGGGAGGGCCTACTACATTCTAATTCTAACTCATATTCAAATTCGATCTGATCCTTTATTTTTCATAGTATACTATAGAAACCGGTTGACTTATAGCTCTACAATTCCCACAATCCCACATATTATTCTTTGGTAGAATCAGGATTTGAACAACCATATTATTTTTAAGAGGATGGATAATGTATTTTATCATCGAGTAGAATGTGATTTTAATCTATTTGGTAGAACCAAAATTCGAATCTAAAACAAACGACTGCAAATAAAATTACAAATTATGTCACGGAGTTTTTAAAAATGGCGGATAAATAGATTCCTTCAACGCAGATGGGAAAGAAAGTATTGAAATTTCTCTCTTTCGAAGCAAATATAGTACAGTGAAACCAGAAAAATCATTTGAAAAAGACGACATTCTTATTATTTATCTTCTTAATTTTCTTAGATACTTCACAATGACCTTCTGACAAAGTAAGGGAGTTTCCTCTGTGAGTACTACCGTATATGCCTTGTTAAAAACTCTCTAGTTGATTGATTGTTTATTAACATTGTAATCAGAAGCAGCATGAGGCCTACTGTCAATGGTCCTCGTTCTATTAAGACTCAGTCAAGTAACGAGGATGTTACCTTAGCTGTCACCTAAGTCTCTAAACTTCCACGTCATGCCAAGGGGTGACTTGGAGCTTCGACAGTTTTCACTTGCATCAACGCTGCTACAAGGAGGGTTTATAGTGGCATGACATCAAGGCTTGAACCTACGACTCAACGAAACGACGGCGGCCGCAAGTGCGTGACCATGAGCATTCGGCTACCGCGGACACTAAAAGTTCTCATAAATATATTTTCTATGAGAAATAGTTCAGTAAATTCCCAATTTTTTAAAAAGCAGTATACATTAAAATACTAAAACCAGAGAGAGATAAGCTATTGTCATTCCCAGCACTTCAAAACAATACAACTTATTTTGCATGAACTTTCAAAGTCATTGGAGGTCTGAAAAAGAGTTTTTTATTCAAAACAGTCCCGTTACTCTCTTATAACTTCGTAGTTGTTTCAGAAATAAAATCTAATTCACTAATGTATTTTTTATGGTTTTAAATAAATTCATTCCTTTTAAGTCATTTAAGGATTATTTTGGACAATAGTGACGTGGTGAAATCTCATAAGATACCCGAAAAACAAGAAAGGAAGTTCAGCGAGCATCTATAAACAAATTAATTTCACGCGAAAAACAAATTCAATATGACTAGAGGACCTAATCCATATATGTACAAATGCCCTTTAGCCATATAGATCCATCTCCAGCTTTCAACACGACTTGGAACCTTAGTTACTTTAGATCAGTGGTGTAACCGAATGACTCTCAGGTAATACCGATTAGATTCTCAACTATACAAGCCAAACTACACTTTTTCACTTATCGAATTTCCAATAAGAGTATTTACAAGCCCCAAAGAGCTCTGCTATAGTTAACCTTTTTTTTTATTAAGTCCATTTTGTATGGTTTAATGGCTATTCATTTCATTGTCAAATTTTACTGTATTAATTTTATTGATATTCTCCATTAAATGTGGATGTTATTTCACGTAGTGTCATTTAGTAATTTTAGCCGAAAAATTTTCCTACGCCATATATAGTACCCTTCCAAATGCTGGCGTCTCAACCAATAGCACCCTCTTGTAGACCGAGAGAGTGTTGTGCAAGAACATAAAGCAACATAACATTTTTCAAGCTGTAAGTTTTCTAATATTGCCCCAACGTGAGTTTTAGTTAAATTTAGTTTTTATTAAAGTCTCACTAGAAGCAACACGAGGGATCTTGGTGATCCCTCGTGTTGCTTCGTGTCGTCCTCGTGTAATTTTGAACCTTGGTCAAGTAACGAGGACGACACCTGAGCTGGCACTCCCTCTCCGAGCTTCCACACCACACCAACGGGAGAACTTTGGGCCCCGACAGATTTAACGTGCATCAGCCCCGGCTACACGGCAGGCTTTGGCAACCAATGATCGAACCCGCTACTGAACGAAAACCGCCAGCAAGGAATCCGAAACCATAACCACTGGGTTCCCGTGGCCACTGCCCCAACGTAAGCAAGCGGTTTCTGAAAACTTACTTCTAACGAACTACTGTCTTTATTAATCGAACAGGAATAGTTGATTGTTTGTATTACACAATCGTAAAGGAATTTAAAAATCACCTTTACTTAGAATTCCATGAATGGTAGCCCAATGTTCTTGGTTGCATGGATTTTTCTGTCATTCGTGGGTTCAAATCAGGATGTCTTTTAAGTCCTGCCGTATAGCGGGTTGATGTATGTTAAATCTGTCAGGGATCCAAGTCCTCCCATTGGAGGGAGTGTGCAAATTTGGGAGGGTGGTTCTAACTCATGTGTAGTCTCTATCATTTCAACCGAAGGAAAAATTACGAGGTCCTTAGCCAATAGCCCTTATGTTGCTTCTAAATGCGACGTTAATAAAAATCAATTACTTATATGTCCTGTAGAACTGTTTGGAATCCTAAGAAAAGGGGATAAAACAATCTACTTAGCCATGAAGTTGAAATTCGCGTTCTGTGATCTTTAAGTTAGACAATAGAATCGAGTCTTCATTGCACTACAGATTTAAGGGAGAATAATTGGAGCAAGGGCATGCTGCACATTTTTAATAGAACAATCTCTCAATGTCCTCACATGATGTAGGACAGGGGTGTCCAAACCATTCATCCCAAGGGCTTTATAAACAACTAAACAGCAATTGGGGGGCTTGCTACACACTTGATCTCCAAATTAAGAAAAATAAAGACACATAGATGTTGTCTTAAATTATTTATTTAATATTATTTTATTCAGTTATTTAATAACACATTGATACACTACGCATAAACACCTGTATTAGTAAGAATGGTGAAACTATTTCCTACATGCCACAATAGCAGATATTTCTGTAGTGAGTGAGTGAATATGAGGCTTATTGGAGCAAGAACTAGATGTGGCTTTAATACGCCAAAAAAGATTTAACTGTGGTCTAGACGGGAAAATATTTTGGCTTTAGATTTGATGCCCCTAACATCAACAGTTACATGAGATTATCATAAGACAAGTTTGTTCAAATTGTTCTTCACGTTTTTCATTCTTTAAAATGTTTGTTCACACAAATATGTTGCCTATGTTGTTCCAAAGATTGAAAAGTACGTTAAAACCCCTCCCCTAACACACATTAGAAAATTCTTCTTTATACGTGTGAGACGGGGCTAAAACTCTGGTTAAAACCCACCAGTTTACCACTTTGTCAGAACGTAGGCAACTTTATAACTGACCATTAAGGATTCATTTTCTTTGAGGATGTACTGAACAGTATCTTCTGAGATGCGATTTGATTTTGTAAATTAAAAATATTTTCGGCATGGACCTTCCCCTCCAATTGTGTATATTTTTCCTGATGCTTGCTTCGATGTTGATGGTGCCAGGTTGTATTCTTTCATCACAGCCACAGTTTCATACATAATGCTTTTTGTCAGATTTGATGAAAAAGGATTTCAAACTTCGTTCTTAAAATTGCCGATACTGATCGTCGATTTTGTTTTCCTCCTCTTGACTATCGTTGGACGCTAAAATATAGCGACTTTAACAGGAACAATTAGTGGAACTGAAATTATCTTGTACACACTGTCTCTCAAAAAACCTGATAATGTGAAATAATTTTGTCACACTTATAGCTGAAAATGACTTGAAGAAATCATTAAAATTTTTAAAAATTATTTAAGTTAAATTTACCTCAACATAGTCTGCAAATATATCCACTTATGGTAGAGAGATTGCTAATGTTTCCTCTACAGAATATTCAAAACATTCTTATTAAACTAACGATATTCTCCTTCAAAGACACTGGTAAGTAATTACGCGAAGAAAATTATCATTAAATAAAATATAGTGCAATATATTTCCCAACTAGACGCTAATTGACACCAACACCTCCTCAGTCAACCGTAACTGGCAAATAGTGATCAAAAAATCAAGTCTTGAATAATCAACAAACCCTTTAAAAACTCTGCCAATAGTTAGCGTTATATGATCTCATTGACTTTGAACAGAAGTAGAAAAGGTAAGCAGTGAATAAGGTTTTACAATGTAGTAATCGGTTGGAAAACACATAACGCACTACTTCGCGCCTCTATTTTAATTAGGTAAAGACGTAACGTCCATGTAAGTGGCGTCTGATCTTGGCAGGATACACTTAAATTTCCGTAATTTTTTCCGTACATAAAAAGGTCTCTACGGGCAGAATCTCGCCCGAAGGCAGTTCTTTGGAGACCCATGGTGTAGAGGATAAGTAACCAAATGTCATTCTTGTCAATTATCTTGGCTGAAAATTGAGGAAACCATTATCAGTAGTCGTCTTGTTGCTCTTGTACTACGTTAATAAAATCAACTATTTCTATTTCTGTAATGTGCTGTTCAAACAAAACAAATGACATACAGTCGTTAAACATTACTTGTAAACTAAAATGCTCGATCCGGAATTTGAATCTTAAATTAGTGAAAGTCTCAAATTTGCCATAATTTCTAGCTAGGAATAAGGGAGAATTTTTAATAAGAGTCCATTCTTTCTCGATGAAATTAATTATTCAATCAGACAACCTAATTTTAGAAATATTACGGCCGCGGTAGCCTAGTGGTCAGGGTTTCGGATTCATGGCCAGCGGTTTTCGTTCAGTCGCGAGTTCGATCCTTGGCCGCTTAAGACCCACCGTGTAGCCGGGACTGATACACGTTAAATTTGTCGCGGCCCAAAGTCCTCCCGATGGCTTGGTGTGGATGTAGTAGAGGGGTGTGCCAGTTCACGTGCCGTCCTCGTCACTTGACAGAGGTTCAAAATTACCAGATCTGTCGCCAATAGCCCTCGTGTTACTTCTAGTACGACGTTAATAAAAACTAAACCTAGAAGTTTTACAATCAATATTCAGTGACGTGTGCTCATGGTAATTGAATAATTCGATTTCGAATATCTTTAATATCTTCGAAATTCATTACAAAGCAACCAGACGATTTACGACGAGAAATCGCATTTTCCCAGACACTTACCGTGTTTCAGAATTGCGAAATGGTTCGTCGCCAATAGCCCCAGTTTTGCTTCTAATTTCGACGTTAATTTAAAACTAAACCATCACCCCCAGCTGCACAATGACACAATAATTAGTTGTGTTACCTTAAAATTGGACATTAATACAAAACTACTGTTTGGGGGTTCTCTAAACAAAATAACAAAAGGGCTTCAAAGTAATTTTAAAAAAGTTGTACTAGAAAGCACTTCTTTATACTCTTTAAAATGAATACATTTTTATGCCATAATATATTCAAGTGATCTTAAGAAAATAAACTGAGAAATATTGTTTGTCAATAATCATTTTACATTTGAAAATAAGCGAATTAATCGGTATAATGTTAATATTAAATGAAAGGATATTTTAGTATGAATTAGATTAGTCTTCGCTTTAACAGTAAAACAGAAAAAATGTGAAAACACCCAATGAAATATTCAGCACAATTATTTTGTCAGAATAGGAATTTTATAAATACGTAGCAAATATCAAATACTTTTAGTCTTGATTATAACCACTTCCAATGTGTGTGTGTCAAAACCTTACGCTATCTCTAACAGCATCTTTTCAATCCGCTCAAAATTATTTTTCTCAAGAACGTTTTAATTAAACTTTTTGGAAAGTTTAGTTTAATTAAAATAAGATACGGGCTGAAGTTTTTTGACCGTTCTATTATTTCTCTCGTCTTCCAGGTTAATTCTTACAAGAGAAGGAACTGCAATTATTCTTCGCGGTAAAAGAGAAAGACTGGCGATTAAAATTTTAAAGCTTTCATTTAGAAATTCTATAACTTCTCCATTGTTGTCTTCCTTGCATTTAATAAATTTCGTTATTTTTTTTTCTACTCCAGTGAGTTTAAAGCTACATTTAACCCTACTTTTTTGTATTCTCATTTAGAAGTAACTTATTTTTTACAGCAAAAGATATTTTTGATAGTCTTACTTTCTAATGAAATATTAATTCAGAGAATTTTCTTATCTGAATGAAACGAGAAATTTTATAAAGTATTTTGAATATAGAACGTAATTTATTTAAAATAATTAAATGTTTATGGAATAACAATGATTACAAAACACTTCTGCAACATGTAATTAAAATGAAATAGAATTTTGGAAACGTGAACGTAGTTTCTTATTTATGACATACAATTAATTATTTTTTACATAATACTAACAACGAAGCGTTTTATTATTTTCCTTTTTGGGTATTGTATGATTTTGTAAGAAATAAGTGTTAGCTAACGGAAATAAATTTATATATTATAGAGTGTGAATAAAAATGTGTGCATTTTTAATGAAGACAAGCCAATCCTTGATTAATCTATCATATGCTGTCTTTGTGATTTCCGAATTTTTATATTATGTATAAAAAATCTATTTATTTAATTCGCGCTATTTTCAAGTAATTTTAATTTGTATGACTCGAATAGCTTAAAGGATAAATTGTTCTGTTCTACACTAAGTGAAATTGTGAAATTTGACTGTAAGAATGATGAAATGCTACGGATTTTAGGCAATTTTATTTTTTACATGTACCATTATTTCAAAATAAATTGAGAAAAGTATATTACCTGCACTTCTGTTAATTCTGATATGCTGGAGCAGCAGTCAATTCAAATAAATTTACGTTAAGCTGAATTATCAATTATTAATTAAATAGAACACGCCCTCGAGTTCTAATTTCTCCCATCTAATCACATTTAGAAGATTGAAACGCTAGATCAAGTGTTGTCCTAGTCATTGACCATGGCCCAAAATTAGGAAGTCAGTCTCCAATAGTCCTCGTATTGTCCTAGTCATTGACCATGGCTCAAAATTAGGAAGTCAGTCTCCAATAGTCCTCGTATTGGTCTAGTGTGACAACAAATTCAAACCAAATGAACCATAGGAAGGGGACTCATTTGAAGTTGACAGTTTCAAAGCCATTATTTTATGAATTGTGTTCACTGGTGTATTCTAAATCACACGAAAATTACCTTTTGAAAAATCAAATCCACTGCACCTTTAAATGGAACCAACCTTCAATGTCGTCACATAAATGAGGATTGTAAGTTGTGATAGAAGAAAGGAGTTTCACACATAACCTTTTTTATTTAAAAATACTTTAAATTATGAGGTCTATTACCTATTGCTTTCATGTAGCTGTTAAATTAAATTTCGTATTACTATCTCCCTAGGGCTATACTAGAGCTATTGGTGATGGTCCTCTTGATTTTGAAACATGGTGAAGAGATGAGGATGACACTTGAATTGGTACCTCACTTTCATAAGTCCAATATTATGTGAGGATTTTGATGCTCACTCCTCTTTAACAAGCAGTACCCCTCCCCCCTCCTCTTTCTTATTACGATGTAAATTTAGCGAAATCAGGACTGCTTGACATGAACATCGATGACAACGAAACTCGTGACAATTATCAATTATCTCCAATACCTGTAGTTATGGTAGCGAGCACGTCACCGGTGTTGCTTTCCGTCGAATCGTGGGTTAGAGCCCATATGATACTAATGACCCGCCGTGTAGCGGAGCTGATGCACGTAAAATTGGTCAAGGATCAATGTCCTTCCCTCGGTGTAGTGCGGAAGCTTGGACAAAGATCTAATACTGGTTTCTTGCTTGTCACTTGATCGAGGACGAAAATTACGAGATCAATCATCAATTGCACTCGTGTCGCTCGTGATGATAGTGAAGTTTTATTGGCGCAAGAACCAGATGTGTCCATACTGCGCCAAATAAGGTAAATCTGTGATCTAGACGTTAAAACAATGAAAAAAAATTGATCGACAAGAAGGGTCAAGGGAGAAAGTAAAGTTTATTGGCGCAAGAGCCAGATATGGCTATGCTGCGCCAAACAAGATTTAACTGTGGTCTAGACGAGAAGAAATTGAAGAAAAGACACAAATTGGTTGACAAAAAGGAGATCGAAAATATTGAAAGATTGTTAGGGTATCCCGGGAGTGCGTCACCCGTGTTTACCAAAGACAGTAAACCCCATAGGAAAGAAAAAGATCACTAGGGTGCCTCGGGGTCATGATGCCCGTACTTACCTAAAGAAGGCAAGTCCCCGAGGTCCCCTGATATAATCCTCAGGGGCAGGGTGCCCGGCTATACCCCCAGAGGCTAGGTACCCATTTTAGTCGCCTCTTACGACATGCATGACCTACAGTGGGACTTTTCTGTCATTCCCGGTCACCACACGGATCTTCCGTGGGTCAACGGAGCAGCATAGATTTGGTTGTTGTCCCATTAACCCACAATCATTCTCTCACTCGCCCCTAGGGCAATCCAGCTTGTGTAAAGTTACATTACTTCAAAATCAATAAATATATTATTTTTCGATTGTAAATTTCTAAATTTAAAATTGAATGTTCATTTCATCCCAAAAGATTATTAAGTGACCATGCATCCAAGCGGTCAAAGTCGCGAACTCTGGTCGGCGCAATTTCTGTCGTGTCGGGGCCCTAAGGGGCTTAACTTTTTTAGATAAGTACAGGAATCATAACTTCGAGGCACTCTAGTGATCTTTTTATTTCCCATGAGGTGTACTATCTCTGGTAAACAAAGGTGATGTGTCCCCGGGATAACCTATCAATCCTTCTATTTCCAACCCTTCTCAATCAACCAATTATTTTATCTTTTTTTATTTGTTCATATGTCTAAGTCACAGTTATACCTTGTTTGGAAAAGGATAGTCATATCTGGCTCTTGCACCATTAAACTTCACAATAATTTACAATAACCTTCGCGTTGCTTCTAAGTGCGGCGTTAATAAACGGCCCATTAATAAAGCCGGCACTGTTTATGCTTAATCGTGCTTTTGATTTACGATGCCACTTAGATCGGCCGTGTAGGCGGCCTGATGGACATTAAATCTGTCAGGGATCCAATTCATTTTGTTGGCATGATGTGGCAGCTTGGAGTGTGGGGGGGACATGTTTCGTAATCGTCACATTTTTTGACAGAGGCTCAAAATTATAATGTCCGTCGCAAAAGCCATCTTTTTACTTTTTAAGGCGACATTAATTAAAAAAAACAATTAATCAACCCAAGGTAATTAGGCTTTTCGTTTTATGAATTATTGTTTCAATGAAAACTAAGTTTCTGACTTCTGGTGCCAACATTGATCACTAGAGCCTAACTGTGCAACTCCCATGGTTAATCATTTAAATTAAACTCTTATGAACATCAAAAGCAAATGGTCATAGTCACGAACTTGAAATGTTTCATAGAAATACGCGTTTTTGCCCTCATTGCACCCAAGACTCATCATTCAACGGAGCTTTAGCATATTAAATCTGTTTAGGCGTTGGTCAGATGGCCTAATGGACTCGCAGCCGGCTGCTTTCATCCAGTCGTGGGTAGAGCCTTGAAGACCCGCCGTGTATCGGGGTTGATGCATGTTAAAACTTGTCGAGGTCCTAAGTCCTCCCAATGACGTGATGAGGAAGTTTGGAGAGGATGGTTCTAGTTCAGATGTCGTCCTTTTCTCTTGACCGAGGTTCAAAATTTCAAGGTCCGTCACCAATAATAATGGTGTTGCTTCTCGGTGCGACATTAATCAACCATCACATCACATGACAAATCTGTTAGCGCTCAAAGTCTGCACGTTAGCGTGGCATGAATGAGGAAAGAAGATTTCTACTCAGATGTTGATTTCTGTAAAATTATTAACCTGAAGATATTGGAATTTGTTTTGAGTAGAAATAGGAACCAGAAAAGAAAATGTTTAATAAACAAGCAAATCTGTCATTAATCGTCATATCTTCCAGTTTCTTTTTGTCAAACGTTTTTAAATTCATTTTCATCATAAAGTATTTTTCCTAAGAATTTTTTATTTTGATATTTTTTGGCGAATTTCTATTACGCTTTTACTGGTTTACTACAGATATGTTTGGTTCCTCTTGCAAAATATTCTATCGTGTAAAACTGCTAGTTCATCAGAATCTCCCTTTCAGTTTTGGCACTAAATGTCATATGTTTGCATAATACCTTGGAAGAAATTTGACAGAAGAATTTGAAGTAAGAATTTTCTCTCTTTTGCTTCATAACTAACTAACTTCTTAATAAGCCCTTTCAATCTTCCAGTTATAACGTAGAACAACTTCAATATACTTTTAATTTGCATACCTATTTTGCAATCCTAAGTTTCCTTTTAGCAATTTCACCTATTATAAGCAATTACTTTACTCTTGCCTTAAAATTTATTATTTCTAATTTCCATAGATATCTACTTTATCTTGGGGAAATTTCCTTATCTCTTCCTAGACACTCTCTAAAAAACAATAAAAGAATGAAATTTAAAAGATTCATTCAGTAGATTGAAATCAATTAATTGTGAAATCCTTTTAAAATCTAGAAATTCTGAATTCAAAAAAAATTTAAAGAAGTTTATTGCTAATGTTGGGCCAAGTCTTCCTTTAGCATGGTGTAAAAATTTCGAGGTGGATAGCTGAGATGTCGTCCTCGTCATTTGACCGAGGTTTGAAATCACGAGTTACGTCTCCAGTGTCCCTCGTGTTGCTTTTGATTGTGGCATTAATAAGCAATCAAGCTCCATGTTATCCTGGTCTAGTGGTCTGCAACTTGGATCTCTCATTTTCGTTACTTGCCCTTGGATTTAAAATTATGAGGTATATCACTGATAGTTCTCGTGTGATTTTTAAGTGCCCTCTTAATAATCAATCATTCTCTTAACAACAGCCATTAGGCATCGCAATTTTGAACTACAGTCAGATGACGATGTCGACATCTGAGCTGTCTTCCCACTCTCGATATCCACGCCACAGCAACATGAAAACTTTCATCGTTTGATTTGATGCGCATCGTCCCTTTTAAATGATTATGGGGGTCTTTATTGGATCCTGAACTGGAATATCGTTGAGTATTTTCATTCACTGACCGTGTCTCAAAGTTACGAGGTCTGTAGTCAATATCTCTAGTGTTGTTTCTAAGCACGACGCTAATAAATAATCAATCAATCAATCGTCACTGTCAGATATAGTAAGAGAAACATTAGTTTCGTGATCTCTTCCTTTCGAATAATAGCCTTTGTTGTTCTCTATATCCCATGAAACCAATTAATTAATTCATTTCGTTATATTAGAATCCAATAAGAAATGCAAATATTTAAAGTTACCAATGAATAATATCTTTCCATGAATTGTGAATAGTCAAACTTCAGTCCATACAAAAAAAAGAACCAAAAAAATCATTTTTAGTTAAACTCTTTTTAATTCGAATGAACTAAAATATGATGAGTAATATATATAAACTATTTAAAAAAGTTGGTAAGAATATACTTGAAATTATGCCATCAAATACTTCTCTCCACTCACGTATAAGAAAAAATTCACAACCGTTTAACTTGAAATCAACTCAAGTCTAAATGAGACTACCAGTAAGCCTATTACATATTTTTTTCAATGGAATCAGCATTAGTCATCGTATCGTACAGTTTTCAAACGAGTGAAAAGTTTGACGAGGGAAGTGCCATATCAGGTGTCAACATCTTCAATTGACAGAGGTTCAAAATTATGAGATCCGTCGTCAATATGTAGTCGCGGTAGCCTAGTGCCAAGTGGTTAATGTTGCGGACTAGAGGTCGGTAGTTTTTTTCGATTCGTGGGTTAGAGCCCTGATTTCCCTAAATATCTACCGTGTAGCTAGGGCTGATGCTCTTAAGTCTATAGGGGCTCAAAGTCCTCTCGTTGGTGTGGTGTAGAAGTTAGGAGAGTTGGTGTCGTCCTAGTCACTTGGATGAGGTTCAGAATTGCGAGTTCCGTTGCCAAAGCCCTCGTGTTGCTTCTAGTGCAACGTTAATAAAATCAAACCAATCCATCGCAAATATGCGTCACACATCACAATCAAATTAAAGATACAACTTTGCACATGATTTTGATATAAAAAATTAGGCCTTCGTGCCTTTACAAATGTATTTATAATGGGATAATTAGCTACTACTAATAATAAATAACACAAAACATAGAAATATATATATATATTGGCTTTTACTGGGATCATCATTCATGACTTATTAATTCGGGCTATATCCAACATTAAACGACAAATCGCTAATGTTGCTCGCTCAAGGCGAAGTCACTTGAACTTACTTAGCATTAGTGTTTTAAATTAATGTCTATAAATTGTTAATTAACGACTGTTGTTTTGTTATTCTTCATTTTCTGCTCTGTAAATACATTATAAGCTTTTATTTACCTTTGTATTTTGCAGTTATGTAATATCTTAAATTATTTGTTTCAACATATACTTTTATATCCTATCCCTTCTTATTGAAAGTTTTTCTTTGCCAATAAAGGCTGAAGGATAAGATGATTGCGCCCAGGAGGTCAATTTGTTGCTCTAATCTCTTTTGGGTGAGCTCGGTCCCTATTGGAAAATTTCCCCAATAGCTCCAGGGTTGTTCCTCAGTGCGAAATTATTTTTTAAAAAAACTCATAATCTTGAGTCTGGAAGAAATAGAAAAAAGGAAAAAAACGTTCAATAAAAAGCAAACAATGACCCAAAAAATAATTCGCAGACTAAATAGCAAGATTTTTATGTAATCTTTTAACAAAAATCTGTTTTATAGCGTATTCTAAGCTACTCAAAATTCTTTTGGAATGTGAACAGGTGGATAAACTCTTAAGGTCGGTAGCAGAATTAATATAGTTGGATTGAATTGCCTCACAAAACATCTATACTCTCTAGAAGTGTTGTGAGTATGAGTCTATTTTGTCTTGGATTACCTAAACGACATATATATCTACAAAAATGAAATAAATAACTTAATGAGAATATTTGTTCCGGCAAATATTTGGAAATTTTGAGGCACTTCTGGGAATAGATAGAATAGAGATATTTGGCCAAAAATGAAAAGAGGTGATATTCTGATTCCCAGGGTCATCAGGAAAATAACATCATTCAAGTGTTTTAGCACAAATATTATTTACAATGTAATGAAATACATATCAGTAACTATATAAACGATCAGGAACATGTTTTGTAATCCTGCAGAAAATACACATTTCTTCAAAATAATGCCTATTATGTACACAAAATCGATCTCAATGCACAATCAGTTTCAGAAATCTTTTGGGTAAAGTAGTGCTTTACAAATATGTTTCAAACTCTTTTGCAAAAATGGAAAGGTACGTTGATATCACTAGGAAACAAAATTTGATGAAGTGGATGCTACCAATAAAAATATACTTAATTCTTACTGAAATTGAATGCTGATCATGAATATAATCATAGAAGAAATTGAATTGGCTACGATTTTATTGTATTATATTGGTATATTCACGCCATAATTCCTCTAACAAACTATATGTTGTGTGCATGTTCGTTACATTAGATTTATTCCGTGTTGCCGGGGCTGATGCACGTTAAATCTGTTCGGGGCCCAAAGTCCTCCCGTTGGCGTGGTGGGGATGTTAGGAGAGGGGGGTGCCAGCTCAGGTGTCGTCCTCGTCACTTGACCGTGGTTCAAAATTACGAGGTCCGTCGCCAATAGCCCTCGTGTTGCTGCTAGTGCGACGTTAATAAAAACTAAACTAAACTAAAAACATTAGATTTATTTCTAAATAAACGTCACTTGACCAAGGTTCAAAATTATGAGGTCCGTTGTTAATAACTCTAATGTTGCTAATAGTGCGACGTTAATTAAGCCAACGAATCTTTCTAAATAAAAACATTCCTCAGGCGTTAAAGAAATGAACTCCTGAGGGATGTATTTATTTCGACGGACATCGATTCCCCTTGTTACTTTACACTGCGAAAAACGGATATTCAAAATCGAGTACAAAGTACTCACTTTTGAATATTCCACATACTAAAAATGACTCCGATTCCAACATATTCAAATTTAAGATTCCCCCGTACTCATTTTTAGTAACAAGTACGTAATCAAAATAGAAACTTCCCGTACTTATTTTTAGTAACAGGTAAGTACTCAAAATGGAAACTTTACATACTCATTTTTTAAGATATTTGTGTATCAAATATGAGTGTGGAATAAAAAAAATGAGTATATCATGTATTTATTTGTGAATCTGTTACTGCATCAAATATGAGTATGAAACAACAAAGTCAGTATGTTTTGCATTTATTTCCGATACTGTTGTTGTATCGAATGTGAGTTTTAAACAGAAAAATATATATCAACCTAAATTTTAAGGAACTTAAATAAGCGCTCCTTTATTTGCAAGTATCATTTTCTTCATCTTACATATTATTAACATACACTTTATGAAGATTTTGTTACAAAACTTCGATTCAAAATTTTTGCATTTACTGTGTGTAACAAAACTGTTACGACATTACTTTCCGGTCCTCCCGATACTTGACCACGAGTATTGTTTTTGCATGATTTTTAACAAGATCTAGTTTTATGTGTGGATAGGGGAGTATGATTTTATATGATTCTGTGAAGAACTCTGAACATTCATTTATACAGGTGTTAAAGTTGTCCTAGTGTACTAGTTTCGTTCGATATATTGCAAATTTACAGATATACTATACCAATTGCGTAGAAAATAGCAGTGTTGTAATGTACACCTGTTGAATTCTCATTAACAGAAATATTACCTTCAAGTCGACACGTGTTCAAGAGCAATACTTCTTATAATTAATCATGTCCAATTAATATTTTTGGTTGTCATGTGTTTTCCCATGTGTATTGTTTAAGTAATATTAATTGGATGGTAGCTTATTCTCATTATGCAGCAAATCTATTTTATAACATAACTTATAATACACATAACATGGATTAACTTAACACATACGTAACTTGGATTAGTAAGCAAATTTGCTAAATGTATTAATATTTATTATGATTTTAATTATAAGTTACATAAAAAGTTCTGTACAAAACTGCTTTATTTCTCAAAAAATTCAAAAGTATTAAAAGTTACATTCCAGTTTTTTTGAAACAATAGCCAATAAAGTTTTTTCATAGTGATATTCAAAGAATAGTCCCAATGTAGCTCATTCATGTCGTAAGCGGCGACTAAATTGGGTACTCAGTGTCTGTGGGTATAGCTGGGCACTCTACCCGCGGAATTATATCAAGGGACCTCAGGGGCTTGTCTTCTTTTAGTAGGTAAGGGCATCACGATCCTGAGGCATACTAGTAATCTTTTTCTTTCCTGTGGGATTTACTGTCTGAGGTAAACACATGTGATGCACCCCGAGGATACTCCAGTGATTCTTCTCTATTTTTGAAAAATTTTTCAAACTTTTTATCAGTTTACCATTTTTTTAAATGTCTATACCATGGTTACTTCTTGTTTGGCGCAGCATAGCCAAATTTGGCTCTTGCGTCAATAAACTTCATTTTCACTCATTCACATAGTGATATTCTTCTTCAGTGGATTAATTTTATACAAAAGATACTTTTGCTTCATTAGTAAATTCCCCGCTGCATAACTCAGTTAATCAAAATACCAGAATATATTCTACTTCAAAGATATAGACATATGGATCCCTAATAAAATAGATTGAATTGACTTCAGATGTTCTGTCTTGATATCTGATGCAGTTATACAAAAAAATTCAGGGCAAAGAGAATAAAAATTGAATTGTCTGTGCTTTTATTGACACTCCATTCTTCAATGTCCCTGGAAAAGAATTGTTTGAAAGTTCACGAGTGTATTTCGTCATAGTGAAACCATTTAAATGTTATTATGTTGTTCACAACGCTCTCTCTCTTTCTTTTCTTTCTTTTTTTGTGTGTGTGATGTATCTGTTATTTAAATTAGAAATATTAAGCAATCCACTGAGGTATTGTTTAATGTTATCAAAGTTTAAGATGAAAAAAAACGACATCAGAAACGACATCAAACCTATTTCTTTCTTCATGGAGGTATGAAGAAAGAAATAGGTTTGAAATGTTTTCTGGTTTTAAGAATTTTGAAATTGAGTGTGATTTAATGTAAGTAATATGTGTGTAAACATATTACTTCGATTGTTAGAAAAAGCAGGACTTACGAATTATTAGCTATTTATGTAAATATTATGTTCTTATAAATAAATATGTTACAACAGAAAATTGAATTACGCAAAAAAAATCTTAATTATCTTGGAAAATAATTTTAAGAAAATTAATTGAAGAAGAGATTAGTATCAGGAAAATAGGGAGGTCATTTGTATATCTTATACTTACTAATTTTATGTTAAAGTAAATGAGGGAATGATAATTAATTTTAATCAAAATATTAATAATTACATCTCAAAAATCCAGTACTCACGAAGCTCACTTTTTATTTTGTTTTTTTTTCCCCTTTTGATTACCTATGAAGTTTTTAGTTTATTTTTTATATAGAACTTCAACAATTCAATTTTGTTTTGTGTTTTTTCATATCTATTTATTCAATAACCCTCTAATTTAAGCCAAATGAAAATTTCTTCCTCGACCTGATAAATTATCTGCTGTCTTGTCCATTTATATAATTTCCTTTCCTTAATAAACTATGAATAATATATAATCTAATGTTATTTTAGGATAGGCTGATGTCATGATTCCCATTAAATGAAGTTTTTGTTTTTCTGTATCATATTTTTTTCATAAATATTTACCTTATTTCTGCTTCTTTCATTTTTATGAAGATTCGCGGTATTTTTTACTACTACAACTTTACATTTAAGAATTATTATTACTAGATTTTTATTGCTTTCATTTCATAGAAATCAAAGCAGGCATTTTAAAATTATCGTTGCATATACTTTATAGTTACACTTTTACAAAGCTTCACAGACATCTGATACACTAGCGAGTGGGTAATGGTGTAATGATAATGTTCCTTAATTCAATTATTGAATTTTTTTCTTGAAAATAATACGAATATTATTCTAACAGTAACGCAAAATTAAAAAGAATAAAATACAGGGTTATTCCAAATGATTCATCCGATTCCAAAATTCCATATTTTCAAAAATTAACGACACAGAATGAAAAAAATACATGAGTAAAAGAAAAAAATGTGAAGTCTTATATTGTGAACAATGGATGGATCTCGTGTGTTCTTCGTGAAACTATTTCACGAAAGCTGTTTCAGAAGCTCTCACGGAGTGACTTTGCTGTTAGATCGGTCGCAGTGGATTAGATGACTTGTTGTTATACAGCTGGGCACCTAATATGGGCCCATGTGATGTTTTCCTTTGGAGGTTTATAAAAGATAAAGTGTATGCGGCACCATTACCCACAAATTTATTTGAACAAAGGATTTCTGCTGCTATACAATCAATTACCGCTGACACTTTACGTGTTTGATAGGAATTTACGTATCCAATTGACGTTACACGTGTAGCTAAAGAAAGTTATATGGAGTACTTGTAAAAAATTTCTATATTTTTCCTTTGTGCATTCATGTATTATTTATCAATCTGCTTCGTTAATTTTTGAAAATATAGAATTTAAAATCGGATGATTCATTTTGAGTAATCCTGTATATACACATATCTAATGCAATTAAAATCCATAACATTATCATGCCGTGAAAAATTATTAATTTTTATTACATTTAAATTTACCATTGTGGAATATTTTGAAAATGGAATAAAATATAAGAGCGAATAAACATACACACAAACGTATTTTAGAGATTAACAGTGTCATTAATAGTTGGTTTAACAACAAATTGATATCAATGTAAGTATATAATAAAAGTAAAAACCGGAGGAGTTCAGATATCCAGTTTTATAAACACAGATAATAGTAAGACACAAATAAAATTAAAATTTTGAAAGAAACACCCATATTGAATTCTTATTTTAAAGTAAATTTTTTTATAAAGATATTGTTTTAAAAAATGTAAAAATTAAAGACGAATTTCCAACAGTATAATTAAAGTAAGCGGCATGTTATATATATATATATATATATAATCTGAGATTTTGTAAATGTAACATCTGTAAAAAATCATTGTTAACTTGATTAATCCGGCTGTTTTATTGATTGCTTATTAATGTCGTACTTGCAAGTAGCACGAGGCTAACTGATGATGGACATCGCAACTTTCAGCCACGGTCTATTTTGACGAAGTCGACATACAATCAATCAGGCACCCCCACTCTCTAATATGAAGTTTTTAATTGAATGATCAGTAGCCTCACTACACGACGGATCTACTGTGACTAAAAAGCACTTCAGTGTCAAAAACAGGAATATTAGTATTTTCGTTTAAAGATAAAAATTTTATACTTTCGGATATGGATAAACTTCAGATTTTTCACCCAAGTTTTAAATCTTACAATGAGTTGAAAAATTAGTGTCTTAACAAAAATTCTGTCTGGACAGTAAAAATTACACTGTTTCTAATAAATGTCTTACATTTTAATTCGAAAATTAATTAGAATTAAAATTGTACTGCATATTTCAAGCGTCTTTTTTCTTTTTTGAGGTAGAATCAGAATTTGCCGCAAATTTCTGAAAAATTTCATTTTTGTATGAATATTTCATTCCATTATAATTTATTTGACCCATCAGTTTTCCATATATTCTATAATTGTTTCTAGATATAATGTTTATTTAGGTCATTTACAATCCATTCATAATTAACTTATTTTTATACATATAATTAATATTTAACATAATGTTTGGAGAATATTAACTTAGCAAAAAATATAATTAATGATCTGCTTTGTGTAATTAATTTAAGCTCTTAATTTAATTATATTATTATAAATTGAACATTCTTCCCTCCCTCTTTATTTTATTTTCAGGCTCCATTTCTGCAGTAAGGCTCCTATATCAAACGTCATAATTTTCTTTATGAAATACACAGAAGTTGAATCATATATAATAAATCGTTGAGTTTCAAGTGAATTGTTTGTTTCACACATATTAAAAATAATTAGAATTGGCATTCCTTTCGATTTTCAAGCGTTTATATGCTTTTCAAAGCATGTGATCTTTGGCGCCATCTAGTGTACTCGAATGTAATGAGAAGCAATGTGAACTCTTTAAAGGAATTTTTCATTTGGGTATGTATATTTTCTAATAAAACGGTACCAAAACACAAAAAATCGGTATTGGGGTTATGAATCCATTATTTAACCTTCCATTTAAGATTGACTTTCTTTGTTGATACATTTAAACATATATTGAGTATTTTTATTATTCCATGCATATTTTCATGCAACTATTAGGTATATAATATAAATGAGGTTTTCCTTCGAAAAAATATCAGTATTATTGTTTACAAATCACATCCTATAAGACGAAAAATAAATAGTTTGTAACTTTTATTTTGAATTATTTTCTTAAAATAAAATTAGAATGTTTCGTTAGATTTTTGAGATATATAAATAAAAGTTCCAAAGTACATTTCCATGTTAATTGAATAGAGACCTTCACACATTCTAGGAATGAAGAATTGTATAAAAAATCCCCAACACAGAATCAGTCCTATTCTGTGTTGTCCAATAAAAGAAAATTTTAAGTGATAATCACAACTATCGTTTTTTCAAGGACATTTTGTTGAAAACCATTTTATAATTTGAATATAATTAAGAAAAGGTTAAACAAAAAAAAATTCTGTTAATCGAAAGAGAAATAATTGGCATTAAAATAATTTTTTAATTTACTTCTACGCGATAAAAATATTGAACATAATTTTCTTATAACGGCTTCGTATCTATTTTTAAATTGAATATTTAAATAAATTTGGATCTGAGGATAAAATGTAAGAGAAATTTAATATGAGCATTTTATAAGGAACAAAAAAAAACCGAATTAAGTAAAAATTATTAAGTAAAATTTACTAGGTAAAAATTCTTTAAAATTCCTTCACATTTATTTTAGAGTAACTGCAATTACAAGATTTGTCAATCACTTCGAGAAAGTAAATTATTTTTAAGGATCGTAATACGGGTTTATTATTATTATTATTTTAGCTTAGATATTTTTAAGCTGTTATCTGCTGTATTTTATTAATTTAAAGTGTAGTAGGCTTAAAATTTGAAAAATGTATATTGACAAAATATTAAATATTTCGAATTGAAGATTATATGTGCATTTTCTTTTTGAATGCATTTTCTTTTAATGAAAAAAGTAAATCTTCTGAAAAATTCAAACTTATTCCAATGTATCTTTTCATTATAATGATTTGATTTTCTGAAGTTGAATAACGAGTAAAGGAAAAATTTTCAAATGTATATCCACTACTGAAAAGAAAAAGAATTCATTTTGACAATTTTGTACATTATGAATTCACCTTTTGGGAAATTGATTTGAGATTTTTCTGACAATTTTCAAATCGTCAAATTATAAACGATAAGGTCCGGAGATGATAAAAGATAAGTTTATTTCATGTTCCAATATGTAAAATTTTAAATAATTTTCTCTTTTAGAAAGTTAATTATTACATATTTTTAGAAAGTTAATTAGTTTTTAAAAATCTCTATTGCTGGTATTATTGCAGAATGCTTAATAAAAATGCATTCATTCAGAATAACAATTTAATAGAATAATAATTCAGAATAGAATAATATATTCAGAATATATTATTCTATTAAAATTTTTGTTACTACCATATTCACCGTACGAATAATTTCAGATTTTTTTCTCATATATATTTCTAATAATTTTAATATCTATAGTTTCAAAAATTGAACATCTATATATTCTGTTTTATATTTACTTTTATTAATTTGTATTAAATACAACAAGTAGGGTAAAAAAAGCAAATTATATCTATCTTCAGAAGGATTATTATTATAACTTAATACAAGTAGATCATCTAAAAATATATCAGTAATTTTTAATAACAAATTATCTCTATCAACATAAATATGTTCATAAAAATGTAAGTAAACATTCGCCAAACTATTATTTATAGGTCCTCCATGTGGAATATCACTAATTTATTTAAATATTTTATTGTTATATTTAATATAATTCTCTCTTAATACAATATTCATTAATGATTTAAATTTCTATAATAAGAAATAAATTTGTTAATACTATAATTTTTATAAATAATTAAAATGTCTTGCGAATTAAACAGGTCCTCAAAATCGTAACTATGCTTAGCAAATGATTTATAGGTCAGGAAATTTTTGAGTTAATTTAATTATCTTATACGATTAAATTTAAGTATAAAAAAGAGGAAATATGTTTCTCAAAAATATTTATGGCAAAGGTAGGTTACTAATCAATATAGTAAATTAGAGACCGGCGTTGTTTCTCTCAAATCGTGGCTTAGAATCCTGAATCCATTTAAAAACCAACTATGTAGAAGGGTTGATGCACGTTAAATCTGTCTATGTCCTCTCATTCCTCCTATAGACATGGTGTGGAAATTCGGATAGAGAGGTGTCAGCTCAAATGTCTTCCTCGTCACTAGAACGAGGATCAAATGACCATTATATCGCCATTAACAATCGTGTTGCTTCCAAGAGTGATGTGGCCACCAAAGACCCGCCGTGTAGCCGGGGCTGATGCACGTTAAATCTGTTCGGGGCCCAAAGTCCTCCCGTTGGCGTGGTATGGATGTTAGGAGAGGGGTGCCAGCTCAGGTGTCGTCCTCGTCACTTGACCGTGGTTCAAAATTACGAGGTCCGTCGCCAATAGCCCTCGTGTTGCTTCTAGTGCGACGTTAATAAAAACTAAACTAAACTAAATCCAAGAGTGATGTTAATAAACATTAAAACAATTTCAATAAGTATTTTAGAATTTTTGTACTTGTTAATTTTTGTTTTATTAGTATAATTCCAATAATAATATTTTTAATATTATGTAGAATTAGTTAAAATAATAATATTGGTCGCACAATACACCATAAATTCATGTAAACATTAAATCAAGTAGATTACGCCCCCTCGAATAAGATGTATACAAGGTCAGTATGAGATATTCAAATACCGAAGAGAATTGTTGAATGACGAAGGTGAAAGTTAGGATTACTCAATTTGTGTTTCTTGAGAATGGATTGGGTATACTTGCCTTTTAATGGATAGCTTTACGTTTGTGTAATTAAACTGTATTTTTGATTTCTATGATTTATATACTATCTATTTAATTTTGGTATCTTATTCAATTTTTTGGCATTCAATTTTGTAGCCTTTGATTTTTGAATTTGGTGGTTTCTTAACGATTCAATTTGCTGTGTGGGAAGGTTTGGATCTCTTAAAGCAATGTTTAACCACAATGTTTTCTATCCTGAACAAAAAAAAGCACTTTAAATCACTTTATTTCCCATTCCGAATTTTTTTTCCAATACTTCTTCTTAAATTATGTTTGCAAAAATTTAGTTTTTTTATTTATCTATATCTATTTTTTTCTTTGTCACTATATATATATATATATATATATATATTCACTTAAATTCCCTTGACATCCCTCCCTCCATACCACGTGGTCTCTGACGTTTAAATTGAAATTTCTCTGATATATAATGCAAAACATAGCGAAAGCCGTATCTTGTTTCTTCTTGCCTTTACACTCATGCTCTCATTAGCTGTATCCAACGGCGGAGTTGTGTAATTCCCGACGTGTGGAAATGGTCTCTCTCTCCGCTAAAATAAAATAGTTCTATGAAACTGAAGTTGGCTTCGACTTTTATTTAAAAAATTAATTAAATAGTAATAGTTAAAAGTAAATTACGTTACATGTATATATATGGGGGGAGTGTATAATTTTACTTACATTTATCTCTAATTTTTATTGATCAAATTTTAGGATCATGAATGGTGGTGGTTTTAAAGAAAGTGTTGATTTAAGCTGCAATGGAAATTACAGTAATTATTAGTTAGGTATATACTTAATTGAAATTGATAAGGTTGTGCATTGTGCCATGGTTAAATTAACGAATAAGCTTATGAACTGTAATGAGCAAGATTTGGTTGAATATAATCTATAAAAAAAATTCTTACAACTTTGACTTAAATAATTTGTAAGTTAAAGATGCACTAATGAAGATGAAATGATTAATAAAGAATGGTTGGGATAGTATAAAGTGAGAATTATTTGAATTGTAAATGTGAAAATAAGAAAAATTATAATAATATTGGTATACAAAGTAAATCTCAAAATAATAAGAAATATGGTTTAGGAAGTTTGGTAACTTAATAACTGATAAATTATATTACAATATATGTATTAATAAGAAGTACAAAACATGTAAAATGATCAATATTGAACAATTTAAAATTAATTACAAATTTGTTTTATGTAATACTTATAAATGTGTTTACTTATTGAAGTATAAAATTTTTGAATATAAATATATCGGACAAACTAGAAATACTATTTACTAGAAATACCAATAAACTAGTAATAATCCTTATTTATAAACATAAACAAGATATCAAAAATTTTAATGATATAAAAAAGGGCAATAAAATTGAAATTAGACACTTTAATAGTCATAAATTTGAAAATGTAAAAATATCTATTATTATGATAGTGCCTAACACTAAAAGAAGGTTGTGATTTGAGAATTATTGTTCCATAGCTTATAACATTTTCCTTTCCATTATGGTTATAATAATCTAGAACTAAATAAAAATATTACACAAAAATTTAAACAAAATTACAACGAAGAACATTTTTATAGAAATCAGTTTTATATGAATTTCAATATTTCTAATAAGATTAATGAAAAAGGGAATAAAAAGATAAAAATAAAAAGAGAAAACTTTTAGGTTTGGAATCTATTAAAGAAAAAATTATATATTACATAATAAATAAGAAAAGGACTTTAATATTAAAAGAATTAAATACTTTTTTCGGTATAATAAAGAAATTAAAATTCTAAGAGATTTTATTACTAATGTAAATAATATAAATAATATTTGTCTTCCTATTGTTAAGGATACATGTAATTATATAGTTAAAATATAAAATTGATACTTATAATGATGATAATCAAATGTTAGATATTGTTGTGTTAGATTTATGCATGAATCTTTTGATAAAACAAACTTTAACAATATTTTTTATCAGAGTAAGAGCTTACTTCCTATTAATAATTTTAAGATTAAAAAGCTTTTAAATTTAATAAAAATATGGGACATATAACTATAATAATTTAGATTTACAGAGTTATAATATTTGTATTTGTGAGGAACATAAAGAATACTTAAATAAATACTAATATGTGATTGCAGGTAATCTAAATATTGATAAGGATAAGAATTTTAGAGAAATTATGAATAAACATACTAGTTTTAGAATTATTACTACTAACAACAATAATTTTGTTAAAGGAAAAAAATTAATGAAGATATTGATAATTTCTTAACAAAATTCGCAATTAACTATAATTTACCTATTAAAGTTTATAAAGATTATACATTTTATATTAATGGTGAATTAAAAAACTTGGTTAAGATAAATGATATCACTAAGATTAGAAATTTAAAAAGTTCTATTAAGAAGTTTCAAGATGAATTCATTACTTGTTACATTGATAAGGTACAAGGGAATTTTTCGGTTATTTGTAAAAACTTTCATGTTGAATCGACGTATAAGCATTTGTTTATTAATAATGCCTTTACTAATGATAATAATAGTTATAGAGAGATGTAACTAATAGAATCAAAGCTTTGCATAAGAAACAGGTTATACTTTGAATTTGATACAAATTTCTTGCTAAGATTATTAACTCATAAACTTAACAGAATTCCAATTAAAGTTACAACTGTGACTAATGGTTCACATATTTGCATAACTATAGCAGGAAAATTTTTACAAAAGTATCTACAATAAACTATTGATAGTTTTGATAATACTGATATTATTAAAAATTGTTACGAAATTATGAACTATATAAAAGGTAAAAAAATTTACTCTATAGTTACGACTTTGAAGATTTTCTTAGTTCTATTGATTTAGATGATTTACTTAAGGTTATTTTATCTAATTATAAGGAATTAAAAAATTAATAGATCTATATATTAAGAGAAATTTAAAATTTCTATTAATAATGTACTAAAGGAAAACTGTATTAGATGTAATGTTAAAACCTATAAACAAATAAAAGGTATACCTCGAAGGGGTCTAGCTAGAAATAGTTTATCTAATATTTATCTACATTCCTTTGAAAATAAGTTTAGAGATAACAATAATTTCAAATTATTTGGATATATTGATAGCCTTATTGTTTTTATAGTTAATACTGAAAATATATTATTCTTGAGTTATCCCATTTCATACTTTATATTTAAATCTCATTAAAACTAATGCAAAATTTCATGAAACAGATTACTTAATGTTAATTTAAAAATTGTTAATAATTGTGATCAATAGTAATATTTATGACAAGAGAAATAAATACTACATCCATATTATGTAGTGCCTTTTACTGATAGTAAATTAAGTTTAAATATTTTTAAAAATAAATTATAAAATTATTTATTGAGAAATATCAAGTTAGTTAATTTATCTACCAATTTTCAAAATAACTTCCATAATTTGCAAATCATCTTTGCAAAAACGCTAATAGTCTTATTATTTTTTAAAAAAGAAATAAAAAAAATTACAAATGTAACTAAAAATTATGTATATATATATATATATATATATATATATATATATATATATATATATATATATATATATATAAAATCTTTTTTATTTATTTTTTTAATTCTTAAATTATTATTTCTCTTTCGTTCTATCTTTTTTTTCTCAAAAATTATATATTTTTTTCCCATTTTTTAAATATTTTTTCTGAATAAATATGTTTTTTTGAATGATTGTTTTTCCTTTCTAGATAGTGACCCACTTTTAATTTTATTTTTGATATAATTTTTAATTTTTATAGATATTATTTGTTAGTTATTTTTGGTTTTATTAAATTTGTAAAATATTGCTCTCCTAGATTTCTTTTTTAAATTTCTGCTTAGTAAATTTAAGAAAGTAAAATATTTTTGGTTTATTTAAATAAATTTATTTATTAGCGTGGTTTTATTTGAATCAATCAATCAGTTTTTACTTTGACGGTGAATTTTCTTAAGGAGTAGAAGTGATATGGGAGAAAGAGAAAGGGTATTTGTATGAAATTTGTGTAGTGTTATATGTTTTTATAATTTTGTTAATAATAATTTTATTTATTTATTTATTTGTAAGTTATTAAAGTGTTTTATTTGATTAGGTAATTAATTTCTTTCCACATATATTTCTGTAAATTTTAAAAAGATGCAACGTCATCTCTAAATATGTGTCATTGATAATTTTTTATAGTACATTTTGTTTTAAAATGCTTACTTTTTTGTTTAATTATTGGTTCATATAAAATTTCTCTTTTTATTTAGACTTCGATTAATTTCATAATATTTTAGATATTTAATTGAGTAATTTGATCCTTTTTCTGTTAAATTGAAAATGATCACATTCTTTACCTTCTTTTTACTATGCTTGATTTTGCTGATTTTTGGTTTGTTACCATATTTTTTTAATAGAGTAATTCCCTGAAGTGTGATTGTTTGAATAGTAACACTGGTAAAGACACACATTATTCCATCCCAAAGTTTGAAACAGTACAAATTACATTACTTCTATTATTTTAAATATTTTTTTCTTTTCTTTTTCTTGATTTTCTCCTATAAATATTTTGCATTGTTAATAGAATTTTTTAGCTTTTAGGTCTTAAATTTTTAGGTTTTTTTAAATATTATATAAAGAAAACTTTTTTTGAATTTGTATGAATATTAACTTGTTTTTAATTACTTTTAAATATTTAGCTTGTTTGTTTATTATCTATTACTAGCATTGATTTCGTGGTGGATATTTTTAGATGATTATTTGTTATCTATCTTTATTGATGATTTGAATAATTTGTTGTATTTTATTCTTTATATATATATATACACATATATATTTGTGTGTGTGCATATAAACTGCTGTTTGTAGAAAATGCAACACCATGAAGGAATCATCAGAATCAAATGAAATTCGCAGCAAATGTCAATTATAGGATATTATGCAAATTAATAAAGTTTCAGAGCCATCGCGCGTGCGCGGCGCGCGCAGCGCCCTCTGAATTGATGCTGAAAGCGTATAAATAAAGTGCTGTAGCGGGACGTTGAAAAAAGTCTATGATTATTTGTTAGTGGCAAACGTTTAGTGAGACCTGAGTATGCCTCCACGACGGAAGAATAAGAAATTCAAGCAACTTACGGAGTTTGAACGAGGGAGGATAATCGGCCTTCGAGAAGGAGGATTTTCCTATCGCGCAATAGCAGCTCGTATGCAGCGGAACAGTTCCACAGTGATGCGAGTTTGGAAGCAGTGGACCGACGAGCACCGAACAACTCGAAAAACAGGCACTGGACGACAGAAGGTGACGTCAGAGCGCGATGATCGACACCTGCTCCGCATGGCGGTGAATGATCGCACAGCTTCCTCCAGGCAGCTGGCAGCACGTTGGTCTACTGCTACAGGTGTACAATTGTCGGCTTCGTCAATTCGTCGTCGTCTGCTGCGCCGTGGATTGCGTGCAAGGGTGCCTTTATACAGGATTCCCCTCACGGCGAATCATCGACGGCTGCGTCGGCAGTGGGCTCTTGAGCACAGAGACAGGCGAGCTGATTGGCACCAAGTTGTCTTTTCAGATGAATCACGCTTCAATTTGTGGACCCATGATGGCCGTGTTCGTGTTAGACGTTATGCCGGTCAACGCTGCCTTCCTGAGTGTATTATTGAACGACATAGCGGTCGAACACCCGGAGTTATGGTCTGGGGTGCGATTTCGTATCATGGACGATCCAATTTGATACGAATTGAGGGTAATCTCAATAGCAACAGGTACGTCCGTGAAGTGCTACAGCCCGAAGTCGTCCTTTCCTTCAAGGCATCCCTGGAGCTATCTTTCAGCAGGATAATGCACGCCCACATGTTGCGCGGACTGTTCGAGACTTCTGTTCAGCACAACGCATGCAACTTCTTCCTTGGCCTGCTTATTCACCGGATATGTCGCCTATTGAGCACGTGTGGGATATGGTTGGTCGGCGTCTCGCTCGTGATCCGCGTCCTGCAGTTTCCAAAGACGAACTTTGGTTGCGCATACAAGCGATATGGAATTCTCTTCCTCAAGCAGATATTCAACATCTGTTTGACTCCATGCCACGTCGTATAGCAGCACTTATTGCAGCGCATGGTGGCTGCACCAAATACTGATTTCGGACGCTTAATTTGTTTCTTTTGTTTTGAAAATTTTATCATTTATTTGTATCAGTACAAGTCGTTTCTGCATTAAATTTCATTTGATTCTGATGATTCTTTCATGGTGTTGCATCTTCTACAAACAGCAGTATATGTACTTTCAGATATCTGTAATAATAGAAGTTTAAAAAATTCTTTAAGAGGAATGTTACTATGCAATCTCATAAATATCTGCTTCTTCCATACTTAGTTTCCTTAATAAAGATTTTGATTTATATTTCTTTATTTTACTAATTTCCCCAAACTTTAATATTTCTCATGAATATAATTCCGTGGATAATTTTATTTTCAAATATTTGCATTAGATTTAATTCATTAGGTAAAATATCTATATTCTGTTTTTCTCATTTAAAATTATTCCATTAGATATACTATTATGTACGTTTTTAATTGATTCTACCATTCTTTATTGAATCTCATGTAAAGAAATTCCTAAATTGTGGAAGAGGAAAAACGTTTAAATTAACACCATTCCTCCGTCTTCTAATAAAACTATCTTCTTACATAAGTTTCATAATGTCTTTTTTTTAAAGTAATTGATTAATTTCTTAAATTTCTCTATGAAATATTAATTTAAATAGCATTAATATTATACAAAAGAAAATGTTTAGGCTCATCTTCATGATGAAGACTTATGTTTAGTATAACAACATTCCTGTGTCTTTTATTTTTATTTGTTCATTTATTTTCAATTATTAATGACATAATTAGTTTAGGTAAAATTCAAAAATTTTAGTATCATTTATCAATAACATTACACTGACTGTTATAAGAAGTATTGCAGAAATACATAAACATGTGTTTTATTTCGAAAAAAAAAAATCAAAAACTCGATTATTTCATCGACAGAAAAAAGTACATAATTTAAAAAAAAAAAAAAAAAAATGAACAATGGGCTTCTATTTCAAAACATAAGTATTTTCTTCGATTAAAAGATGGATCTTTTACGACAAAACTTCAAACAATACTGATTCAGATTCCTGTTTGGGTAATCCTACTCAATAATTTGCAACAAAATGCTTAATGCACTGTTGTAATGACATTTTCCACAGACTGCATTTTCCACAGGACAAACAAACTTCTTTGGTGTTGTTTTGGCATCATGAGTACTGACGGCGTTTATTACACGTGGATTTGGAAGAGTGAGGATTGCATGCTGATCATTTCTTTGACAAACAATGTGATAATCTCAGCTCGTTAATAAAGATCAAACTAAAGAATCTTCAAGAAATCTGAGAAAAGTTACATTCTCTTAATACATCCATAAATTTACAGCTGTAAAATCTAAAAAATATTTAAAAAAATGTAAACTGGTTTCTTGAAGCCGATTGATTTGCGTTCAATTGGTCGATTTGATGAAGAACAACTACCTCACACATAGTGATGTTAAAGAAAAAAAATTACCGTTTTCTGCAGTTGTTTGGGATTATCAGCTATCTTGACACTTATATGTTTCGTTCCAAGGACGTATTCATTTTAATATACACCAGTAAACTGTAACAGTGTTTCTTCCCTACACAAGAATTTTAGATAAGAATTGTTTGGAAATTGCATCTTTGAATATCAGTGTCAGCTCTCGTCAATTTAGATGCCTTGTATCGACAACAAAATTTACTTTCATCAAAAAAGAGTCCTTAAGTTTCTGAGTTGTAAAAACATGGACTGTTGTGATACTTCTTCCCTTAAAAAGAAACGGATCTACAGGGGTTGGACAAAAATATGGAAACACCTTTTAAAAAACATGTTTCTTTGCTTAATATGGTGTAGGAAACCCGTTGGCATCCAAAACAGCTTGCAGTCTTCTCGGAATGGATAAATACAGTTCCTGTATGTGTGCCAAGGGAATATTATACCATTCTTCCTGCAAAACGGTGGCAAGTTCAGATAACGATGTTGGCGGTGGATAACGAGAACGCACTTTCCGTTCCAATGTAGACCACAAAGGTTCGATAATATTCAGGTCTGGTGACTGTGGTGGCCAGGGGAGATGGGACAAATCCTCCTCGTGCTCAGAAAACCAGTCCTGGACAATGTGAGCTGTGTGAACAGGGGCTTTGTCGTCTTGGAAGACACCAACACCATCGGGGAACAAAGTTTGTACCATGGGATGAACTTGATCTGCCAAAATGTTCACATAACTTGGCAGTCATGTGCCCTGACACAGTTATCATGGGGCCAGCAGAGAACCACGATATGGCTGCCCAAACCATAACAGAACCCCCGCCATGTTTCACTCTTGGCAACAAGCAGTCTGTATTATAGGCTTGAGATGGCGTTCTCCAGACGTAAACTCGGCCAGAAGTGGGAAACAATGTGAAACAAGACTCGTCAGACCATATTACACGCTTCCACTGCCCTATAGTCCAGGCTTTATGACTTAAACACCACCTTTTCCTGTTACGGGCATTAGCATCACTGATGAGTGGCTTCTCAATTGCAGCACGGCCAGAAATTCCCTGTTTATGAAGCTCCCTTCTAATTGTTTTGGTACTCACAGGGTTCTGTAACACAACATTCATTTCAGCAGTAACTTTTGCAGCTGTGGTCTTCTTATTTTTCGTCACAATTGCCCTTAATGATCGTCTGTCACGATCACTCAGCACACACTTTCGTCCGCGCTGTGATTTAGCAGATGATGTTTTTCTGCTTTTCAAATATGCGGAATAAATCTACGATACAGTACCTCTTGAAACACTAAAAACCTCGGCTACCTTGCTTACGGAAGCACCTACCATACGTGCTCCAACAATTTGCCCACGTTCGAAGTCTGTTAACTCTGACATAATGCAATGACAACCTCACATAACAGTACTCCGACAACAACTGAACTTTTTAGCACATTTACGAAGTTGTATAGGTGGCATTAGTAGTCAAAAACGCCAGCGCCACCTACATATTTCATTAAAATCAATCTTTCTTTTCAAACATGCATTTTACAAGGTGTTTCCATATTTTTGTCCACCCCCTGTATTAGTTTCATAATGGCATATTCTTCAAGTTGCACACTTTCCCCCACTCATCATCCTTTTCCCAGTGTGAAGGTGTATATAGTAATTAATAGGTGACAGACAAGTAGAGTATTTCACAGTTTATTATCTCATGAACATATATTACCTTTAACGTTAACAACATCTTTCAACTCTCAACAAAAACACATTTGTAAATTTAGAATTAATGGGATAATTTTCCGCTGCAAGTGGGACATGCGTCCGCTTCCAAGAAAGTTCTTTCTCCATCTAACTAGTTCATCTTTGACACGTGACTTGATTGTCGCCCTCATACAGTGTCCGGACACCCAGATACATAAAATAATTCAAGAAATATTTAGTCTCATTACCACAGTCAATAAGAATTTTAATCCAAATTTATTCGGCTCATTTGCCATGCATTGCATAAATTTGTAACTTGTATTACCCGGCAACAGTTGATCGCTATAATACACAAATGAGAACGTTCTGCAAAAAGCGATCTAACTCAGAAGCAAGGATAAAATTGTTCTTTTTTTTTTAAATCAAGACGAAGGAGTCGATCTATAATCGTAAAATTTCTTTGAACTTGTTTCGCGATCGTTTTAGTGGATACTGAAAAACTCCACTGTTTTGATCCTAAGCCATTCAAGTTAGCACACTGCATTTTGCGAACATTGGAATAATAAAATTAACAGTTCTTACAGTTAAATGCCTCATGAATCTAATTTTAATTGGTGGGAAGAATTTTCAATCTTACTTTTTTGAATACGGTTCAAATTGTATTCGGAAATTAGTAAACTTTAAGATGAAGGCTCATTTTCTCCAATATTTTATTAACATACGCAGTAGGTCCTGTTTTTTCCCCTCAATACGCTTTCTGAAGCATATCTACCAGATTTAATGTGGCTTTCATCAAGAATTTGTCTCTGAGTTCCATCTGGAGCACGTTAAATGTTTGTAGAACGAACAATATGCTGTGAAGGATTTCATCACATTTCTTCTATTGAGGTGTCCGAACTTTCTTCAGGAATTTCCCTTTCAGAAGGAGTCTTGAAATCTGAATCGGTATTATTTCAAGTGTATATGCAATTTTTATCGAGCTAATGAAAAAAAAAACTGAACGCATCAGTACTCAGTCCATTTCAATGACATATTGAAAATATTGTTGTCATAAACATGCAATTCTCATTTTTTGAAACAATGTTGCTGACTCAAGTGCATCAACGATAGTTCGGAAGGCAAGAACTGTTGTCGGCCAATTAAATGAAGAAAGAAAAACCCAGGAGAAAAAAAAAGGTATTTCAATATTAGACGGCTTAAATCTCTATGGTGGTCTTTTTGACCACTTCGGGCCTTCTATGTGGAACATTGATCTATAAGTTTGTGGTACAATATTTTTAAAAAAGTTAAGATGCATTTAAAAACTTCAAAAATATAAAAAAAAATGTCATGAAATTTCAGTGGCTAGCAAGCGTTGGAAAAATAATCATTTCTCAAAGTAGTTTTGCGAAAGGACCGCTCCCATCATTCTAGTGTGAAATATATTTTTAAGCGAGTTAATAATGTTGCTTTTTCATTCCTATTAACTTTCATTGGCAATGTTGATTCATTTCATTGGCAAATCAAATCTTTGTGAACAATAAAGTACCTTGTGTTTGCGCTTTGGTAATACCAGGATAGTGTATCGAAAATATTTAACATTACGTAGAAACAATTATTCCAACATTATTTAAAGCATTGCTTTTATCTATAAGATACAGTTTCTTTATTTGAAAAACTATTAAAATATTTCATTACGAACACAAATTTTAAATATCAAGTAAAATTTTATCAGGTTATCTTGAAATTTTGAAGAAAAAAAAATTTCTTTGTATAATGTTTACTACAAAAATAGGTTAGTTTCAATAAAATACCAGTTAGAAATTTTGCCGGGTAGGTATAATGTAATAGACTAAATATAATATTTCTGCAAAAGAAAACTCATAGACATGCTTCACAGTTTATTACACTTAAAATACTCAAAAGAAGTAAAAATTGTTGCTTAACATTATACTAGTAAACATTGAGTTCAGTATTCCTACATGAATATTATGATTATGAATGTTATTATGGATAATATCAAAACATTCTATATGTTTCATTATCCTTTTCACATACCCGATTCACCCCAAAAATATAATCTTTATTTGTCTTAGTTTTCACTTTCATTTAATGAATGCAACCGAGGTATATGAGTCATTAATTGTTTCTTTAATCACTCTCAAGTTGAGAGAAAATGGGGAAGTGTTTACAACATACACATGCTCAAAAGTTACAGATAAGCAAAGGAAGCCAGATATACTAGTACTTCCGGTTTCAACTCTTTGTATTTCCTCAGTTTTATAGCATGATTTCTTCAGCCGGTTTGTTATATCAAATTTCAAGAGCACACAGTTACACTTGTCACTGGTATACATTTAAAGGTAATGTTTCTCTTTTTATAACGCAAAATTTGACAAAGGTATCACAGCAATAAAAATGCACTTTTCATTTTATTTGACTTTCGCATGGTTTATGTATATGTGTGAATGAGATTATTCATGAGGTAATTTTCTTCATTCTTTTAATAAAAGGTTTTATCGAATAAAAGTTTTTTAAAACTTATTAATAAGTAAAATTTTACCATTTTTGATGACTAAATATTTCAATTAAACAAAAGCACACTATTAAGTATGCAAAAATAAAATAAAATAAATGTATATACAGCAGGTAATAAAGCAAAATTATGTAATAAGATATATTTAAAAATCTTCAGCTTTCAGTCATGTTTAATAGGAATTTAATGTTAGATAAATTTTTTAAAAAAATTTTACTAAGGATGTATCTTAGATTTACTTTAAACTGCAATTTCATACTATATATTTATAAATAAATTTAGAGAAATTAGATTTTTAATATTTATGTGTATTTGTCACAATGTTTATATTTTAAAATTTTTTTAAAAAGTATACATTTATCATGCCAGGAATTAATGTGCAATTATTTAGGTATAGATGTTCACTATTAGTTTATTATTATATTCATTTAGGTTTTTGAATAAATACTTGTTAATGATTACTTAATTTTCCACAAATATTTTGTTCAACTTACCTCCGCTTAAGAAATGCTGTATATAATTCAATTTCCTTTCTTAAAATAAAATACGCCTATTTTTTCCAAAAGCAGAATATTCCAGTTTTAAAATTTGTATAATAATTCAAAAAACTTGGATGTTTTTGCTGATATGCTTGAGATATAGGTTTTCTTTCTCAATAAAGTTCAATCGGGTGAATCGTTTTCTAATTTTTATAAGCAATTATATTATTTTTAAGCAGGATTAATAGTTAATGGTTAAATTAAGCAGGTTAACAAAATATTTAATATATTTTAGCATTTTATTATAAAATACAATTGACAATTATCTTAATTGTATATTTTTTATAAGATGAATCGAAATTATTAATTAACTAATTAAATATTCAGTTAACTTGTGAAACCCTTAAATTACATTTGAATGTGAAAATTTCATTATCTTATTAATATACTTTTGTTGTAATATGCTATACTTTATTATATTTTTTAGGAAAAAATCTTTTGAGAATATGATGGCATTAAATCGAATCAGATGAATAAAAAAAAGTAAATCTGAAAGACATTTAAAGAGCAAAGGTATACAAAATTCCTTTTCTTATAATTTTCAAATTTTGGTACATTTTATATGTAAATATTCTGAGTACTGCATAGTTGAGTAATGACAATTCTTATTTAAATAATATGTGAATAGCTATAATTATTTTTGAGAAAAAACTATATTAATCCATTTGAAGAATTCATATAAATAATGCAGTTCTTTAAGATATAAATTGCTTATTAAATTTTAAAAGAATTTATTTTCACCTACTGAAAATATGAGCGCAATATGTAAATGGTTTAATTATATATAATAAACTCTTATTTCTTACAAATATTTTAATGTATGCAGCATAATAGCTCTGCTGATGTATGTAATTTCAAAATTTTTTGAGGATATAACTTATATGTGAACTCCTTATAGGCAAAATATTTTATTTATATGATACTAATATTGAGCTAAACAAAATATCTTTCCAGATGTCATTGCTGATAGTTTACATTATACTTGTGTTTGGATTCGCAAGAGCATTTGATTATGATTATGGTAATTTTGAATTGTGTAAAACTTATGAAGATCTAACGACAAAAGAACCTTCCCTGGAATGCTTTTGTGAGAACCGCGAAAATTTCACTATGCATCCCATCTATGATTTTGATATCACTCGCATCACTGTCAGAGGTTGCGGTAATGTACGAGTACCATTTGCTGCTTTAAATAATTTACAACTGGAAGTACTAGAATTTTTAGATCTTGAGAGGCTTACAATTCTTTCTTTTTCTCTGTCATCAGTTCAAGGAGTTGAAATTTTGAAGATAGCTGACATTGCTGATTTAGAAGTCGTTCAACATGCTTTTGTTGGATTGTACAATATTGACAGATTTATCTTGAGGAATGTGACAGCAAATATTTTAACAAGAGACGCATTCAGTTCGATTACGAACGTAAGACATTTTATGGTGGAGGATTCTACTTTCAAAAATGTCGAAGAGCTCGCTTTTGCTATACATAATGTTACAAATTTTAGTGCTAAAAACACGGAATTCCACACCCTGGAAAATTGTGCTTTCCTAATACATAACTCAGAAGAAGTACTTTTTGATAACTGTGTGTTTCAAGAAACCAAAAATGGCTCATTTATTCTCTCATTTGTTGATTCTTTGGTCTTTAGAAACTCTCAATTTGGAGAACTTGCAACTTCATATCTTCAGAGTAATGGTCTTAAGACATTCAGCATAATAAACTCAGTAATTGAGGAGCTGAAACCAGAAGCATTTAAAGACCTCGAAGTACATGAACTAATTAATTTCAAAAATAATACGATAAAAATAGCTTACGAAAATTCTTTGAATGCAATTTTAACTCAACCTTCCAATTACATAGATATCAAATTCTGCTGCAATAGTTTCACATGCGACTGCAACATATTCTGGTTGTGGAGCTTGAAGGACATTGATGAAAATGTAACTGTTTTGGAAAAAAACTGGTGTATAGGAGATAAACAAAAGTCTCTTAATAACTATATTCCAATTATGGATTCTAACAATAACTGTATGACATTAGAATCTAGACCTTTTAAGACAACGCATCAGTTTTTGAATGAAACTCAGTACGTTGCATCATTTGGACAAAGTTTGAAATACTCATTCAGAACCATACTTTATATATTGATTATTATCAATATACAATCACTATATTATCATAATCAACTTCATTAAAATGTTTAAAGTCAACGCTTTTATGTACATACAAGTTTTACATTTGAACAAATTTTTTAGAACTATTTAAACATTTATTATATAAAAGGTGTTGAATAACTTTTTTTATTGATATGATTTGTAAAATTATTTTTTGTTGCTGTTTAGAGCTTATTTGTTGTAAAATATTATATCTTAAAATAGATCTCTGCACAATAATGGATTATTTGACGTGCAGAGATTAACAATAATTACTTATATTTTTATTTAAAATTAAACTTAACAATTTTTATTTGAAAATATATATAGACTAATAAATTAATTCATATTAAGTCCAAGTTATAGATATATATACATCGTATTTTTAAAAAATTTAATTACTCATAAAAATGTTAATTTTAAATGCATTTTTGAGAGCTTTGATTTAGTATATGCTGATCATGCGTTAAAAATATCTCTAACATTTTATCTTTAACTGAATTAAGGCTGTTTAGCAACTGTAATAAAATTTCCAATTTACGCATGATTTTTATATTGTTAATTACTCATAATGAGCTGCTAATGGGAATATATCTACGATGACCTTACAAAGGGTAATATTTTTCAACACAAAATAAGCAGCATTAAATAAATGTTATGATGTGTTCATATTTTTACTGAGAGAGGTGTCGATTGAAATATAATATTAATGTCTACTAGTGTAAACTAAAAATGTATTTTTAAGTTGTTTGTTGTATAAAGAATGTTTTCAAAGATATTTTTAAGAACAATATATGCATTGATATCTTATCGCAAAACATTCTTAATTATATATTTTTGAGAGCTCAATATTTTACTGTTAATATTATGTATTTCCAAATGATTATGGGTAATATGTTCATAGACTACTCCGTCTAATATTATTTATAAAATATTACATGTATATTATCAATGTTTATTAGCACAATGATTAAAATTTTCTTGTTAATAGTTGTACATGTGTGTATAGTCAATTTTTATTAGAAACAATTATAATTTTCTTATTAATATTTGAAGTTTTCTTTATTTGTTATATGAATTACAGAATTTTTTGTTAAACATGAGTGTTACATAAAAGTTTAAATTTGTTTGAGACATTCAATTTTTGTTTATTACATAAAACTAATTTTCGTGTTCTTACATAGAAAAAAATCCGAAACACGTCTCATATTTAAATGTTACAAAAATTTAATGTTCATATTTATGAAGAAGATCATATTTTGACGTTTACATTACATTTAGTTTTTTAATATGTCGTAAAATGCTACATGACAATGATATATGTCTAATTTGTTACTAATTATTATGTACAAAATATTTTTAAATCTTGTTATTAATTACACAATTGTTCATTTATGATCTTTTATGTCGATATATGTGCTTAATAAAATATGTTTATATATTAATGTGTATACAAGCTAAAGTATATTATACAAACTAAAGAATTTTAGTACATATAAATCTGTCAATTAGACCAGGCGTTTTTAATCTCAACCAATCAATATTATAATTTTAATAAAATAACTTCTC
Source organism: Nephila pilipes (assembly GCA_019974015.1). Lineage (NCBI taxonomy): Eukaryota > Metazoa > Arthropoda > Arachnida > Araneae > Nephilidae > Nephila > Nephila pilipes. The sequence goes on along the minus strand of BMAW01052645.1, from coordinate 881,142 downwards.
TCAAGGTTATAACTATTTATTTTCTTATATTTTCTCAAACAATCTGAGTATAATCAAGAAATATGCTTACACTTTTGAAAATAAAACTGAATAGTAATATTTGTGTTTATTACCAACACTAGAAAAATTTCTCCTCTTAGAAATATTAATTTAAGTATCTGTCAGTGTCACTTACGCTGTAGAATTAAGTACCTATTTTTGCTTTTTTAATTTACAATATATTCAAAAATATAACTGCTCAGAGGTATTCTACCGGGACGAAACACAATTTTGATATAAAAAATGTGTTGTTGAATTTTCAAAACGTACATATTTTACTAAAATAACCGATTTTTCTTCATTTTCATACTCAGAAAAAATCAGATATTAAATACTAGAATGCATAAAACATATTTTACTAAAATGTGCAAACAGGTTTCTTCAATTTCCACTTTTCTGACCTATTCCCGACGTTAAATGTTAGCTTTAATGCTCTACACAAATATAATGGAAGAACAAACCACAATAGAATGGTTTGCCAAAAAGCATAGCGAATTTCTAAACACGCTTCAATTATTCTCGGTTATTTCAAATTCTGAAGCAAACAACAATTATTCAAAATACAGTATAACAACAATATAGTGATGAATATTCGTTTGAAAATGAATAGTGTTATTAAAAAAATTAAATAAGAATATATTACTATTTATTTCTATTTTATATACATAATTGAATGGGTGATTGGAAATGGGATAAGATTTCAAAATAATGGCAATTTAAAGAAAGACAGCCATTTGACCAATATTTGTGAAATCTATCCTTAAGACGCAAAAAATAAAATAAGATATTATATCATTTCATATAATAATGCTGTAGTTTTTCCGTAGCGGAATAGGATAAGAAAAATATTCAGGGAATATTATCTTCAGCACACTTACCACCTACAAGCCATATTTTTTAGAATCTTGCTATTTTTCTAATCATCCATTCAATTATGCCCTCATTGTTAAAACAAATTTGCGTCTAAAAGGAATACTCAGACTGAACTGATGTTTATGGTAAGTTAGACTTACCAACAGCAAGAAAGGATTAAAAACTCCACGCGGGTAGGACAAAATGTATTGGTCAAAATACAAAAAGATTATAACTTTCAATGTTATGTCGGGTAGCCATTATTTCAAATATAATTATGTGACACGTCGTGGCATGGAGTCATAACGGTAGATTCTTAACGATATCTTAACTCAACTCATCCCATACAGATTGCACTTTGGCATGTAGATCGTGGACGCGGTAGCAGGGTTATGGTCGCGGACTCGAGGCCGGCGGTTTTCATTCAGTCATGTGATCGTGTCTTGATGCCACCAAAGAGCTGCAGTGTAGCTAGGGCTGATGCACGTTAAATCTGTCGACACTCAAAGTTCTCCCGTTGCCGTGGGGTGGAATTAAGGAAAGGGAGGTGACAGCTCAGATTTCGTCCTCGTTACTTGACTGAGGTTCTAAATTACGTGGTCCGTCACCAAGAGCCCTCGTGTTGTTTCTAGTGCGATGTTAATAAAACCAAACAATTGGCATGTAGATCTTGTAAATTTTGTCGAAAGGTGGCGTCTCAACTGAACGGCTTTCAGAATTCTATTACTTTTCTATGAGGCGACAGGATTAGCAGTGCTGCTGACATAGTATCTACGACTATAAAGCAAGCTTTTGAGATGACAGAGGTATAAACACGAACGTTATCTTCTTGGCACTGAGGATTGGGGTGGGCGTAAACAAAAAGAATGGCTAATAGTTGAAGGAATTCGTTGACGTATCTCTGAGATGTCAAAGTTGTTCTGATGAAGACCAACAGTGATCGGACATCGTACAAAATCGTCCACCATACTATTACAACCTATAATCTGGATGTGTACCGACTGATAACGAATCGTTCATTGTGGCGTTGGCTATGTTGCCTTCACACAAGGGTTTGGTTATTATCCTCACCAAAACAAAAGGGATACTAATCACTAAAGATGACCCGCTGTCATTCGCATGACTCCATGCTGCTCTTCAGTGGCACCATTGCTGTCTTTATCAACGTTTTTGTGGTATTAATGGTAAACTTCGTAATGGTCTACGTGTATGCAATCCGGAAGTATGTAACCGTCTGCTAATGGCATCATAATTCGGAGAGGGTATCAATGTTCTCATAATGTCTGGAATTGTGGCAGTCGATGTGCTTCTCGGTTGCTGGGTAATCCTTCAATCTTCTTTATTCGTATTCCATGTAGCTCTATCTCTGAGCCTTCTTGTCATGAGCGATAACTTCCTTGTATCCTTTTCCACCAACAGTGTGAAACTGCAACATGTGCGCGACCGATATGACACGCAATTGGACGGAATGACCATCGGCTTTCATGCAATCCAATGATTCGACATTTCTCAAAGGCGTTCAAATGGTGGTTGTTTTCATCTCAAAGGCATTCTAAACTTCAAAGCTAGAAATTAAACCTAAGCGCACTAGTTAGAATCAAAATTACTCATTCTGGAAGAACCTTTATAGGGTTCTTAGTGGCGTGGTAAATCACGTATTTGCTGATATCATCAGTACCAAAGTGGCTGACTCTTAAATCTGAGCAGGGTTTGTATCTACATCATAAAATACATGAGTCATGATAACATCATTGAAAAATTAAGTTCGAATCTCTCTCATAATTCTCGCATGATCATTATTAAAAAATAAAAGTTTCTGCAATATAAACAAAGTATAAACTAATATTCCATTAAATTAAAAATCTTCTTTTCCTCTTGATTTTCATTAAACTAGGGGGGAAATTTCTTTGTCTTACAAGCAAAAAATCAAACTACTCTTTTAATATAATACTACTTTTATTCGTGTTAGTATTTAACTATAAAGACAAAATATGACTATGCAAATGTATATAAAAAAGAAATATGTATATAGTTGAGTTTAAAACTCTTAACTTGTATCAATATATAATTAATACAAATAAATTACAAATTTCAGGCATATTTTGAAATATCTAGAATATATATATATATATATATATATATATATATATATAACCAAAGTTCTCTCTTTGATGGCCAACTAAGCAGTTTTAACTCTAAGGAGAATTTCAGTAAGCTGGATAATCTTATAATCTAGATTAAGGACCCATACAACTTACGAGTAAAAAATATCTTGCTCGCTTTATTTTTTTCGTTGAACAAACTTCTACTCCCTAACTCGAATTCTCCTAATACTTTGAAGATATTTATCTTGTTTTACTACTTACACTGTTGATTTAGCCTTATTGGAGTAAGAAAATACACTATTTCTTAGAATGACATATATTCGAAATAACTTTGAAATTCCACAGGAGAAACTTATTTCAAATACATAATTCTTTTCAAATCGATTCTGTGTTGGAATATACAAAACTTCGTGATGACTACAAAATAATTTTATTTAATCACAAAAGAAAGATTCAAAGCCATAAACGCTGAAACATTTTGTGGAAAAATATGTCACAGGTAGAAAGATAATTTTGATCACGCGAAAACTGCACTTACTAATAATTATTTTTAAATCTATATAATGGCACTTTTAATTCTACATAATTGCTTTTTTTTAATTTCCTTAACTGCTTTTTATGGGAAAATTACTTTTATGAGAATGTATAATGCCTGTTACTATTTGAAATTCCTCATATGAAACAAATAATTGAAACATAAAATTTTAAAATACTGCTATTGAAATAAAAATGATACTGGTTCAATGTATTAAAAGGAAGTGAATCAATTTAACTTTACCGCATGCAACAGGCATAAAAAAAGCTCATATCTGAAGCCCCTTAAAATTAGAGATAGTCTAAAATGAGCTTCTAATAGAAATTAAAAATGTTTTATAAAAACTGGTTAGGGATAAATGAAGGTCTTTTCATTAAATAGTGTTAATGATACACTGACATAAGCTTCAAAGTTGACCAGTTACAGAATATATCAAGGATACCATTTTATAAAAAAAGGTGCAAAATGTAAGCTACATAAATTCATCCTACTTGCTTTTCAGAAAACTTGGTTAAATGGAGCAAAAAGTCAACGCTTTGCAACAAAGAATGCATTTCAGGTTTTTTTTCAAACAATAAGAATTTCAATTTAGATTGGCCAAAATGATAGAAGAATTATTAATATTATTTAAACACGGATTCGAGTTAATTCTTAATAAAGCTGACATCAGGCAGATGGTTTAATGCGATTTTGGCTTACTGTGGGTTCCAAACTGGAATTACAAAAGCTTTATTAATTTCTTTGAATATAACACATCTTTTGATCCACAACTTAAATATTAAAATTATTTAATTCATAGTATCATTGTATTAAGTGGACTTGTGTGACTATATTTTCAAATATTACAGCTCAGTTTAATAAACACCGCGATTTACATCAAATAAATTTAAGAATATACAATGATTGTTAAAATGTGATCAAAACAGTTGGATGAGAACTGACTTAGTAAGGATGACGCACTCTGAAGAAAAACAATTATTAAAAGAGGAAAAACATGAAAGAGAAATAAATTATTGAACATTATCTTAATTACTTCCAAACTTTCTTCAAAACTTAGTTTTACAAATGCCAGATCATGTTTTTGATGTTAGTAAGACAACTACCAATTAGTTTTTGAATATTTAGTAATAGTATAATTATTATGCATTATTTTGGAAACAGTAGATAAAAGTTACTTTTTTTTTGAAAAAAAATTATGTTTGCGTAAGAATTGCAATTTATTAAGAATTAATTTTACTGTGCATATAAATTTATAATTATTAAAGATATCAAGAAAAAAATGATACACATGAAAAAGAAGAAAAAAAACCATTTCTATCTATCGTTTTAGTACACAGTGCAATAACATTTGTGCTATTAATTATCAAAAACAACTAAGCCAAATTTATAAACAAGTAATTGGCATTAATTAACACTTCCTTCAATTTACTCATATATAAAATGCTTTGTTACTTGTTAATCTATTTATTTTAATGCGTTATTACCTAATTATTTTTCTACTTGCCTAGCATATACTTTTATTTAAAATAGAATAACAATGAAATTCATTACTTTCTTCGAAATATTTTAATTGTATGTTTTCTGCACATTTATATATCCCATGCACCCATTTATATAATAATTTCAGCTGGATTGAGCCAAATATTTTTTTTAATTTGGAAACTAGATGCAAGTACAGTTTTAAATCGAAACTGAATATTTCATACAAAACATATATTTATAATTAATCAGTTAAAATATTAGCTGAAACATTTACGTTGAATAATTATAATTAAATAATTCAATATCAAACCTCAACCACTCTTAATTAATGATATATTGGAATTATAACAAGAATGATGTAAACTAAAAATCAAAATTTTAAACCAGATGTTTGTTATAGTCCTATTTTTAGCATTATCCTTTTTTTAAATTTTTCAATTAATTTCTTTTTCCATTTATAATTTTAAAATGTTATTTTCAGAATGATATATAAGTTGTAAAAATATAATGTATTTAAACTATTTCAATTTAATATATCAAGCTTATTTCTTAAGATTATGTACAACAATAGTTTTAGTAAATTAATATAAAAACTTCAAAGTATTTTGAAATTTCAATTTAATGAGTGGTTTTGATTCTTCAGTATAAAAAAAGTTTCAAAATATCTCAAAATGGTATACAAAGATTAATTCATTTATGGACAAAAAAGCATTTTAATTCTAAATGAGGAAATACTACTTTAAAACATAAAGCAATTTTTCTATAAGTAAGGAATTTAAGTTTCGGTACGTGTGACTATGAATTTTCTATAAATACATATAAATTCGATGCGCTGTTACAGTAAGAACATGACTGAAACAGTTTTTACTTCAAGAAGAAAAGTAATAAAATTTAGCACTAAATGAAAATATAATTTTCAAGATATATCATCAAAAGAATCCAGGTCTAAAAATAAGTGAAATATATAATAATTTGTTTGACAGAAGTAATTTGAAAACTATTTTATAGATTAACAACAAATGAAACGTCAATGAAAGAAACTGATACCACACAAGGATAAAAAGACCCCGTCAACTTCATATTAAAATGGGATTTTTATTCAAAATCTGTATCGTTCTGTTATCAACAAAAAATAAATTAAAAATATTTTAAAGCAATATACTGCTTTGTATTCTGGAAAATTTTAGGGAATAATTTTTTCTACGAATAATACAATAAGTAAACGTAATTCTTAAATGTAATGCAAATTTTGCAGATATTTGAATTTTTTTTTTCGTTCTTTTGCATTCTGTTTTTTCACCTTTGCTGAAAATAGAAATGCATTACATACACACTCATATATATAATATAAAACTATGAATCAGAAGAATAGAAAAAACAAAATATCAAGAAATTGGAAAATGTTTGGAAAGTTTTAAAAAACTCTATTTTTTTTTGAAAATACAAAAAAAAAGAGAATAATATATTTAATTTTGTAAAAGGTTTTAGACATTTAACCAGGAATATTCTAGAATTACAGGCCTAACTATCTCCATTAACAAAATTTATTATTGAAAATTGGTTTTAACACCAAAGAATATAAATAAATCAATATTTTTGAAACATAAATCCAAAGAAATAAACACCCCAAAAAACGAGAAAAAAAACCTCAAAGAATCGAAAGCAAAAATAAAAAAAATCAAAATTCAAAAACTTAGGAGAAAAATCAAGATTTTGAAATAAAACACTTCAGTTATATTTAAATTACATACAGTAATACATAGAAATGCAAATAAATTTAAAAATTCACAAAATGCAAACGAATCAGAATATGAAAAAATAATTCCTAACATTATTTCCTCATTATTGATTTTATTTCAAATAAAAAAAATACTTGAAAAAGAAAAAAACATGAGTCAAAAATATGCTACGTAGCTAAACACCAGCTATCTTCGCAGATAGAATTAAATTTTCAAGCATTACCAGAATTGCCATTAATTTCATAGAGTTACCACTAAACTCTAAAATAATTACTTCTTAAAATGCTGCCAGAATGCAAACTGTAAATTCTAGAAACACCCACAAAACAATAAGAGGCCAGTTTAAAAATTAAGAAAATTGAAACAAAATTATAACCAAGAGCTTACAAAATCAAGAATTTAAAAAAAGGGCAATCCTCAAAGGAATTTTTCAACAAAATTAAGAAATGCAAAGAAACAACAGAAACATTTCAGAAAATATAGCAACATCATCTATTAATCTATCTCATAACTGAATCTTAAAAGAAGTATTTTAAAATATATATATTTCTTAGGAGTCGGTTAAATAGAGATTTTTTAAAAAATGGAAAATAAAATATAATTTCATAAATAGAACTTAATAAATGAAGAAAATATAATATGGAAAAAATAAACAATGAAATCAAGTAAGGAATAACAAAATTATCAAAAAATTCAAGAATTTTAATATCAAAAAACAATCAATTAACCAATTTTATAGTTTTCATAATTTCTTTTTAAAAAATTAATAGGATAAGCAGCTTTTTCCAATGTAGAAAAGAAATGATTCATATTATTTTCAATATTGGAAGGCGTATTAACTCATTTGATATTTTCTAAGAAAATTATATAAAATGATTCTAAAAATATTTTAGCCTCAACTGCTGTTATAGAAAGGAACTTTATTGAAGGAAATTATACTTATATGTCTTTGAATAAATGTTTCTAATAATAATAATATTCTTAATTTTTATATGTTGTTTAAAAATCTGTTTTAAATGAGTTTATATTAGTTCTAATCAAATTTAAGTAAGCATGATGAAAGATATATCTGATTTAATTTCTGGGATAAGATTAATTTCCAAAATTATGACATTCTCAACATATCTAAAAAACTTGAAGTTATTATTTTCTAAAAAATTATATTCATAAAATTGTAAATAAATATTAGCAAGACTATTACTAGAAGGACCACATTGAAGCACACCTTTTATTTGCTTATAGAATTTTTTCATTTTTTTTTTCAAATATAGTTTTTTTTAGAACAAGATTAATAGGAGATTCAAATTTTTCATAAGAAATTGAACTTTTAAGTTTTAATACTCTAAAGCTGCATAAAATATCTTTAATAAGTCTTCAGTACCTATAGAATTAAACAAATCTTCAAAGTCATACAAATGAACATTGTAAAACTTTTTATCCATTTTATTTATTTTAGTTATGTAATTATTTGAACAATTAGTCGCAGTTTTAAAACGGAAGAGTTAAAAATATATGTTTAACTACATTCATTGTAAAACCTACGTTTTTTATATAAAACTTAATTCTATTGATTATTTTTCTATCACAGTTTTATATATATATATATATATATATATATATATATATATATATATATATTCAGAAATATTAGGTACTTACGTATTATTTTACCGGTGAAACAAAAAAAATGACTCTAATACAAATGAAGCCTACTGGTATACGGATTTGTTTACTGATACGAGAGGCACTGCTTTCGAAAGAGAAAGCTAAGCTCTAAACATCTGTCGGACACTGGTGTTTGTCTCAAGCGTACTTCTGTTGTAGAGTCAGGTTCGTTATTTAATAGCCACACCTCTTATATATGATAAAAGATACCTTTTCTACTGTAAGATTGAAAAAGATATTTAAGCCTGAAAATTTTTTGGAATTTAATTTAAAGCAAAATTGTAGTAACATCAGAATTGCTTCAAAAAAAAACAAGATATTTACAATAAATGGGGTAAGTTTAAATAAAATTGTTTAGATGCAGAATTTAGTTCGAAATTGATAAAGAGAAATTTAAAGTATAACAAAGATAATTTTAAGTTTTCATGTGGATTGGCTTAAAAAATGTTTAGCTTTTACTTAATTTATTTCTAATTATTTTTTTAAAATTTCTTTGTTACTATTTTTTCTATTTTCCCTTTTTTCCTCATTTTTTCCTTGTTTAAAGCCTTAAAAATCCTTTGCTACAGTAATTTTTTTTCTCTGTTAAATGGTATTACACTTCAGATTTTAACAAAATGGTAAAATATTGGTTAGTTTATGATAAATTTTGATTGCTGTTGTAAGGAATTTATCTGATGTTAATTTTTAATCTTTCTTAATTTGAAAAATTGAAGATTGATTGTTCTTTTTTTTTTTTGCTTTCCTTGGTTAATTTACTTTTCTTATATATATATATATATATATATATATATATATATATATATAACAGAAGAAAACGACGCACCTAGAAGGAGTTGCCCGATTGTAATAAAATTTCGTATGCAAAGACATTTGGACAGAACATGCAAATGATTACAATTCGGTGTCCAGTGAAGGAATAGCTGGAGCTACAGAGCATCGGAACTGCGTACTCAGCAGGTGTATATAAGAAGCGATTCTCAATCGGATGGTCAAATTTTCTGTTGCATTGCGATTTAAGATACCTTTCAACGACTGAAAAAATGCCTCGCCGCAGGATTCGATCTCATTACGAGCAACTGTTTAAGTTTGAAAGAGGTCGTATCATTGGATTGAATGAGGCAGGTTGGGCAAATCGGAGAATCGCTCGTCGTATAGATCAAAGCAATGCGGCGATTGGAAGATGCTTGCAAGAAACGGTGGACAATGGCAGATTTCGGCATCATGATGGTAGCGGTCGACCTAGGGCTACAGTAGATCGGAAGGACAGAGTGATTGTCAGATCAGCTGTCACAGCGCCTGATTCATCGTTATCAACCATCAGACGTGCGACCCGCATACGAATGTACACCATGACCATTCATAGAAGGCTGATAGAACGAAATCTACGCTCGTACCTACCGCAACGCCACCTGCCACTCACGCCTGAACACTGACGAGACAGATTACAGAGGTGCTTGGCTCAATCAAGTTGGAATGAAGCTTATTGAGGAGCTATAGTGTATAGTAACGAATCCAGTTTCCAACTATGTCCTGATGATCATCGAATACGTGTCTGGAGACGCCCAGCGGAGCGTGCCGATCCTGCTTTCACTATTGCACTCCACACAGCTTCTCATCCAGGAGTTATAATCTGGGGTACCATTTCCCTTGATAGCCGAACCCCTTTGCTCGTCATCAGAGGCACACTTACAGCACAGCAGTACGTCGACGACATTCTGAGATTTTTTTTCTACCGTTCCTTTTGAAGTACCCTGGCCTTTATTTTTCAGCAAGATAATGCAAGACCACATACGTGTCTTGTTGCTATGAACTATCTTACAGCTTGTCAAACACTTCCTTCGCCATCCAAATCTCTCTCCAATCGAGCATGTCTGGGACATGATGGGAAGGTGACTACATCTACCAGTGAATGTTGATGATCTAGCTGGACAATTGGAGAAAATTTAGCAAGAAATACCACAGGAGGCCATCAGGGAGTTTTATCACTCTATGCCACTTCGTGTTGCAGCTTGCATCCAGGCTAAGGGAAGGTCAATACCTTAATGAGCTCATTACATAGTAACTGTGTAACTCTGAAATAAATCATTCATTTTTTCTGAAATTTTAATCATTTTCTATTCTGTACATAATTTTCCTATCCGCAAATTTTTGTATCCATCGCACAATTCCTTCTTGGTGCGGTTTTTTTGTTATAGAGTATATATATATATACAGAGGGAGAAATTGTATGATTAAATTTAAAAAAGAATTTTTAAAAGTGAAATTTTTATAAGCTTCTGTAATCTAGCAAAAACTATAAGTATGATGATTCGAAGATTTTTTGAAATATTTGCCACTTCATTACATTATTTAAATACCTCCTGGCTACGTAATTTCAAAGCTAAGAAAATCTTTAAAAATATACTATCTGATTTTAAATATTGATAATATTAGTAAAAATTAAATTTTTAAAAAATTATCAAATATAGATGGAAAAAAATCTTTCAAAATAATTTGTTTTTAAATATAATTTAAAAATTATTGTAAATATTTATTACATTTTTTCTACATTTATAAGAAACCTACTTTTTAGTGCTATTTAAAGATTATTTAAATTACAGGAATACATTATCTAATTTCAAATGCGAATTTTTTTTTTCTTGAAATAATATTTTCAAGTACTTTTGTTCTCTTGCTTCACTTAGTTTTTTCCCCAAAAGAGTAGGAATTATTTTGTTTCCGACTATATCAAACATGGAAATTTGTTAGATGTCTTACCTTAGATGCCTTACCGGGGAGTGTTTTGATTATATATTCTAAATTTGAAACTAAGCTTTAACATTGGATCTAACCTGAGAATAATAACTTTAATAGAGTAAAATGCACTTTATTTTACTAAATTAGTTAATTTTGCTCTGAAGAAGCTTTTATCATGCTTATATTCCTTTAATTAATTCTCATTTAAATTTTATGCTATTTAACGGGAAAATAAAAATTAAAATCCTTTCAATATCTTGTTTTAGATGAGGGTAATAAACAATATTAAATATTTAATGCTGTTATTGAATTGTTAGTATAGATGTCGCCACGAGATGGACCTGAATTTTTTTTTACTCTTAACTCCTGCAGTATTAAGCATTTTATTTAGCAGGTCAACTATGCCTTCCGGCGATTGTCAACATACAATTCATGTTTTTTTAACTTACTGTTATATATACGGTGGTCGTCAATAGACCAAAAGTACCCAACAATAATTTTATACTTATATATATATATATTATTTTTACTATACGCTCAGTCTTCATTTATAAGATTTTCCGTTTCTGTTACTTTTATCTACTTGAAGTATTTCTCATTGTGTGCAAGTTGATTTATGATTTACGAAGCCTTCACATAAACTGAAAAACGTGGAAGGTTTGAAGATGTAGGAAGTAGGACGATGATAAGTATTAAAAGAAGAAATAATCACTCAAGAAAATATATCCAGCAGTGATATAGAAAAATTACTGGAGAAAAAAAGATTTGATAGAGAATCTAGGAATAACGAAAGGAAAATTGACACAAATTTTCGATGTAGTGTTTCAATTTGAAATTTATAATTTTGATTAGACAAATTCAAATGTTAGCAAATTATTTTCGGTCACAGTGATGCTAAAAAAGTTGAATAATTTACCAGGCCTTTCGACATAAATCTAATTCCTTAATTGCGAATAAAACAAACAGATATTGTAAATATTATACAAGATATCAGAATTTGGGAAAAGATCTAAAAACAGTGGGTAAACACAACGTTAGATAATAAGTATTCATTTCAATTTGAGGCATTAGTAATGATATTACTAATGCCTCAAATTAAAACAAAATCTACAATTTTTGAATATTCGTTGAAAACTCCGATAAGGACAGGTTTTGTGTGAGGGGTGGTGAATACATATCTCGAGATAAACTTGATGAAAATTTATAATACATACATTTCACAGAAAAAGACAATTGACCCCAAAAAGGATACAGTATGGGAAATTTGAAATGTTTTAAGCAATCTGAAAATCATATTCTCAGGAATTTTCACAGGGAATGCTAGATTTCTAGCAGAACATCCCATTAAAACGGCATCGGTTTGGACTAAAATTATTTTCGTTTTGTGATTGTAAAACTAGAATTATTTTGATTTTTTTTAATTTTTACTGATTTTACGCAAGATCTGCCGCAGAAGGAACCAACTGTAGATGCTGACTCTGTTAAAAATATCTCATGGAAATTATTAAAGGGAGAAGAATCTTTTTTATACCGATAATTGGTGCACCAGTCCGAAGTTAAAAGCCTATTTGAGTCAGAATGGTAGAGAATTATGTGGTACTGTGGGAAAAAAAAAAAAAATTTTTCCTTAGATTTTCGAAACTAAGGCACGATTGAAATAACATTTTAGGAGAAATTTGTCCCTGAATTAGAAAGATTAAAAAAATGTGCCTTTTATCACTACATTTCAAATGGTAGATTTATGGATTATGGAAAAATAAATAATCTGAAATAATTATGAATCCAAACTATGTGGTTGATCACACCAAAAATATACGAATATTTAATACAGCTGATATGCAGTTGTCTTTTGTTGAATTTGTCATTAAATATGTCAAGTGGTACAATTTTTTCATTTAATAGATTTGTCAATTTTAGATTCATATTATTATATTTAGTAAAATCCGAAAATAATTCTTTGGCAATAATTTTTTTTATTGGAAATGTAATTTTGCATGTTTTACTCGTTAAGAGATATGGTACTCTTATTGCATGGCGTGTTCTCTCCTTGACAGTAAAACTATCTTTCCGGCCATAATAGTCGTTCAGAAGAGTTGATAACAGAGTCAAAAAAATTCAAAAACAATATGTTTCGAAAAATACTTTGTTCCTAATCCTGTGATAATAAAATCAAAATAGCTAGTTTCATTCTGCACATGTTTAAGTGAAATATTTTAGCCTATGTATCACAATGAATACATAACCTATTTTTTCTATTTTCAGGGTGTTTTTTTTTTCTATATTTCTGAAGCTATCGATTGTACCAAAAGTAATCACAGATAATGGGTTAAGTATTGGATGACAATTACATTTACTGATACTATTGTTTTTGATAAGTTATTCGAGTTTAATAAAAATTTAATAACAAGAAAGTGATAATTTTAAATGACTTTAACTAATACAATTTGTCTTCCTCTGTGCATGGAGCAAAAGTAAGTATCTAAAGAAATTTTATAATTAATTACAGTCATTAATTTTGTTTTGATAAAAAATCATATTTATGGCATTGAAATTAAAAAATTCAATTTATACTTTCAAGTTAAAAAAAATTAAAAATCTTAATGATCGATTATTTATAGAAACAAAATTTGCATACTTGATTATTTAATGATGTATAATTTATGGTTAAAATAAAATTTAAAAATATTAATTTATTCAATTTATAGAAATTTTAAATATCCCATAGCTATTTTTAGACATTAAAATAGATATTATTTTTAAGAGAATATAAAAGCAAAATAGTTCTTTAATAATGTATTCTTTTCGTTGAGTAATTTAAAAATATTTCTTCTTATAATTATTGTAAAAATACATTTAAAAAAGTGTAATAACAGGAAAGAGAGAGAAAAAAGGATGCTTTAACATGCTGAGCATGAGTAAAACTTCGTACAGCGCACTTTGAGGAATACACAAATAGTTTGAAAGTAATAGACAAACAACTATGAAAGAATGGCAAGAGTATATTCAATGAAATATCTTTTTTACATGACATTTCTCAAAATTTTCCTAAGCGGAAGAAGAAAAAGAAAAAAAAAAATTTAGAGATTCATATATATAT
>BMAW01052645.1:778081-864288 GCA_019974015.1 Nephila pilipes | reverse complement strand
ATATTTGAGCTATTGAAAATATTTTGAGTTCTGATGGGATTCCATCAACCAAAGTTATTTACATTCATATATTGATAAAATATTGCCAAAATGTAAATAAAAATAATATTTAGAGTTTTAAAATATGATGAAAAATTTTTCTCATTAACATAATCAATTACACTATTTAGCATATTAGAAAATACTCAAAATTTATTTAAAAATTTGAAGCTTAATTTTTCTTTTCAAAGCTAACGTTGTTTTCTTCTAGTAGTAGCTTTACTATACAAGATTTTTTTAAATAACTAGCCCGTTTCAATATAAAAGTTTTGCTTACTTTTACTTTTATTTACTATTTTGAAAGTTATAGGTCAAAAATTAAGGGGTGGAATCTTTAAGAAAGAGTAATAAAATATATTTTATTTGAATTCTTAAAATGATTACATTATTCTTTTACTAGACATACAAAAACATCGTGAATATATATATATATATATATATATATATATATATTACTTACTTATTATATTATTAGAATTTACTTAATTGTTTTACATGAAATCTTGAGATAAACTTTCTCATGAGTATTTTAAATAATTAACGTATACCATATAATAAAGCATTTCTACAATTATTTAGATTAAAATGAACCCTGAAAATTTATACATAAATAGAATAAAGCACTTTAAAGCAATATACAATGAATTTTGGATACATTCAAATACAAATATATTTATTAAGCTAAATTAAGAACATTACTTAAATAATTAGTTAATGTTTTAATTTACTCATTATATTGTGCATATTTTTATTTTTCATTATTTTTTAAAAATTCTCTTAAGCTAATTCATATTATAAATTATAAGGTATTATAACACAATTTCTTACTTTTCATATTTTTACAAGCAAACAGTAAGGTCATTCAGTATCGAAAGGAAACTATAAATACTTCCGCTTGAGAAAGTCCTGTGACTTCCTGAATTGCTTTATAACCGAATTCGTCATTGTGTTACATGTAGTTCATCGATAAAATCCCTGAAGAGTTTACTACAAAAGTCATGATGGTATATAAGGTAATTCTCATAACTTCTTCTTTTCTGAAATTATGATGATCAACTATAGGTTATTGTTGAGCATTTTTACTATAATTCTTGTATCTATACTTTTGTAATTTTATTAAATTAACTGTTCACGTAATTTTTGAATACTGAAAAAATACTTCTAATAGCAAAATATGAGCAAATCCTATCTAATTCTCCCTACTCTCTCAGAAATAAGTGATGCATTTTTCAAAACTATGCAAGCAATTATATATTTTCTTAAATATTTATTTATTCTTTTTTAATTCGTTTCTGTCCGTAAAATTTCACTTTTATGTGTAAGACAAGATACCTTATATTTAATTTAATAAAGGCATTAACAAAAACCTTAGTTTCACATATCGCTTTCGGAAGGATTTAATTCATTGGTAAAAAAGTTTATAAATTTTTTTTCCATATTTGACATGATGGTAGTAGGTACATTCAGTAAAAGGTCACTATTAGTAAACGTAAGAATATAATTATCACTTGCTTTTGAATTTAGAGTGTATTATGTGGAAATATCTCATTTATTGGTCTTATCAGTTCCTCAATTATGAATTATAATATTGTTATCTTATTTGGAAAAATATTTGAAACTCTTTATAGAAAAATATTAGAAAGTGTTCAAAAGACATTTTGACACATACAAGAAAATGAAGTTTCTGTGCATTAAATTTTATTGAGAAACCGAAAATGTCAAAAATATTATCAGCCGAATATAAAATACATTTACAAAATAGTTTAAATTAACACTCAGCTAGCACATCAGAAATCTATTGGAATAAAATACATGTGGTTAATTTATTTTATTACATTTGCAAAATGATTACAAAACAAACTGTCCTTTTTGTAAGTATAATATATATGAAAGGAAATAATTTTTTCTTTTTTTCGTGTCATAAATAATATCATTGGTTTGAAAAACAAGTTCTGTATTTTAAATTCCTGAAAAAAGTTTATTATACCTAATCAGAAATAACAATGGAAACCAAGTGTTATATTTTTCCAATTACCTATTGTGTGTTTGATGAATTATTCTTAGAGATAAGCTCCTAATCTCCCAACTACTGGAGGGGTTAAATATGTCTTAATAAGAAAAGCTTTTATTAGATAAGTAAATATTTCAGAAAATTGTTTTTGTAAATGACTGCCTGTTTGATGTATAAATATATAGTCATTACATATACATAAAGCAAATTGTAGAAGAAATATTTTTCTAATACAAATTTAATTTATTTCATTAAGTGTCTGTAGCAAATACTGAATTATTAATTATCGTCTGGACTACTATTACTATCATTAAATTACAGTGGTACTTTTATTTACAAGTTTAATTCGCTCCATGAACAAAATCATAAACAAAAATGCAAATTAATTAAATTGAGTTCTTAATTCATTCTTACTCTTAAATTCCTCCTACATTTAATATAATAAGGCATTTATAATGAACAAATATTCTACACAAACGAAATTAAACCAAATATACTCATACATGAGAATCCAAAGAAATAAACAAATTTTGGTGAAGACGATTTCTGTCACTTAAACCCAAATATCCGCATATTTAAGAGTACTGTCATTTTAATGGAAGTAATAGTACTCTTACATAATTTTCTTTTTCTTTTTTTATACTTGAATTTCTTTCATCACTTTAATCGTGGTTTTTTCAAAATAAACCTATCCAAAAACTAAGTATCTTTCTTCCTTTCAGAATTTTTCTGGAATGATTTATCCAATTATAATTAAATAACATCGCTACAAGGCCAGGTATACCTTTTTCAGTGAATTTCTGTAGAATATAGTTCAAAATTGTTTTTCTCATATTATCAATAGTTTTTTTTATCTCATTTGAAGAGGTAATTTCTTCCGTTCCGGTGAGATAAACATATTTAAACTTCACGATGTGAAAGACCAAGGAATCTGAGCAGAAAGGTGGTTGTGAGATGCCACCGAAGTGGACTAGTATCTCAAATTCTGTCAATCAATTCAATGTAAATAAGTCGGAATGGTGAAGGATTGAATCTCAAAAGTTCGTATGTTGGGGCATTGTCATCTCAAGATACTGCAGTAATTTAAAAATACCAAAACTTGTATTGGAAAAGGATATAAAATTTACATCCCTACTATTTCAGAATTAGTAAGAGAATTGTATTTTATCCTTTCGTGTTACGTATATTTATGCTACTTACAGAAGAGTCAATTAAAGCAAAATCGAGTTATAACCTGATTTAAGAGTCTTGAAGTAAAAAGTACTCTTGGAACCTTTAGTAATATCACCGTGGATCATGATCTAGCTTATGGTTCTTGCACATAACTGCCTTTAACAAATTGGTTGTCAAGTTTTTAATTATTCGATGACTTGATGTCTTGTGATTTTTGAAATATATTACTTTATTAATACTATAGAACATAAAACCCATCAATGTCTAGATGTACTTGGAAATTGTAAAAACGTGATTCTTTACAAATTAAGGATTAAAATTTCTTTAGTCTTAGTCAGGAATGGACAACTATTTTGGGAAGAGTGCCACTATCTGAACAAAGAGAAATCATGCGTGCCACTTACAATTTTTTCAACTTAAAAAAAATATAAAAAGAACAAAAAAATGCAATTTATAAGCTATTTATGAAGTTTTTGCAAACAACACATCTTTTTTTTTATGTAAGTCTGAGTTGTGGAGGTGCAAAAAATAATGTAACAAATAAAACAAAAGATCAAAGTTAAGTTTTATAGACAAAAAACATGATAAAGTTTTAGTCAGTTAAGCTAGGCATAAAATAAAATGAATAACTTGTAAAAAAACATTTGATCCTAAGTAATTATTAAACAGTCAGTACTTTATTAGCGTGAGTTTTGAATATGTATTATTTTACCGAATCATATATATATATATATATATATATATATATATATATATATATATATAAATGTGTATGTATACATTAGGATTAGTTCTTGAAATTGCTAACAAAATTTAATGTTTTATGTGCACATCAGTAAAATCTTCAACAATATTTTAATTTTATTATGTTCATTTATTATTTATTTTATTATGTTCATTTATCAAGCGTGTATGTATGTGTGTGTCGATCAAAATCTATAACATTATCTGAACTAAATCATGGAAAATCACTTGTTGATACAAATTTCCAAAACTCAATGTAATTTGGATCAATTGCAGTTAAAACAAGTTCCTATTATTTGCTTTTTAGTATTGTATGGTGTTGTAGGTCAATAATTTCAATTTGGAGTTCATGGCTAGCAACTGACATCTTACAGGAAAATTGAAAAATAATTAGTGAAAGACAAATATTTTCTTTTATCTCCTTGAAATTCAAACCTAGCACTTAATGAATCCTGCAAAAAAAATATTAATTTTTTTAATTTATCGTATTTCGGAGCATTATTGAATTCGGTAAATATTTCAATCATATGTGAAATGTGTTTTTATTTTTTTTCTCCAAAATCACAACGAAAGCGTAAATATGTGCTCATTAAAGAATATATGACTTTCTATGATAGAAAAATATAATTTCTTCTCTATAACCGCAAATTTGAATTGTTCATATGCTCCATAATATCGGTGAAAAATGCTAAATTCCATAACCTAGCTTCATTCTTGAGTACTAATTAAGCACTAGGCAGTTCACCATTTTCTTCCAGATATTTTAAAAAGCACTCCCTTAAATTTCCAAATTCTCATAAGTGCACTTCCTTTGAAAAGCTAACACATAATACAATGAAGAAAACTTACCACCTTCCTTCATTTCCTCCAGGAAAAACTCCCATAATCGCTGTCGATTCAGAACTAGAGCTCATATTCTGTGGATACAACGAGCTACTAGATCAAAATCAGAAAACAAGTTGAAGTCCTTGTCACATAGCTTTTTGATGAATAAAACAACTATACTTAAATATATTTCTTCCCAGATAATTTTCGAGCAATGTTACAAAGTCTTTTATCCTTCTAACCATGCAAGGAGCTCCATATGTGCAAACACTCTCTAATTTTGCATAATCTTCTTTGTTTACGTCAACTACATCATGATATCGAAATTACCGTTCATGTAACACACAAATATGTTTAAATGTACATTATCTGTGATTTCCCAACTTTCATCCAAAGCCAATGAAAAGTTTTTGCAATATTATAGTTCCCAGACAATTTGTGCTCCGAATTTCTGGATCATGTCATCTACACGATGTATGACGGTATTTTGAGTCGAAGCTATTTTATCGACCACATTTTTTACTTTTATATCACCGAAATGTTTGGCAAATAACAGACTATTTTTTATAACCTCCTTTCCTTCAGAATAAGGCTTTTTTGGAGAACCAGTGTTAAAGGAAGTTCATAAGAAGCCTTACCATAGTTTTCATTTCGTCGCTTTTCTCCTGGAACAGGGATTGTTGGCCGACTATTGATATCTTTGTTATACGATAAAATATATTCGTAACAGTGAACTGACAGGATATTTAGTGCTAAAATCTCTACGCAGTTGTCTTAAGAGTTGGACTAGATTAAATTTTTTGAAAATGCAACACAATTTCTTCATATCAAACAAACAGGCTCTGATGTATTTTGATGAGTAAACAAAAATTTCTGTTCTCGTACGCTATTAAAATCATGAATTCCAATATCTTTTTGATATTTCCTTTTCGAAGTCACGGGTTTACTCATGGGCATAACAAAAATAAAATTTTTGAAACGACTTGTGACATCAAAATTTAAGACTTTTCGTCTGTTTAAATTCAACAGACCACTGAAACACAGGGTCGCACTCGCTCTCACATATCGCCCAAATGAATAATGCGTCAAAGCAAAGCAACTAAACTCACTGGTCTCATTCCTTGATTGCGCTGTCTAACGTATAGTTGTACTTGTTATTTGCAATGTTGTTCTAAGGGGCGATTGATTTAATATCGTATGAGTAAAGTTTTTACGGATTTTGACAAAGTTTATGAGGATGACATTATTACTTTTCAGATTTTTAAATTTTTCAAGAAATACCACTGTTTTCAAGAATACCTTGCCACACTGTGGCACGCGTGCCGAGGGTTGGTCACCTCTGCTCTAAATGTTGTAGAACTTTTCAATTCTTTCATTCTCTTCCCTTAATTTACAAATATTCATTATCTTCCATTAATTTACAAATGATATAATGCATTATATTTAAATACCTCATATTTAAATGGCATGAGGTTATTTACTTTCATAACCTCGTATCATTTAAAATATTGAAAAAATGTCATCATACTGGTTTATCGTACCAATAATATGGACTTCTATTTGTAATGTTTTTATAAAAGACATTAGCCATTTGTAATATTTTTATAAAGGTAAATATTTATAAAATATATGTTTGAATAAAGAGTTAAAGCGAATTTTTGATCCATATAATGAATTAAATTATGTAATTAAACTTCATTTTAATTTTTATATTTGAGACTAATAAAGATTGCTGAATTATTTTATGGATTTTATTAACAATAAATCTGAATTAAATAATGCTCGGTTGATTCATGTTAAAACCTCATATTATTTATAGATTTTATTATTTAAAAAGTTTTTTTGAATAAATGGTGTAGCTTTCTCTTCCAACACTACTCATCCAGTAATTTACATTCACGTACAAGTTTTAAATTCTAATTTACCTTTAATTTCTTTCACGAAAACGATAGAAATTCATTTTGTTTTGGTGGACTTATATACAATGTTTCTCCTAATATCGAACAAGTTTTTTCTTCGTTTATTTCAAAGGTATTTGAAAGGACGAGTCACTGATTAGTAATTTGTAGTCCTTTTAACAATAATTTCGAATCAGAACATCCTTGAATGTACTTTCATAACTTATTGTACACCAAAGAATCTATTAAGTAAACAATGTAAATATATAAAGTCATCATTTCAGCAAAAGTTGATTTCTATCAGAATATTAATACTTTTCACAATGATACCAGCAGTTTGAATGAACTTGTTTCATGTAAATTACAAAAAAATTAGCCTTGAAGAAATATAAAATCATTTAATCATGGCTTAAGAACTTCAATAACCGAAATACCTGATCTTATTTCATAAGCAATATGCTGCACATGAGCATATTTTAACAATAATATAACTCTTGCAGAGAATTCGTCGTTTTGCAGGCAATACCTCCTTGTATCTTGATGGATCTACCACACTTAGATTAGACTGAGCAACTAGAATTTAAGGAACTTTTTTATAAGATAGAAGGGAAAAAAATAACAGTATTTTGAAATTTAAAAATATATATATATCCCAATAAGATGCCATTAATTCCCTCCTACAGGTGACACTGCTAATGATCCACCTAAATATGCACGTAATGAGAGAGAGATGTAAGGGGAATGGAAAAAAGAGGTAGACCAAATAACGCCTCTGTTGTTGGCTAAGCCCAAATCTTTTTTCTAAATATAAAATTGAGTAAAATAAAATTCTTTATCCTCCCAGTTAGAGAAACTTATTCTGTTTGTATAATCGAGAAATTATTCTGTTATAAAACTTTTATTCCATAAAAGAACGTGGAACAGATGCAATGACTTACAAAGAAAAGAAATTATCCTCAGTTTGTAATATGAAATCATATATTGTTCTAACTAAAAAGCTGTTGTTGATAAAAAAAAGTACCATTCTTACAAATTACATATGTTTCTTACAGCATCAAAAATTGTCACGTCACGGTAAAAGTTAATTCTATCTCCATAAGGAACTGGAAATATCTTTGTAACTGAACTGCGAGACAGAGCATTATTGTTACATCTAAAAATCACTGTTTTGATTAAGGTATCCAAATCTTTGTTAATAACTAATCACAAATTTTTTTCTCATAGATCTCAAATTGGATTAAAATAATAATCCAGTTCTAATATGCTCAATCAATATTATTTAATTTCCCAGATGCGTATTTGATTCAAATGTACTGAAGTTTTCTCCTAAAATTAAGTTAATAAACTTCGAATATTACAAATTACTTAATAAATGCTTTGAAATACAATAAGGATTGCCCATAGCAGTAGCATTTTAGATGACAAAACAAAGTAATAGGTAAAGAAAAATTTGCGTGCCTCTTGGGATTAAATTGTTGAAAACACTACTAAACAAGATGTACAGATGTTATGTATATGTAAATTTTCAGACATAGTTTTACACAGATATTTTAAAATTTTGCAATTAATAAAAATTGTATATATTTAAGTTTCAATTATTTTTCAGGTCCTGGTGTGTTTTATCATTTTTATTGCTATCACAAACTGTCAACGAGTTAAAAAATGTCCAGATACAGATATTTGCTTTTGCCAAGAGTACTCATTAGAATGTAATTGTACCACAAGTTCCTCTCTTATACTGCGTTCTTTCTCAAAGTATGACTGGAAAAAGGTTACTATTGAAAACTGTAATAGAGTAGAAATTCTTTTTGGTGCATTTTTACATATGGATATAGAAGAAATGGAGTTCAAGAACATTGCAAAACTTGTAGTGAACCCATTTGCCTTTTCGGGCGTCAAAAGTATTCGCAAATTCAATATGAAAGACATTTCTAATTTAGACATAAATTTATTTGGATTAAGTGGACTTTATAAAATTGAAACACTTAATTTCAAAAATGTAACAGCACTAAATCTGTCTGAATTTGCCATTTCTGTAGGTAATATAACATTACTTGAAATTGAAGACTCAAATTTCATATTGCAATCATTTAGTTTTGTAATGTCTGATATGAATGATATTTTTATAACGAACTCCACCTTTAAAAGCATAAGCAACGCTTCGCTTATTATCCGAGAAGCCGATAGAGTAGATATTCGAAATTCCACTTTTGCTCTTCAAGACGAAAAAAGCTTAGTGATTCTTTGGACAGGACTTGTAGAAATTTTCAACTGCACATTTAAAATACTGCCAACTGGATTCTTGTTTGGTCATGCTGATCACTTTTTTTTCAATGGAAATTTTATCGAAAACAGTGAAATAAATGCATTTATCTCGTTTGACGTCAATCACACAGCGGAATTCAAAAACAACAGATTTCAAACAGCCGAACCAGATTCCCTTTTTCCAAATCCTGGAAATAATGTTTCTGAAACAATAGATTCCCTCATCATACGTGGAAATGAGTTCTATTGTGATTGCCGTTTGGCTTGGTTGTTTAACAACAGAGAAATCTACTCGCCCATAATTAAATACAGTAAATGTTACAATCATAAAGATGTTGCAGTGTCACAATTATTCACACTGCTTTATCGGAATGAAACTTGCCGCTTTAATGGATATGAATCAGTGCAATTGCAAGACAAAGGTGAAAGTCAATTTCTTTCTGATAAACAAAGATTGCTTAGTAATGCTCCTTATTTAGTGACTGAAACTCTTAGTGTAAAATGTATGTTTATTGTAATAATAATTGCAATTAAGGAGTTTTCTTGGAATATATCCTGAAGGAAAATTTCCTGAAATTTAGCACTGTATTAGAAACGAGTAATTTATTGTACAAATCTCACTACAAATTATATCTATGTATCAAATTAAAATTAAAATCTTCCTTCATAAGGCAAAGGAGACGCCTTTGATATGGAAAAATGAGCTTATTTTATACTAAATTTAATTAATTCCGACTTTTTTAACTAAAAGTAATGGGAGTAATATTTTAACAATGATATATATACATACTAAAGTACCTGTATGTATAAAGAAAATTGAATTTATATATGAAGAGAAACAATTATGTAAGAGCACTTAATAATCGATTACTGTAATTACATTTTAAATCGTGTACTTAACTTAAGGTACATAATGTACAAATCATACGGAATTTATAACTGTTAGAATTTACAGAGTACTTATAAATATAACATTATACACACTAAATATAATTGAAATCTCGAAATTTGAATTTTATAAAATTTAAATCTTTCAAATTATATGATTCAAATTACAAACAATTTTGATTCAAATATTGTGCTTTAACTAAAATTTGGGAGCATTCATCAGAAAAAAAATAATATTCAATGTGTAGGAAATAAGCTCATTTCATGTGTAAATATCAGCAGTATAAATATATTAGATTTTTATGAAAGTGTGCCAGAACCTTAAAAGAACGTACACATTTTGAGAAGAATGCAAATAGAACTATTTTTCTCAATGGTAGAGTGCGTGTGCTTATGGTTTTAAAATTTCCCAACGTTCTATTTGTCAAATTTTCATAAATAATACATCAACAGATTCAATAAAATTTCCTCTAATTTTTAATAGAAAAATAAAAATAATTCTAAAATTGTAAATATTTTAGAGTTACAGTGTTTCTTTAAATGGGAGATTTAGTGTTAACATGTTATCTAATATATTTTAGTTGCAATAACACAATATCGCTAAGCTCATTACTACTTTTTAATAGCAAATATTTTTCATAATCAGTGGACATGTGGTAGTATGGTAGTTTTGTGAAGGATATCATTACAATAATACAAAATGTTTGTCCAGTTTTATTAGAAGTTTCGTTTTCTAGATGTATGCCAGTTGTTTCTGGAGCCATTAATTGTTCTACATTTGCAACGAATCAATGAAACATTGTAAACGCCTATTGTATAATGAACTTGAAACATAAATTATATATAAGCTAATTTTATTTATGAATAAAGGTCTTATTTTCAATTTTTCTGTTACTTTTTATCATGATTTGAAAAGAGAGTGTTATAAAGTCATTTCTATTGGCGATTTAACACTTAATCAATATTATCATGATAGGTCAATATGCCAGCCTAACAGTTTTATTCTAACACTTTTTGCGGTACTATTTAAAGTAATATTGTATTGTTGCACCGCATATTATACGTGTTTTTTTTCTCTAATATTTATGATATTTAACAATTCTTTTTCTAATATTTAACAATTCTTAGGAAATCGTTAGAAGTGAGTCTTCGAAATAATTTCATAACTAACCACTTTTATAGGTATATACTTTTGAATATACGAAAGCAAAATATAGAAGCATTTGAGATAAGAAAAATTTATAGAAACTTCTAGACAAGTTTAAATTTTATCATGAAAGTAATAGAAAATGTAGAAAACTATACTTTTCTATATTTAGTGTAATAATTTAATTTTAATTAGTTTTCATCAGTTCGAACAAAATAGTATTATTATTTCACATCAAATGATGCTTTTAAATGTTACGTTCATATTATCTTGAAGTACTTGAAGTAATAACTTATTAAGACATTTATAAAAGGACAATAAAATAACAATAACTTTATTAGCATCATGAAAGCGGTACGGAAATTTATAAGATGTTCCTTTGTCTTTGTATTATAATTGGGTTGCACATAATCAGTTTTCGAGCTTGCAGAATAAGAAAATTAAACGAGATTGTAAAAGTCCAATAAAAATATTTTATTTTCAAAGTATTTAAATTCAAAATGGAGATAGTACTTAAAACAACTTTATACACACTTTAGTTAAGTAACAATCAATGCAAATATAAATAAAAAAATTCACTTCGAAAAGAAAAGATTTATCAACTAGAAGTTTTAAAATTACTTTACAATATAAAGTCAACTCAGTTGATAAATAGTATTTTAATGGAAAGAAAGAAATGTTTAAGAGTAATTTTTAAATAATCATAGCAAACATGACTAGTTTAATGAATGAAAAACACAGTAAATATCTAATGACTTTTAAAAAGTAGTTAAGTGCAGTAAAAATGCATTAGATAGTGCAACAATATAAAGATATAAAGAAGAAGCATGATTAATTAAACAAATATCTTAATCTTACTACTTCGAGAAAAAAATTGTACTACACAAATAGATGAAATAGGTTAAAATAAAAAAGACACACATTTCATAGTTGACATTATTAAATTCAAGTAATATCTTTCAAAATAAAAAGAGAGAAATTTAAAGGTATGAAAATGAATCGAAATATACAATTCATGTAATCGAAAGATGCAGAACTACACAAAATAAAAACAAAATGCAAAATATATAAACAATTAAATACTAATATTTAAAAAATTTGTAAATAAAGAGGTAAATGCTTAAGGACATTCAGAGCTTTGTCTGTATACACCTTGTAAAGAGACTGAAGAAAATAGTTCGCCGTTTTGTTTTTTGTTAAATATATCAGAAGAATTTTTTCTTCTTAAAGACTCCATTTCTACCAGTGGCAGGGATGATAATCTTACATCTCTTTCCACCTGAAAAAGATGAGTTAGTATGATTTTAAAAGAGATGAAATAATGGTTTCTTATAAACCACTAATTTTTTAACATTTGTTTATTATTTCAGTTTTATGAACTATAAACTTTTCATTCCACACTTAACTTATTAGTAAACTATATTTGTATAGTAAAAATGTGAAATTTGTAATTTTATTGAGTTCATATTAATCAGTATTATGCCTTTGAAGTTCATGAAAAATAATGAATTTTTTTTTAAAAAAAAAAACATTTCTACAAAATAAGGGTTTTAAAAATATGTTTTATAGAGGCTTGGATTTATACTTGGTAAAAAGTAGCAAAAACTATTAAGAATTTCTTAATGAAATGACATATTTGTTTATTGTACGTGTTAGTTTGTACCCATCTCGTCTGTCATTTTAAATGATATTCTAATTGCAAATCTGAATTTCAACTTAAGTTCAAGTACAGATAAAGTAATTGAAATAGTCAATTTTGTTTCAAAAAAAATACTTTATTAATTCTCTTATAAGGGGTAAGCTCTCATCCATACACACATACAGTTCCAAGTCCCTTGCCGCAAGTACTAACAACTTCAATAACATATACAAGAATATTACAGAAATAATTGCTACTTGAATGCGATGAGAATAATTCTTCAAATAAAAATTCGCTCACTTCGCATCAGATCCTAATCTCAATAAATCATGTAGACATGCCAGAAACTCCCATTCAATTCACGCGAGCGTTATCCCTATTAGTGAAACCTTACCTCGCAATCCAATTCTCTGTCGCTTTTATACGATTTGTTTACATCTATTCAATCCAACTCTAAAGTTTACTAAACCTTCATAACCATTTGTATTTGGTTGGAAAGAAGCTGGAAATTTAAATATAAAGCCATCAAGGAACCCTAAATATTAGTTAAGGAAATTTTGTGAATAGTCTATATTACACTGTTTATGAAAATCATAATGTAATTTGAAAGAAGAAATGTTTCGATTCTAATAAAATGAAATATAAATGAATTTTCTGAGAGTTTTAGTAATATTTATAACAAAAATAATGCAAAATGATAAAGTAAGGAATGTTATGAAAAATTTGGGCCCTCAACCATTTAATTATATCAAATTTACTATTAAGATATGTTTCTGAATCTTCTTAGTTGTTAATTAATGATAAAGTAGCGTGCTACTTCTCTCCAAATCTTAAGATTATTGAATTTTCCTTTCAAGCGTCCTCATTGTAAATGTGTCTAATATACTTTGAATTTTCAATAATACCAATTATTTCAATTTTTTAGTGTCATGTGATCTGCGAGATATGATTTATTTCATGATAAAGTAGCTTTCATCATCGACTATGACTTAATTTTACAAGTGATGAGGTAATAATTTTAGCTAAAAATACCACTGCATTTATAAAACTATGTAATATTGAAACAATTACGTAAAAGGTATTTGACATTACTTAAACATGTGTTCCTTTCAAAGGGTCTTTTAAAGATGGGTATTAATGAATATTATTAAAAATGATTCAAAGTTTGATTCTTTTAAAACATCATTGCCATACATTACTTCATAAATGAAAATTTTTTTATACTTAAAGTATATTCTGAATTACATAAAAGATATAGATATAGATCACTCAATAAAAAACTTACCGCTACTTCTTTAGTATCACATTTCCATAAATTGAAAAAGAAAGGAGTCATCAAATTTTTCTCAATTTTATGCTTATCGTTTCCTATCATTAAAGAGAATACCAACATTTATAATCATATTTATGTAACTGTTTATTATAATTATTCCAAAAAAAAAAAACATTTACATTCAAACTTATCAAAAGTTCAAAAGGTTGTTCTCAATTATATTATCAATCTAAAAATATACTATAATATTCATTTTAATAAGTTCAAATATATTGAATAATTAACATTTGTTATAAATTCAATATCCTTCAAAATAAAATGGAGCAAATTGAGCAGTTTTTAAAAAGGTATTATATTAACTCAGTTTCTGTTACGTTTTTAAATGGTTAAAACTTTAATTATATGTATTACAAACTTGATTAATATTCGATTGATTGAAATATAAATGAAATAATTTTCCTCTATAAAAAATCCTTAAGGCTTTTGCAACTTACATATCACAAAATTGCTTTTGAATGAATGGACTATCTTCGTTTCATTATTTAAAAATTAATTTCATAATATGTTCTTCAATTAATATCTGTTTTTAAATAACATAAAACTTGAAAATGAACGTTATATTTAGAATCTTTACTTTGAAAGAATATTATGTGATCAATGATACACCTCACTTGTTACAAATATAACGTTTAAAAAATTGCAAGTCAGGTATATCAATAACAATAAACGTTTAAAACAATAATTTCTTTCCCCAAAACTGTGGTATAGATGAAAAAGTGTTTCCTTTTGTTAAAATTATGGATGAATGAATCCTTTTCTCAGTTTCCTTTTAAACGAATATGTTCATGGCATGTGACAAAAATCTTATTCATTTCAGGCTATTTAAAAAATATGACATACTTTTTAAGAGATCAGGTAGCCCGCCTTTACTATTGTCACTCGATTGAACTATCATAACTTAATAAAGTTCAAGCAGGAAAGACTCAGAGCAGAAAATCAAAAAAAAAAAATAAATAAATAACATTTGATAGATGCTTAAAATGATCCAGAAATCAATATGGGAACTATGACTGAGGAGAAGAACACTTTACGCGTCTTCAGTAACAGTTGTAGAAAATAATTACTCATCTAAAATGGCACTAAGAGTGGGACCGAGTCTGGAACGAATCCTATTATACTGTATTCAGATTATCACTTCTCACTAAATGTCGAATACTATAATACTTTTCTTTTCAGCGTAGAAAGAAGTCAAATTCTGTTGTTGAAATCTTCCTGTATCTCTCCCCTATCCTGCTATCCTGTCTTTAAGCTCCTAGCAGTTTATAAATACTATCAACCCAATATTATTAACTTTACTTCAGTGTATCTATTCTGATTTAAATAAATCACAGATCATTCACAAGTAGAGATTCTTAAATCAAATAGCGTCAAAATGTTAGTTGAAGAGAAATACGCGTGAGAACCCCATTATAAGCTTAAAATATATCCCTTTTCTCTGTTTATATTCCAAATCATTTATCATCATAAAGATTTCCGAAGTTTTAATAGTTTTAAAAATGAGAACTATATCAACATAAAAATACATCTTTTAATAAAATCCAACTTTTATATAACAAAGATTAAAGTTTCAAGTAAACAATAAGGCGTAATATTATTTCAAATAAACTCTAGACAAATAGCTTCGTATAAGAATTATCACGATGCTTTCTATAAGTAACAGATAAAGGCACATAATGTTTGATCATGATTCGAAATACTCTTTGTTTGGAGAAAAATGTGCTATGTGCATATATGAGCTCATAGAATCGAATAAAAGGGAAATAAAACTTATTTTATCAATAAATATGTATCGTTCAATAAGGTTCTTTTGTACTGCATCGTTCATGATTTAATAAAGATATTAACAATAAAGAGTAACTATTACGGAGCCATAGTAATTTAAAAGCATATACGGAATCTCATATGCTTGAGAACATAAATTGTCATTTTATAAATGATTACTTTATAAAGTAAGCTGTCTGTATTAAAGGTTGTTTTACCTCGTAAATGATAGTGCATGTTCAACTTACCTACAATTAAAGAAATCAAAAGACCAACAACAATGACTACTACACAGCCAATTCCACTGTACCAGAGATAAGATACACGGTATATAGGGAACACATTGTCTCTAATGTAAAAGAATAAAATGATACGTAGGATAAGTTAAAAATATCAATAAAATCAATTAGTTCAATCAAAGAATTATTAAAATAAGATTGTTTTGAATAAAAAAAATTGAAGTTAAAGAAATTTTTTAAATAAATAATGTGCAACTTGTTTAACTGAGTAATGATGACATAATAAATGTTTTCAATAGCCGTTTTTTATGGTATATAAAATGTTTTTATATCATAAATTATTCGCAGTGCCCCTCGGATTAATGAAACTTTCTAATAAAGATTATAGATGAATGATTAAAAAAATGTGCATCCTATTTATCAACTACGTATATTTAAGGAATATATCAATTTCATTAACAGAAAGAAAGCGAAAGTGAGGGAGAATCAGTGTACAGGGAGAGTATTCTAAAAAAAAAAAAAGAAAAAAAAATTACTTACACAATTTTTTTTATTTAGATATAATGATTTCAAATAAACTATTTAGACGTTGTTTTGAATAATGAAGTAAATTAAGGCAATTAAACACACTTTTACATTATCTGTGACAACTATAACTTTTCAAAAGGTGAAAGTAGTAAATTGTTGTAAAATATTATTTGAATTAACACAAAAATAGGAATGAGACTATCCATTAACTCTTAAATGGTAAAATAATAGGCTTTCCTACAAATTCAAATCAGCAAATTTGGATATCTAATATATATTTTACATATCAAATGAAAGCGTTAAGTTCAATAGGAGGAATTAACATAAAAATTAAATTTCCTTTGGGCTGAATTAATACAATTCAAATGAAATATGGCACTAATAATGTCAACATAGTAATAAATAATACCTATCCAAAATGGCAGATGCTGTGCTGGTTACATTTTCAAATGACTGAGTTACATTGTAATATAATTCTTGACATGATTCTACAGATAAAATAGCTGTTTCAAGTGGTTTCTTATACAAAATAGATCCAATACAAATCCAAATACAAACACCAAGTCCGCTGATTAATCCAGCCATGGCAGCCTGAAAACATGTTTTTAAAAATATTTTAATATCGTTTGCGTTATATATAAAATACACAAGAAAGAAATTTTGCAATTCTACAAAAAAGGAACAAGAATTCAAGAAAAATGAAAGTATGTTATGTATTGTCCGCGGAATAAGAAAAACACCCATCAACACAGAAATTGTTCGAAAAACTTTTATTTCGTTTTAATACAGAATTATAAGTTTTTAACTTGTTTTAAGTGCTTCAAATATTCCCTTGAGTAACAAATTTTTGACTCATAACTCTATAACAAAATTTCAAAAATACATATAAAATTTTAAAAATACATATAAATTTTAAAAATACCAATCAAGAAAAGCGCATTAACTGTAGAATATAACACTATAAATAGAGTGTACTTACAAAAGCTGAAGGCCAAGGAAAAAACATTCCAAGTGTGTATATGCCTAAAATAGGACCACCCAAAGCACCCGAAATACTCAAAGCTGCCTAGAAATGACAAATTACATTTTTAAAACTCAATATTGAATCCAATTAGACAAATATGTT
Source organism: Nephila pilipes (assembly GCA_019974015.1). NCBI lineage: Eukaryota > Metazoa > Arthropoda > Arachnida > Araneae > Nephilidae > Nephila > Nephila pilipes. The sequence continues at coordinate 846,672 of BMAW01052645.1, read as the reverse complement.
CGTAAAATTAACATTTCAATAAAATTTATTTTTAAATTTAGAAAGGTTTCATAGGGAAAAATAAAATACATATTACGTTCAATATTCTAGTTAAAATTTTAAATATCAATAATGTGGATGAAATAGATTCTTATGTATACAAAATCTTACCTGCAATACTGTTCCAGTCATATTTTGAACGATGGCCACCAATACTATAGCAATGATGCCATACATTAAAGCTAAAATTTTAAATTGTATTAATTTGATTGATAGGGGAAAAATATTAACAAATTTTACAACAGTTAGAATAAATATTTAATTATAGAGAAGTTCTCCTACTATACACTTGTAATTGTTCTAAAATTAGTTTTTAAATGTATCCAAAACAGGTTGTGATATTTACATCTTTAAAAACATTTATTTTCTTAAGTCTATAAATGGTATATAGAGGTCTCATTATTTTTTTTATTAATTACTGATAAGTTTATTGAGCGCATAAAAAAACTTAAAGAATGTACTTACAGTTAGTACAGTTACTTATACTCATAAAGCTCTTTCGAGTGTTATTTAAAGAAATAAAAAAAGTAGAACTATAATTGTAAAATAGCTACCCTACATATTAAAGAAGTAAAATAAAAGATTTTATCAAATGTTGGTAAAAGTTTTTGTATCGAAAGAATGAAAATACCTGATCTTGAGGTTATTAGTTAAGATTAAATTATGTTATAAAATCTTCGTTATAAAACTAACACTAATTTGAATAATTAATATCTTAGAGTGTTTATTTGAAATCAGTGTTTTGAGATATAAGAAGTACGCTTAAATACCAACTCTGATTTTTAATAAGAAAATTGGTAAAATATTTGTTATTGACGATATTATTAGGAATAAACCAAATAATAATAATATTACTTATTGTAAATTTTCATTTTCTTTTCTTCTTAAAAACCCATTAGAATTTATTCTTTGGAATCATCAATTTGTATAATTACTGGATTCCTTAAAATCAATGCAAGAATTATTTTAACAAAAATTTTTTCAAGTTGTTATTATTGAAGAGTTAAAAACCTCTTTGCAATGTCTTGAAAATTATAATTCACATTTTTAAAACAAATTATTACTGAAAACCTGCATGAATTTTCAAGGAATAAATGGAATTCTTATAATATTTTATATTTAACAACTTTTCAATAGTTTTATAATTAATAAATCTAAACTTTTTTGAAAAATTAAGTAATTTTTAAAATATTACTCTAAGCATAATTTCGCGATATGACTTTTTGTTGTATGTAATTGGAATGGATCAAATGAAAGAAAGCTAAAATTAACATGAAGCAGGATTTAACAATTATTCTGAAATTTCATTCCTCTGAAACTGAAATTATAAGGACTATTTGCTGTTTCAGTATTAATAAAATAGTAATGAATAAGTAAATTATATTGAATTTAGCAAAAGAAATACTATTATTTCAATCATTTTAAATAGTTTGAATAAACTTACCGAGTAATTTAGCTGTCCTAGTAGCCCACAATTCATTCATATTAGGTGCTATGTAACTTCGAACTAAATCCTCAAGGGTATTTGCAGATAAAGAGTTGAGGGAAGACGATAACGTGCTATTATTAATTCAAAAATCATTAGATAAATAACATGCATGTGTATCTGTAACCTACAACATTTATAAAACTAAATAATTCAAGAAACCAGCTCTAGAGAATCGGTGAATTATTCTTTTCACAGATTTCGAAAATTTTACTTTAAGAAAATCTTTAGAATTATTACATCTTGTCATTGCGGCTTTTTATTTTAAATGAGTCACAACTGCATAAATTTAAAAATTATAAACGTAGTATTTATCCCAATAAGCACTTATTTTTCAAAGAGCTTAAATTTTAAAAACCGTACTCATTTTTATCAATTACTCAGAAATAAAAGTGAATGTAATTATGTATCTAAAATATTTCTAACCAATAATATAAATCTGCGTGATTCCTAAAGCGCTAAACACCACGAAATAGCAATATGAAACTATCCCGATGGAAGTGGCATCGCATAAGAAGCATATAAAAGGACAGTGTACGGTCTTAGCATTCATTTGAATTGAAGTGATTTATGTGAAAGGTTTTCTAGCATTTATTACGGCTGCACGACGGAAATTAACACAATTTGAACGCAGAATGCTAGTTACAGCAAAACGCATGAGACATTTTATTTGGGATATTGATTCTGAACTTAATATTCCTCAATCTACAGGGTCAAGAATGTGCTAAGAAAATACAATATCAGGAATTATCTCTTACCATGGACATGGTTTCTATTATTCAGTAGATACACGCAGTGGCTGACTGTATCTACTGAATAACAGAAACCCGCCACGTCAACGTAGATTGGTCAGACAAGCACTACTGCGTCATAATAGCAACACTCGTTGTATGGCGCATGATAAACGTGTCCGTGAGAACAGTACAGAGAATTTTGGTGTTGATGGAATATGGCAACAGAAGACCGACTCAACTGCCTTTACTAATAAAACTTTATTGGCTACAGAGCTTCAACTGAGCTCATGAGTAAATCAATTGGACCCTAAATAAAAGTAAAAATGTTGCTTGGTTATATGAGCCACGATTCCGTGATTTGAATCAGTTGGTAAGGTTGATGGTAGATTTTGAATGTGGTGCAGATCTCACTGGATCATGAGCCGAAGCTCTCTGCAATTAATAGTGCTAGTGGTGGCTCCATGTTGATGTGGGCTGTTTTTATATACTCTCTGATCAAATTGAGCCAATAACTAGCTGTAAATGTTAATGTTTTTTTTCTTGGAGATCCTTCGCAGATATTCACAGACTTCATGTAATCAAACAACCAAGGAGTTTTTCAGGATGACAATGCGCCATATCACACCAAAATTATTTACAATTGGTTTGGGAACATTCTGGATAGTTCCAGCGAATGATGAGCCAACTAGATCTCCAGAAATGAGACTTATCGAACATATATCAGACGTGATAGAAAGGTCAGTTTGAGAACAAAATCTTGTACTGGAAACACTTTCGCAATTATGGACAACTGCAGAACCAGGACTGGTTGAATATTTCTACAAAAGACTTCCAACGACTTGTTGAGTCAATGTTCCGTCAAGTTTCTGCACTTCGTCGGGAAATAGGACGTCCTACACGAAATTAAGGGGTATCCCTTGACTGAAGACACTTCAGTGTACATCTGCTTTCAAAGTTATAATTTAAAATACTTTTATATATAAACATATCATATTTATTTTTAGTGCATGCACAAAACTTTTTATCGATTTATCATAATTTAGTGAAAATAACCTAGTAAGAATATACCTAAATTAAAAAAAAAAACTTACCGATTCAAAAATAAAACGCCAAAGCCTTGAGAAAAAAAATATTATCGGATAAAAGAGCTACGGAAATTAGTTAAATGCTGCGCTTGAATTTCCTTACACCTCTCAGTAAATTGTGCTTATGACAAGAAATGTAGATTTTAACTCAAAAATCATTCTAAAGATAAAGCAAACAAACTCTCGATTAAATTTAATTTAAGTACATGTAGATTTAAAACATCTCTAGTGAATTGGAGATATAACTTTTATTCTGAAGTAAGAGTTATATGATTCAATTTATCATGAACAGTTCCATTGACAAATACGATGTTGTTAAATTGATTCTTTTTCCCGCTGTTTGATTAATATAAATGAATGAATTTATGATTAAATTTTCTTAAAGTCACACCTAAGAACAAAATTAAGGCTAATGCAACGTACTAGCAATTTGGAACTACAATCAATGTATATCAATCGAAGTATTACATAAATCATAAATTTAAATAAATGAATAAATGTAATAAAAAACAAGGCATTCAAGAATCACTTATCAATAGAAAATTAAATAACAAACGGTTATTTTTAGATTTAATTCATCAATAACTCTTATGGCAAAAATGTTTCAAATAATATATTGAATATTAAAGGGTTTAAGAACATTCAAACTTCAAAATTTTTGAAATATTTTGAAAAGGATATATGTTAGAGCCCGTCCTTTTTGGTGTTGATGGTTCAACTATTATACTAAAACTTCCAGAGTTATCGATAAAAAAAACTAATCATTGTAAAACTATTTTTTTCAACTTTAATTTCATGTTTCTTAAGGTAAAAAAACTTCCCTAGTGCGCAATGTTTCTCAGAAAGTATCAATCATATTACTTTGAAATTTCATACACATCATAAAATAAGCTTATTAGTTACTTATAATTCAATTTTAGACAAATTATTAACAGAAAAATTTATATGGATATTAATTAGATTTTTTCTTAAAATATCGTAATTTTCTAAATAACTGTGTCATAATATTTCTTTCCTCTAACTTTTTAAAACTATATAAGTTCAAAACTAAGCATTTTTCCCTTAAATAATATTACTTTTGTAAATGTTTGAATTTTTAATTCAGAATTCTACAAGCAGTAAAACATACATTTTCATAATTTTGAAAAAGTGTACAGTAAGTATTTCTTCCCAGATTTTTTAGGATTCCTTTAAAATTACATCAAAATAAGAAAATTAATGAATATATATGGATAATAAAAATGTCGAGTGTTAAAGAATCTTGAGACCCTCTAAATGTAACAGAAAACTTTTTTCATATGTATAATATACATTTATTCTTCTTTAATCAGAATTGAAAAATATAACATCTTAAATACTTTTTAATCTTTACTCAACACACCTTAAAGCTCCACTAAAAATTCCAGATACAAATAGTCCTGGCAATCCTGGCAAAAATCCTAGGTTATCCATCACAAAAAGGGGGAAAATCTGAAGTAAATAAAATGACGAATATATATAGTAAAATTATTTACATCAAGAACAAAAATATATGTAATGAAAACATGTATTTTACCTGATTTGGTGAGCTAACTTGTTTTGTTTTAATTGGATCACATGTTGAGTAATTGGCATAAATTATGAGGCCAACTAAAATAGTCATTGTGACTGTGATAACATTTCCTGGAAGATTCAGCCAAATAGCCCTAATAAAAATAAAGATGTATTACTTATTGACTAAGTATGCAAGAGAGGACATGAAAGTAAACGGGAATTGTTTACATAGAACTGAAACATTTACGCAAAATCACAAAGAAAGGCAAACCTGCATTATATTCAAGTATGTTGATTCATAAGTAAAATAAAATACAACATATACTACACAATCAGTAATGATGTATACTGATGTTCAAAAGTTAAACATAATTCGTAAAGCACTAACATTGTGAGTAGATATTGGTGATTGTTCTAAATAATTTGTGGAGTATCATCTGCAGAAAGTAAAATTTTGTCTTGATGTGAAACATTTTATTAAACATCTTCAAGTGCAAAATACCTGTGCAAGTCGAAACGTGGATAAACCGTCTTGCTAGGTATAACCATTTCCGACAAGTTTTGTGTAATTCATTTAAGAAGGAACGTTGTTAACTTTCGAACAGATTGGATGATGTCACAAAGACGACAACTAGACATTTTTTGCGAAAAGAAGAATAATTGGAATGATCGAATCGAGACGATCACAAATCGGTGTCTCTCGAATTCTGAATGTGCTTCAGTGTGTTATTTCAAGACATTGGCAGAGATTTCAAAGTGCAGGAAACGTTAACTGACTACCAGTACCATGCTGACTAAGAATCACCACTGTTCTCCAAGACCAACAGCTGGCAATAACTGCGAGATATGCGGACAGTAGTGCCAGAGAACTGGGTTCAGCGCTCACATCCGTTTCAGGAGTACGGGTTTCCATACAAACTCTTTACAGGAAACTCAATCACGTTGGTCTTTATGACTGACGACCAGCAGTTTACATTCAACTCACATCTGTGCTGAAACACGCTTATTGAAATTTTATGAGCTGGAGTTTGGAGCATCAGTACTGGAGTTTAGGACAGTGAGTCGACGTGGTGTTCATTGACGAATCACGCTTCAGTTTGATTCTCAACGGCTACCGATATGAAGAGAACGTGGAACTCGTTTTCACCTGGGAAACATCTCGGAAAGATATATTTTTTTTGCCAAGGGGAGTCAGAGTGTGGAAGTTGGACGGCGCATCGTGCTGGATGGTGATTATACCACCATACCTTTAAGACCGGGTTTGTGACAGCTATAAAATACAGAAAGGAAGGTCTTAAGCCGTACGTTTGCCAATTTTGAGATGCTGTTGTTCCTGACCACATTTATAGATGATAACGTGCCTTATCGCCATGCCATTCTGATCGATAACTTCCTTGAAATGGGAAATATCCAAAGTATGCAGGACCGGATCACTCATTTAATCTGAATCCTATCGAGCCTGAATGGCATATGCTTGGGAGACAGCTTGTAACCCTTTCGCTACCACCAATTCCGCTCCAGAACTGAAAAGAGCTCTTTAGGACGTTTGGGACTCTTTGAACGTTTAACTCATCTCTAGTTTAGTTTAGTTTAGTTTTTATTAACTTCGCACTAGAAGCAACACGAGGGCTATTGGCAGAATACCCAAGGGGCCGAGCTCACCTAAAGGGTTTAGAGCTGCAAACCTGTCCCCCGGGAAACAATCACCCAGCACTAAGCATTTATTAACAAAATAACATAATATTTAAACATAGTTTTAAAATAAATGTTAAATAAAATGTACAAGATATTTGCACAACAAAAAAATACATGACAGAAACACAAGAAATATAAAAAATAACAGTTGAAATTTTCTTGCAGAAATAAGATGCACAACAGGTTAAATAACACAATATAAAAACGTCCACAAACTCGTAAAAAAATTAACATACAATTATAGCTACACGATAAGAGATGATAAAAATATTGAAAGTATAATAAAAGTTTGAAACGATTAACAAATTTGTTGGGTAATTTTAATAGCCGTAAATATACAGGATTTAAGCTTAGAATGCAAGTAGGGATTTTCACACACGCACCTCAGCCAATTAAGTTTCACTTTAACAATAGGACATTTTAAATGAAAATCTCTGGAAAAAGGGCATGAGAAAACGTAGTGGTCAGCATCTCCAACAGAGCCACAGAGAATATAAATTTGTATTTCTTAAATTAAAAGGATTTAAATAAGAAATGAAGGGACCATGATCAGTTAAGAAGCGTGTAATAAAACTAGAATTCGTATAAAAACTCAAATTTGGTCTAGAAATATATGACTGAACCCGAATACTAGTATTACAAGTTGACCACCAGACCTTCCAGTCAAAAAGAAACTAATTTTTTAAAGTCATAATTATATGAGACCGAGGGGCAGGGACATTCATTCTCTCACCATAAGTGACAGAGAGCTTTGCAAAGAAATCCGCCAATTCACTATAATAATCTCCGACGTGGACCCGAATCCAGTGTAAGTTGTCTGTTAGTTTCCTGTAGGCCTTGAATATTACCGATAATTTGTTCTTTAATATTATAAATAAGAACATCAAAACCTCTTCGGGCTTCTGTAACGCATCCATTCAGTTCAGCATTATTCCTTTCAAGTTCGATAATCCGGGTGGAATATTCAATCAGACTAATTTTGTAGCCATTTTCCTCCTCAGGTTGCGAAACATAGATTTCACGATTACTTCAAACTTTTTGTAAAATTTCATTGAATACCTTGAAAAAAGAAGTGATGTAGCTGAATATTTCTGATCCATTAGGCTTTATTTTTTTATCTCCACAATTGCGCAAGTATGTTCCAAAATTAATTAGCTTATCATATACAAACTCGTATTCGTCAGTAGTAGGGTCGGTTGGAACAAGTTCCAGAAGTAAGCTGATTTCAGGGAAACTCTCAAGAATATTTTCCATATTTCAATAACAGAAATGCAAGGACATCGCCAACACTGACAGTTTTATCCATAAATAATTTTATAAGAAATTTAACACTTACGCAGGAAATCCAGCAAGTAGTTGCAGCGAAAGTAAATCCAAATAATGCAGAAGATGCAATATCCAACACTCACAGAGAAATAAATAAATAAAAGTCGGTGAAGGTGAACGGCAATCAGAAGCTCGAATATGAGCACGCCATGACTAGAGAAGCCAAGCCAGAAACTCTAGGAGAGGCTCCAGCAAGAAACTAGGGAGAGGGCTATTGGCGACGGACCTCTTAATTTTGAACCACGCTCAAGTGACGAATATGATACCAGAGCTGGCACCCCCCTCTCCTAACTTCCACACCAAGCCAACGGGAGGACTTTGAGCCCCGATAAATTTAACGTGCATCAGCCCCGGCTACACGGCGGGTCTTCAGCAGCCAATCTAACCCGCGACTGAACGAAAATCGCCTGCCACGAATCCGAAGCCATGACCACTAGGCTAAAGGGGCCACTAACTCATCCACAATGCCATAGTAAGTATATGAAATCGTTTTGCTGCTGGCATGGAAGTCAGAGGTGACCACACAGCATATTAAACTGCAGTGTAACCTTTTTACTTCATATGTTTTTCAAAGTGTGAACTCCTCTAATACGCAGTTTTCTTTCCAGTGATTTCTTTGCCTAATAAAAGTATTTTATATCGTTCATTTGCACTGTTTTCTTATTTTTAACCGTTTTACACTAGCATATCACGTTTCCTGCCATTACGACTTAGATTTCTTATATTATTCCCAATAATTGCTAATTATGATTAGCTTTGGACACTAGTGTATTTTTGCAATAATTAGGATTTAAAAACCAATGAGAATTTATAGCATCTAATTTTTGCCTAGTTCTTTTTCTGATGCTGTTCAGCGTGTGATAAATTGAATGCTTTCACCTTACTGTCTGAGTGGATTTAAGTTATTTAATGAATTAATTTATTTGCGACTCATATAAATTATGTTGTTAATTTCATTTCAGCATACATCGTAAATGAATAATAAATAATAGACAAATGAACAATTATAATTATTTAAATCGATTTCATTTTAATACAAAGAACCTAAAATTAAATTATTCGATTTGAATGCCTCATAAACCTGTTAATTTTCTTTTTCAGAAACATTTCTTATGTTTATAAATAATATACTAAAAATTATTTTCCAACTCATTATAATCATTAATGAAAATATTTTTTTTTTCTAATTTTCATTCTCTCTCTGTAAACAATATATTTTGAATAAAAATATTATACATTCTACCACCTCTATAATCACTTCGATTATGTTTTATTTATGCATTATTTGCTTACAAAGTGCTTAGGGTTTTGCATTATCTTGAAGGCGCAACATTATATCAGTTAAAAGACAACTGCAATCAAATATGTTAATACGAGTATTTTATATAATTTTAAGTTTGAAAAACTTTGTAGTTAAATATTTCAGAATTTAAGTTTCGCATGCTGTAGCTTTTTTTTAATTTAGGTGTTTCCTATTAACAACAGCTCTAAAAGAGAAATTGATATTGAAGGAAAGGTCTCGTCAATAGCAAATATGGTTCCTAAGAAGTGTGCTCTCTTGAATTTTGAGACGAAATAGTTGAACTTACGTTTTCGCCTTGGGTAATGTAGGAATCGTCAATGATCGTTGAATCATAGCTTGATTCACTGCATAAATGCTGAGCCACGTAAAAAATCCACCAATCGTTAAAGACCAAAACGTGTGTCGCACTGTTGGGTCAGGATTCATACTGAAAATATTGAAAAAACATAATAAAGTGTTTGGTATTTGAGTAGATGGCGTTTAATAACAATCTAATTTTGCTCAATTGTTTGTGAAGTTTCTTTAAGTTACAAAAAAATGTTTTTGCTTTTAAAAGCTGTTTAAAATAATCGTTAAGAATTTTTAATTTTAAGCAATGATTCTTTAAATTTGCCAGATCCTCACTATTTGATAAAAGTCTTAAAATCAAAATATTTAAGATTAAGTTAATATAAATTAAATATGTAAGACAATGTAAGTTCTAAAGGAAACAGAGTTTTACGAAATTATAGTAAATGTGTACTATTGCTCACTCCTATGCAGTTATGAATTGAAAAATAATAATAAAGATAATAAATAAATAAATACGATTTTGTATCTAATGCACTTACAGGAAGTAGAATAAAGTACTTACTCAATTATTTCTGTTCTTTTGCTACTCTGGGCCTTTGCCCAAACTTCTTCCAAGCCTCCAGCATCTAAAGTACCTTTGACTATCACAGTGATTAAAGCTCCGAAAATTATTATTGTTTGGAAAACATCTGTCCAAACTACAGCTTTGATTCCACCCTATGAAAGAAATTATTTGAAAAAAGAATTTAAGGAAGCAATTAAAATTATATTGATGATTTTAAAAAAAGTATAATTCTTTGTCTTAAATTCAGGTTATATTTTTTATTTAATAACATAAGGTATTTCATGTATTTTTAAAGTACAATTTTATGTTATCTAATATCTCTTTGCATATTATACGGAGATAAAGTAATAAAATAAAGTATCACGCAGATTTAAAATATACAAGATAATTACTATTTATTCAGTGTTTCTGATTAAATTAAAACCCTTATTGTACATCATAAGGGTACCAAGACATAGGAAGAATAGTAAAATACCGAATTTAAGACTCCCTGTTTGTGCCGTGTATATGTTTTAAACTTATTAGCAGTGTGTGTTTAGATTTTTTGTATGCCTAATAATCATATTTTAATCATCTATAGAACTATAAAAATAATTTTTCATTAAAATTTTTTTTTTTCTTTTTAGTTGAATATGGACATGATTTTTTGACCTGTTTGCATTTAGTTATCTTTTTTTAAAAAGCATTTCTTAGGTATATTAAATATTTAACTTCGCATATATAAAACGATACATGAAATATTATGAACCAAAATTTTTAAAGATATCACTGTGTATATTGTATACTTTCTATGAAAAAATTGTTGAACACAATTTTGGAAATTTTAATTTTTAATTTTTCTTTTATTTTCTTATAAAAATTATTTCTTAAAACTTAGTTATTTCTTAGAGAAAAAAATATTGTTATTCACTGTATACATAAGCATCTTTTACAGGAGCATAAAAAATTTGGAATCACATTGTGTACGTCTAAAAATGGTACCTGAATGAATATATGCCTCAGAAATCATATCTCTATATATATATATCTAAGAAGAGATAAACATTTCTGACTAAAAAACTACTTTTATAGTTCTATAGAAGGATTAAAATATCCTTATTTGGCACATAAAAATTCCTAAGTCTTACTAATAATTTCAAAAGACATTTATCACAAAAATAATGAGACTTAAATACGGTATTTTATTATTCCTCTCATGTACTAGTACCCTTAAATTTAGTCGTTGTAAAGCACAACTTACAAAGTCATATGTAAAGGTAATTATTTAATTGTTATGTTTAAGTAACTATCACAAATCCAGATCCATTTCAACTGATTATAGAAAATTTGTAATGTACGATATTAATTATCTCTCTCTCTCTCTCTCTCTCTCTCTGTGAGTGTGTGCGTGCGTGTGCGTGTGTATAAACTTTAGTTATTAACATGTTATCTGTGAAATTTTCTGGGCTTATAGTAACTGATGTATTTCGGAAAGTATACAAATCAAAAATCGATAGATGATTCGCTTGATGATTCATTTCAGATTCTTCTCTCATTTGAAGTAAAAACCAACACTAAAAAATAGGCTTAGTTTTTTAAAATCTTAATATATTTTATACTTCCATTTATTGACATATTTTCTAACAAAGGAAAAGATAATTTTTAACTAAATTTATTGTTTATTAACATCGTACTTTGAAGCAAAATGGGGGTCTTTGACGACGAACCTCGTAATTTTGAACCTTGGTCAGGTGACGGTTACCAAGGTTCAGGAGACATTTGTCAGATGACCTGAACTGGCACTTTCCTCTCTGAACTTTTAATGGGAGGACTAGGAACCTGGACAGAATTAAAATGCATCAGCCTCACTACACGGTAAGTCTGTAATGACATCAGAGCTCGAAACCGTGATTCGATGGAAACATTGCTGACCTAAAGTTTATAACCAGGACCACTACCCAACGCGGCCACAAAGTTTTACTAAAAAGGGAACATTAACTTTTCTCCGAGCTTCAATTAACAATTGCATGTCATTTGGAGTATCTACAATATTATGTGTTCGGTAATTTTAGTCATATAAGAATTCGCAATATTGATAAAATAAAGAAAATAAGGAAATCGGAAACATGTTAACGGATATAACTATATTTTAAATATTTTAGTTGATTATTTTTGAAATATGTACAATTTGGAATTACAGCTTTATTAAAATTTGAGGTATTAGAGAATATATTTTATCTCGTCTTGCTTATTTAATCGACAATTTTTGTCTCCTGGAAGTAAAATCATAAAATCATATAACAAGAAAATTATTGTAATATCCATTTAATTTTGATTTGTCTCGTATTTTTTCCCAAATGCTTTTAAGGTAAAATAAAAGACTTGTAGAAATGTTTTCGAATCGCATTTTTAAGCAAATTTTTGGAATAGCAAAAACTTTCTAAAAGCTGGGTGATTTTTTCATGATAAATATACTTTTATCAAAACAGCAGCATTTTTGGATTATTTAAAATATCCTTATAAGAACCACAACGATTTATATAATTTTAATAATAGTAAATATAACATACACACAAGAAATCCTAAAGTATATTATATTGTAAAATCTAATCTGTGAACTTACAATTTTCTATGTAAACCAAAACTTACATTATCATTTCGTGAATACTTTTTGAATGTATGTCATAAAAATATTTATTTTTATTATTTTTAAACAAGAAATTTCAATTTCAAATGTAAAAGTGCAGAAATTAAATCTCTAGGTGAATTCACACTGATTAAGGTCAATAACGTTTATGTATGTCAACCGATCTACATATATTAATTTATCTACATTTATATAAAAAAAAATTTACTATAATTGGAAATTATTATAAGTACCAAATTTCGTAATTTATTTAACACACACAGCGTTATGTAAGCTGAATAGTATTTTAGACATAAAATACTATTCAGCTTAGACATAAGAATATTATTTTTGATTAAAAAAAAATTAATACCTTCTTAGAACTGAATGCTGGAATTGTTGAATATATATAAAATTTATTGACATTCGTATCAGCATTCTAGTTTAAATTTGCTACTATACGTTATTTTTAACATTAAAGTAAGGGTTTATATCGGATATATTTCATTAAAATTGATCTGAGGCACAACATCAGTAGCTCATATTTCTCAACAATACAAAGGAAATGCAGCTAACCTTCTGAATAACACAGAAAATGAAGTGATAGGCAATAAATACAAAAGTTGTTCCTCTCGGAATATTTTTCATTTTGCCATACAAACAAAAAAAATCGCATAATGGAAAAGAAATAAAGTAACGCCAATTTTCTGGTATTTCAAGGCTACTGTTTTGTTCGGAATCAGAATAATCCGGAAATTGTGAGATTTCAGTATGGGAATTGTTTGCTCTTTTTAACATCTTTTGCTCAATAAAGTGGCTAGTAATGAATAATTTTATTTGAATATCAGATGGGGAAATTATTCCATATATTTTTCCAATTAACAAACATAAATGAAATATGTAAGACATAAACAATGTTTGTTCCCAGCTTTGTGGAATCACTGGTATTTATTTGTCCCGAAATTGTATAATTTAATGTAAATGAAAATATTTATTTTGAAATTATCAGTTATATCTATATGATACAAGCTTAGAAAATAATTTACTTTTGAGAATTCTAAAATAAGTTCTTGTTCTGAAAATTTTCAAAAACTGCGAAATTTATGCACAAAGGAAATAAACATACGACAACGAAAGAAAATATATAGAACTAGTAAGATTTAATATTGTAATGATCTTAAAATTTGATTTTGTGGGGCTGGTCACCCTCCTAGTGGCTCCTTGGAGGGTCAATTAGAGTGTTATCAACTCCCCACGAAATCACAAAACTTCGATCTAAATTATTCGACAAAAAGGAATTTTAATAAATTGGTGGATTGATCTTCACTTTTTTTCAAGTCGTATAGTGAATTTGACATCTGAGTTGATACTTTTCTCTTCTGAATTCTATAAACAACGCTACATGAGAATTTAAAGGTTCATCAAGATTTATTGTGTTATAGTCCCTATCATCACTCTCAATGATTTTGGAACTTTTGATTCGACTCGTTCATTGTCAACCACAAAATTTACGATTTCAACAACTAGGTTAATGCAGATAAAAATAGACACGCGACACTTCGTTTTATGTAAATAGAGTTTTTAAATACGCCTTTTCAATTGGCGTGAGACTAGGAAATGTCTGAAGAACTTTATGGTGCGTCACAAAATCATAGAATCCGATAGACAAGTGATAATACTCACACTCCAAAGACTAGATCTAGATTTTCTTGTATCAGGCAAATTTCCTATAGACAGGTTTGATTAATCATACACTATATTTGCATGTTTTTTACTGATATCTTGTCCATGTCATATGCGTACATAACGTATCTCCTACAAGAACTTCCAGACACATCAAGGCAAGAAATGAATAATCTCTTTTTTTAAAAAGAAAAAAATTAAAAACCTTGAGTTTCATTAAAAATGGAATAAAAGAACAAGGTACCGGTTTAACTGCTTTGTAAACTGCAAAAAATGGAAAACATCAGGTTGAATTGTGATGAGCTTTTTCTAAATTGTTAGAAAACATAAACATTATATCTAGACTGGAAAAGTCCTTGGTGAACAGTTCGATCCTCATCACTCTATTCAGATGCACTTTTTCACATTAACAAGAATACTTTTTAGAAGCTATGTCTACAATGGATATTCTGTTGGACAAGTATGGAACGTGAGAGTTGGTGACCAAACTGTATAAAAAGGAGATCAAAGACTCCTAGGTGTTTCGATTTCTGGATATTAATCATAAGTCACATTCTTGCAAAATTATGACTAACTTGCTGGTTCTGATCCAACAAAACGTCTCACCATTATATCAAAACAATCCCATGATCTTATTCGACAAACGTCATGACTCCTATAATCCAGTGTGAGCCATCTTAAACAATGAATTTTGAACATATCGTACTGGAAGGGCGTGAGTAAATTGCCGCATAATTTTGTATGATTTATCTTTGATTTCCTGATGAACTTCATCGTTTCAAGTATCTCTGAAATAAATTCTGAAAATGACAACTGTGCTAAGTTGTATTCCTGATAACCGGACTGTACGAGATCTGTTCAAAAAGTTCTCGAATTTTATTAATTACAAAAAAATAATAATAATAACTTTACTCACAATTCTTCAGGTCAGAAGTCAGGATCCTCATTTAAATAGCCTCCTCCCCAACGTATATACACCTATCATAAAAATGTTTCCACTTTTTGAGACAATCCAAAATCTGGATTCTCCTGGAATCCTCATAAGATGCTCCATTAAATTTTTCTCTCTGTATGGAATCGAGGAAACTCTCTTTCCTTTGAGTTAATTTTTAGTTTGGGAAAAAGAAAAATTTGCAGGAATCCAGGTAAGGTGAGCGGATATCGTTGAGAAGTACAGTGTTCTTGTTTTTGGCTAAAATCTCATGAGCTCTGAGAGAGGATTGAGACTGTGACACTGGTGGAAAAAAAACCACTCGCTACTCATCAAAAGTTCGGTCGCTTTTGCTTTATTCTGTCTCTTAGACGTTTCATAACACCCCAGATAGTACGTAGTGTTGACTGACTGATTTGTATTTAGGTATTCGTGATGTACAACCTCATTTGTATCGAAAACAGTAGTCAGCATCAACTTAGCATTTAACTGGATTTGTCTAGTGTTTTCGGAGCGGAAGAATATTTCACACACCCATTGTGAAGATTGAATTCTTGTTTCGTTTCCATATCCATAAATGCAGGATTCATCACTTGCTATGATCCTGAATTAAAAGGTTTCGTCCTAAATTAATAATATTTAACTTCGATCGATGTTTCTTTGCTCAAGTCTTAATTTATCCGTGAGGTAATTTTTGATTCTAAAAATATATCTAATAGAAAATAAACTGAAAATTATTGTGTTAATCTAATTTCAAAGCAGTTCAATATATTTTAAAAGTTCATAAGAGCAATTGATTATAATATATAGTTCTTACTATGGTTGTATAGAAAGTGCATACTAATCCAATAGACAATATGCAAACCCAAAGATGAAGACCTGTAACTGAAATTGAAGAGAAAAATATCTTAGTTTATTTTATTATCAAAAAATGATAATAATAAATAAGATGTAGTTTCCATTACATAAGCAAACATTTTTTTTGCTCCTTACCTTGAGAAAGCACGAGTGATGGTGCATAGATAACAAAAGCAGTATACAATAGCTGAAAATTATTTTAACAGAATTACTCAAAAGAGCAGAATTTTAAATCTATTATTAAAATTCTTAACATATTCATTCTATTAAATTGGTTTTTTAAATAACATATTTCAGGGATAAAATTTCTCACTAACAAGATTTACACGATCTTACCTGAGATATAGTAGAGATGACAAAGCAGAGTGTTCTCACAAACTTGTTGTACCTTTTTTCTAAATACTAAAATAGCAAAACATTTTTGAAAATACAAAAAAAAAATGCAGTTTTGCTATTACATTTTAATACATTTTCAAATAATCTATTAGCACCAATTTGATTTTTTTTAAATTTTCCATTAACTGAATGGTTAAGAATAAGTTTTTCATTTTCATATATTCTGTGTTTTCAAATAATTTTTGCTTAGAAAGCCACTGAACGATAGTATTTTGCTGATAATAAATAAACACGAGTGATTAAAAATAAGTTATTTCTGTAAATAAGTTTACTGTATGTGAAGTGGTATTATTTTCTATTACTAATTATATGTTTTCTTCAAATTTTAATGTATTGAACGAATATAAAAGGAATAAATAAAGTAAAAAAAAATCAATTTTATACCTTTATTATACAGTTGATATTTTGAGAATACGATAAGTTTTTTTTTCCTAACTTGGTTTTCATTTTAAAATTTTTTTAAATAACTTTACACACAGTCAATTTATATGAAAATTATTGGTGCAATTAGAGAAATTATATACTTACATGACTAAAATTAAATAATTTGTATTGGATTGTGACGTTTATAATTCATTATCAACAATCAGAATTTTGAAGCCAGTTTTGTGGTACAGTTAACAATATTTATCCTTACATTCAGTTACTCTGTGTTATGTTATTAATTTAAAATGGAAAATTAGGAAATTAAATAGTTTCTTTGCAATTTCAATGTAAAATGTTGCTATTAATAACATTACTTTTCAAATGTGAATGTTTTAAAAGTATTTTTGAAAATTTTACTGAACTGTTAAGTAAAGTTTTTATTGGAAAGTAAATTAAAAAGCTTGTAAATAATTTAGAGGAACAAAAAAAAGTTTACCTCATTTACAGAAGACACTTGTAGCTTAAAAAACAGTGGCACGTAAATAAGGGCCGTAACAGGAATCATTAAGCAATATGATATGTTGATTAACCAGTACTGGATGCCAAATTGGTATGATTCGGCTGGAACTCCTAGTAAGGTTATAGCAGAAATGAACGTAGCCAGCACGGACATAGCTACTGGTATGATTTTCATATTTTTTCCACCAAATAAAAATTCTTTTGTAGTACTTTGCTTAGATCCTGTAACTGCATAGAAAACCCCGATTCCTGCAGAAACAGACAACATAGCCCCACAGACAGCATAGTCTGCTGCATCAAATCTACGATTCGTTTCTTCAACTCCAGACATGATTGGATTTAATATTTAAACGCTAAACGTAAAAATGGAACAAATTAAAAAGAAAATTAACAAACAATATACTTAATTTATAAGGATGTAAAATTGTACATAAAAATTTGAAAAATCAGAAATAAAATTATTATGTAGAATATCAAAAAATGATAATTACAGTATTCCACAAAACACATTAAATATTAGTTTTAATTGTATAAAAAAATTCTAAATGATTCATAACTGACTTACTTGGAAAAGTGATATTTGCTTAGCTTGTAATCTTTCAAGGAAGCATAAAATAAATTTGCACAAATAAGTACGGCAGCATAGGAATTTTTTGCAACTCCGTATATCTTCTCCTGGAAATCTAAAAACTAATAAGAAATAAATATATTTAATTCACGATTATAAGTACAAGTTTCGGGGGGAAAGCGTTTGTTACTGAATATATATTGTAAATTTAACTATAAAATGTTTGTAACAGAAAATTAAAGAAGATTAAATCCAACTAACCTCTCTCTATTCACACATTTTTATTACAAATTTAGAAACAATTCTTTCATATTTGAAATAGTTACTTTATAAAAAAAAATTGGATCAGACAAACTCAGGTCTTATTTAGAATTAAATTTTGCAGTATTACATTATATTATTATTATGTATATGCTATCTATTAGAGTTTTATTTTTTTGAGATTTATCACTAAAGTCTTTGAATTTTTATCACTTCAGTAATTAAAACGATATCAATTATCAGCGAATGATTAAGGAAAATAACAACTGACAGTCTAAATTTTAATTAATTCATAGAAAAATCCTTAGGAAAAATGTTCTATTTTTCCCTTTACGTATTTATAAGAAAGACCTGATGAAAAAGTCAGCTCACAATACTGAGGCTCAAAAAGAATTGTGCCTTTATATTCTTTTTTCATTCATTAATAAAAATATTCTTAAGATTACATTTACTATCGCTATTTGAATCTTAAATGTAATTGTTTGTCTATCAGAAAAATTAATTTACATAAATTACAAATATTTACTTCTTCCCTTTTGAAGCTATATTGTTTTTAACTAGTGATTAAGAAACATGACGTGTTATTTTCGCAACATTTATTATTTCTATTTTCTCTCTCTATCTTTTAATTGTAATATTTTTACCAGATATTTTAAACACGTTGTTCACAGTTTTTTTTACCGTTCTTCCATAACGTAGCTAAACACTGAAATAACTCTATTATTTGAAAATACTTTGTGATCATTTGGGAACAAAATTGAATACACTTTTTTTAGAAAATATTATTTGTGACTTAAAACCTAGGCCTTAATACTTTTTTTCGAATAATTTTAGATCATTTCTTTAAGGTATGTTGTTAATACAAAAGCTCTTATGCTTGAATTAATTAATATTATATCAGAGTTCTTTTCAAAACTCTTGACTCATTTATTCAGATTATTTTTGAACTCTGTTTCCTACATTATCTTTTAAAGGGAAATATTTGTGCTGATCATTTTAATTGAACACAGGTGGATATTTATTTATTTAATATATATATATATATATATATATATATATATATATATCAGGTATAATAATTTATAATAAAAGGTATCAGGTATAATTTTATAAAACAGGAGTATTTCTGTTGTTATAGAAAATGTCTTGACACAATAGTCATATAAAATGTTGATTTTTTGTCGATACCTTAATTAAATAAAAAAAAATTCAAAATATGTGTAAAACATTTGATATAAATATTATTAATATAGGTAAAAATTAATATTAAATAAAAATTATAATACATAAACATCTAAAAAATTGATTTTATCTATAGATAGATAGATAGATAGATAGATAGATAGATAGATAGATAGATAAAATCAATTATATATATATATATATATATATATATATATAATAAATGTTTTAGATGTTTATGCATTATAATTTTTATCTAACGTTATAATTAAGTTTTTTTCTCTGATTATAGTTGCATCATGTTAAAAAGCCTTCGTGATATACATAATGTAAAGAAAAAGAATGAACAATATAATACTTAATATGTGCATAATTATTTTCATTTTTTTTTAACTTTTTAATAATATTCATTTATACTTTTTTCTATTCATATTTCATATCAATATTTAATTGGTACTAATAGAGTAAAAGAGGATAAAATTAAGCATATAAATAAATTTTTGGGTTGTTTTTCGTACTTTAAAATTTCTTAATGACTTAAATATTCATTATTTTAAATCAAACAAATTTTCCATTGATAAAATTTCTTAACAAAAATTATAAAACTGAACAATTTTACATTAAATGTTCTTCTCCGATTATTAATCATAAATTTTTAAGGATGAATTATATGTTAAAGAAATCGCACTTTTAATCGTAACTATTTCATACTTGTATCTTAATCACAGAAACTCTGTCATTTTAAATTTAAAGATTTTCGAAGGTAATGTACATTTTTAAAGAAACACAAAAGTGAAATTTTCTTAAATTTAAAGTACAATTAAATGCAGAATGTAAAACTTATTCAATAGTCTCTTAACAGTCCCATGCTAATTTTCTTGATAGCGTGTTTCTTCGTTTCGCTCAAAAGAATTATAAAGCAATGTGAGAAAGACTGGATTTTCTGGTTGCGAAGTATTTTTACGCAGTTTATATTTCACTGCTACGCTGTGGAATGATGTGTAATATTTTATATTGCAATATAATTTTGAATAAAACTCATTTTTAAGATACTGAGACGATTATATTCAAGTCGTTTTTTGTTTTTAGTTTCAGTTTGAAATCTCTGTAACGATACAACAGAGAAGGAAGAAAGAGAAGTACTGATGTTGTGTGAATTGCAATTTAATAAATATAAATATCATTGTTATATAGCGTATAGGCAGCTTAAAGAATGTACTAATTTAGATATGTGATGTTAATATATAAATTTATTGAAAAGATTTTGCACATCAATTACATTTAGATACGACCATCTAATTACAACTTATTAGCCTTAGTTCGTGATACTGGAAACACTACTAAGTTTTCATTCATAGCTTTTATCATCATATAAATTTTTAACTGTAAGCATTTTATTATTTTCTTTTTATCAACATTTCTTATATTAAGTAAAATATATTGTTAACAAAACAAATATCTAATGAATTTCCAAATGATAAACATTTTCAGATTATGTTTGTACAAGTAGTGAAAAATGAATGGTTACTATACTATACATACTGTACAAAGCGAAATGATAAAATTCTAACAAAATATTTATAATTTTAATGAAGTCCTAAAACTAATAAGTCTTAAATGCCATTATGTATTAAATTAAGTACAAAATGACAGCAATAAATGAACTAATCGTTGAAAACATAAGAATTGAAGGTACCAAGAAAATTATTAAGGGGACAAAAGAATCAGATAAAGAAGACAAAGTAATTTGAAATGTTGTTTCTGACTTTGGACAGAAATGCATAGGCAAATAGGTTTTATGGATTGAAACCATTTCAGTAAGGCAAAATAAAGTCATTTTATATATATAGTTATGTTCATGAAAATGTAAATAATTATCACTCTCTCGGCTAAACTATTACTAGTTAATTCATTTACATTTTTATCATTAAATTTAATACAATTTTCTTTAAGTACTTGATTGACTAAAGAATAAATATTTTTCATAAGAGATAATTTTATTAATATTATATTTCTTAAAAATAATTATAAAATTGCCTTTACACAAGATCATTCTTATATATTGAATTAAAATGATTTTTAAATAAAAAATTTGGTATAGTATATTTTTTCGTTATTAAATTGATTAATAATTTCAATTATTTTAATAATTGCTGTCTCATTAAAATTACTTGTAGTTTCTAATAAAATTGTTTATAATTTGGAACTTTCCTAATCTAAATATTATATCTATTTGTAACAATCCTAAATATAAATAGGTCTTTATGAAATCTTGGAGTTAAGAAAATATGTGGTTATAAATATTATAAATTTATATGATAATTTTTTATATAGTGCTGTAATTGTATTATTAATTTGCCTATCTTTATAATTATTTTCTATTAAAGCATTATTTCCTTCTAAATGATTATTGACTGTTTTATTGTATTAATATTTACAAATAATCACTTAATTATCAATAACTTTTTCAACATATCCTACTATAAAGTCTTTTTAAAGTTATGCTCGTAGTAGACTATTAGTCATTGTCGCGGACTCGCGACCGTCAGTTTTCATCGAGTCGTGGGTTCGAGTCTTGATGCCACTGAAGATTTGTCGTTTAGCCGAGGCTGATGGACGTTAAACCTGTCGAGGCTCAAAGTCCTCCTGCTGGTGTGGTGGGGAAGTTAGGAGAGAGAGGTCTCAGCCCGGGTGTCTTCCTCGTCACTTGACTGAGGTTCAAAATTACGAGGTTCTGTCGCCAATAGCCCTTGTATTGCTTCTAGTGAGACGTTAATAAAACAAAACTCAAAAACATTTTGAAGTTCTATAATACGCTTCTTTTACTTCATAAATTTTTGTGCTGTTATTAGTTTTGAGTTTTATACTATCAATATCTTTATTAATATTGTTGTTATATTCATTTCATGATTCAAGATATAGCTTATATTTTGTTGCTAGATTATCGATAAATTTAACAGTACCGTTATTAATATTTAATTTAATGAGATTCGGTTGCTATTAGAAATATAAAAAAACTAACTATAACCTGTGTCTTTATGCATTTTATTTCACAAAACGTTGTATTTTACAATGTTGAAATCACCTGTAATTAAAAGTTGGTGCTCTTAATAAATTCTTTGTATTCTTTGCAACTACATTTTACATAAGTTTGCATAGATTTCATATTATTATAATTATAAATAAATCTGCCAATTATTTTTTATATTAAAAAGCTTTTATAATTTTGATATTTTTAAAAGGAGGAAGATTCATGTGTTTCTTAAAAATATTATTAAAAATAATAATATTAAAGAATTTATTCCTGAAGATAAATGTACAATATTCTATCCTGTAATTTTTTAAATATTATATTTGATATTACATATATCTTGACAAGGTTGTGAGATGTAATCTGAATAATATGCAAGCAATATTTTATTTCCTTTAGATATGAAATCTTTTAGAATGCTTTCGTTTCTTGAGACCAAAAATAAAACATTTGATATGTTTAATGTCATAATTATTTTCAAAATTCTATTTAATACAGAAATCTTATTCTTTATAGCTTCTTTATCAAGGCAGTTTCTATTACACCTAGGATATCTAGCTTTTCTGTTATTATTAACTTCATTATATTTATTGTAATTATTATTATTCCAAAAATATTCCTTAAATTTTCGTTAAAATATTCTTTATCTTAATCTTCGAATGTGAATGAAATATATACAATGTTTTCTTAAATCATGCCATTCAATACCTGCTCAATATATTCCATATATTAATCGGGGATATTACAAAGTTTTCATTATTACTAAGAAATAACAGCGGTATCTGAATAAACTTTATTCTACATATAATTTATCCACATGTACATAATATTATAATTTACAGCTATTAATGTGATTTTTTTTTATTTCAGGAAGCCGTACATTGAAGTAACTTGCAGTAGGGAGAAAATAGAGTTCAGCATTTTAAAATGAAGGTCAAGAAACATTTAGAGAAATGTATTACTCAGAAAATAAAGAATAAGTATGGAAGTTTTATAAGAATAATAAATAAAAATTAAGTTTCTATCTCTATTACTTTTTAGTAATAATTAAGACTTTATGATATATCCTGTTATATGCATGAGCTATGAATATCTATCAAAGATTAAAAAAGCATCAACATTAAAATAATGGAGGCTTATTTGACTCTGCAGAAACCCATAATATTATGGGTTTTTTTTATTTTTTATTTCATTTATTTTTTTTTAAGATTTTGTGTCAAGAGTACGTCCTTCATTATTATTCCACGCGTATAACTTTCATTAACGTACAACGGTAATTTAAAAACCATACCATCGATTAAAATGAGTTTAAGGTTAGAAGAAACAAAAAGTTTATCAAATGCGGTTTGACATGTAGCTTTAATAAGAGCATTGAAGATTTATAAATATTAACTCGCAAAACTTTTGAAGTCTTTAAGTAATTACAAGATATCTGAAATTAATTTAAAGTGATAACAGTAATCAAAATAGAATTATTCAAATGAAAAATGAGCATCTGTTTAGATTAGAAATATTCAGTTCATGCTTATTTTTGCGATACTTTAACATGGTTTTAACCTATTAGAATAAATATTAAGTTCTACTTATAGTTAGTTATCAGTAAATAATTTTACGGGCACAAATAGATGCGAGAAAATGCTTATTTTTAATCTAGCTCTTAAGTTTAGGACACATTCTTAATCCTTAAAAATAAATTTAAACTTTCTGAATGAAGAGGCATTGTTTGGTGAATTAATTTGTACAGAATATTTCAATTATAATAACTAAAAATTACAAAACTTCCAGATGAAATAGAGATGAAGCTATTTTTTTGTGTATCATATTAGTAGCGATACCACAATAGTGATTCTCCTTTTGTAATTTTTAAGAACAATAAAAAAGAGCTGACTTAAGCTTTCTTATCCAAATGCCATTGTCTCGTGAGTAACGAAGCGTAATTGCGCTGAAGATCTGCTTCAACGAATGAATAATTTTTCCTGAATTTTGTATTTAATGGGTCGCGTTAAAAATGTTTCAATTGCTTAGAGGCTTTGCTATTTCGAAACACTTCTTTAAAATTGAAATGACATTTTCCCGTAGAATACGATAATTGCTCTTTTTCTACTCATAATTTTGAATGAGCAGTTAGATGTTTTTATTCATGCATAAATCACAGTTTTTCTTACACATATGCTTCCTTTTTATTGTCTATTGTTATCTTTTTCTTATATCTTACGAAAATACTTCTGTTTTCTTATAAACAGGTAAATCAAATCCATTTACTGAATACAAACTTCCAAGCATATACTTCTGCAAATCAAAGAAATTTTCAAGTCAATTAATAACTGTAGTTTCCTTAAATTGATAGTTTCTATTAATAATAATAATGCATGAAATAGGTAGAATAAACACAAAATGCGTTTTATATAGAAGTTCTTTATACAAAAGTGCTTTATAATTATGTCTTTTGTTTAAAAAAAATCCAGCTACTCCTACTAAATTAATTATTTGTTACAGGTTTACTGAATAATTGTATACTGTTTATAAATCCTTCTAAAATTGGAACATTTAAAGTATTTTCTATTAGTACACGCGTGAAGTTATATATCACTTTCAAAATAAATTCTAAATTTTAATATTGACATATTTGTAAAAATACATTATTTGACTCCAACATTTCATATTAAATTATATAGATATTTAATAATCAGGTTTTTAAGTAACTTGAAATTACATATATGAAAACACATTTCTTTGAAATAATATTTCAATTCATTGTTTTATAAGCATTTTTTGATAATATCTATATAATTGTTGGATACTTCGAGCATAGTTTTCTTTATAAAACTGTATTGTACATGGAATTACCCATAATTTGATCGAATATCATTTATTTAGGATAGTTAAAAGGATTTAGTGATAAAAAGTATATGGAAATATGGAAATGTCTAATACCATGTTAAAATATTTTATTATATACAGAAAAGCAAACCATACTAAAGACACAATAATTGATTGCTTTTAGTCAAGCTCGAGAGCCGTTTTGTTCTATTTTTTTCTTTCAATTTAGAAATCAGTGAAATGTAGCAAGTACTTCCTTTTTTTTATGCTTAAACTAGTAGCAAGAAGTACCATAGAAAGATTCAGAAAGTATCGAATTGATATCTCTCGTATTTTGATATAATGGAATAAATACCGATTTAAATTAAATTCTAACTATAATTAGAATTAATATGAATTGCTACAAATCAAATAAATTTTCTGCTATAAAAATCATAGAAATGTTCTCATCTATGGAAGAATCCTATATTTGACGAAAGGCATTACTATAAAATAAAAAAGCGATGTTGATTTGCTTGATTTAAGATATTTATAAAAACAATACGTTTTGTTGGAAAATATATTGAGTTGCTGAGTTTCAATACTTTTATGCATAAATTTTGTTTAGTATTATAAACTGAGAAACCAAATTAAATTATTTTAGTACCAATAATTATGTAAGTTTACAGTAAAAATATTAAAAAGTGTAATGTTTATTACGATATCTAATTATTTAAAATAAGCGAGGCGAGATTTTAAAAATTTGTCGCGAGAAATCAGGAGTGATGTGTTAAAATATTTGAAGAATATATTTACAATACATATAGAGAACATTCAACTTGAATTAAAATTAAGTAGGATTCGAATGGTAATTTAAATTTGCATTCTGATGATTTGCAATGTTTGTTGAACCATGCCGTTGTAGTTTTAACTTGATAAACTTGGGATTATATCCTTGAAGGACTAGTTAGATAACTTTATTTTTTGATACTGTATAATGCTTCTGAATTTAAATTAGACGAGCTGAAACATTCTTCAATCTTAGAATAATGTTCGCTTATTGCAGAGTGAGTAGAAGTCATGACCACTTCATCATATCCCCTCGTCTAGAGAATACAATAATTTAAAGATTCGAGAAAATTTAGACCTCAATGAGAAGAGAAAATCTAATTTTGTTTCAAAAAATTTAAGACCTTCATTTCTTTAATAATGTATATTTCTTTACATATAGACACCATTCCATCACTAATATTTTTTTTATTTCATTAACAGTTTTTATCTGTAATTTCTCTGTAACATAATTGTTACATATATAATGTTATTACTGAAATATAAACTACACAAAAACATTACATAGGCTATAAAATAACCTGATTATTCGCATTATTCAATTTTATTCTTACTTACTTTATACCTAAAGCATAAGTATTAGATATAACATGCTACGTTTTTACTATTGAAGTAAATAGCAGTTTTAATCATCTTTATACATTGCAGATATTAAAGAACAATTTTATTTAAAAAAATTAACAAGTTGAAGCATTTTTAATTAGATTTACATCATAATGGAAAATTATATATATATATTGCAAATTGAGAGCTAAATTGAGAATTTAATTGCATAATTTGGCACGATTACTTATTCATCAACTCCTTCTTACAGATTAGTGATTTCCACAAATAAGGAGTTATCTTTTTGCTAATCTTATCTTTATGTATAGTCATTTGAAGAGATATAGAAGCATTATAAATGTCACTTTGATAAAGCAATATTTACCACAAAAATTAATTAATGTTTAAATTACTAAAATTTGAATAATGGTATTTTCATCGCGAATGCGATTAAATTAATCAAATGGCGGCTTCATTAATTTTTTATATATAAATTCATCAGAATTTCTCATTCACTTACAAAGTATCACACTTTACATAAGCTTTTATCTCTTTTATCTCATGTGTGCATCTCTAACCAAATATAATCAAAAGCCTTAAGTAAGACTCAATCCATACAATTAATTCCTCGTGAATGAATAATAAAAATTTGTAGCAATGAAGAGGAAGTAAATTGAAAATTTGTAATATGTAAAGATGTAGATTTCCTTTGTTTAAAACAATATTTCTAGAACAGAATTTCATTTAGTTGATTCTGACCTAATTTTTAAATAAGGATGATACATTTATGCAATTCTTGAAATACAGTATACAAATTAATTTGTTAGAGCAATTTTCTGAGCATTTCGTTGCTTAACTGTCATTTCTGATTACACAAACTGTCAGTGTAAATGTACCATGTTGCAAGCAAGAGAATGTCAACATTCATTTCCTAAAATGACGAAGTCAAGGAAGTAAACAAAATTCGGAATAATAATAATAATAATAATAATAATAGGGATGTTTTAACATCACATAATCGCTATACAGAGAATTTAGTAGTTACTATTTGAATAGAGAAAAAAAATGTTCAAATTATTATTGCTTTTGAACTATTTTAAAATAATTATTATTATTACATTTATAAAGGATTTATTGTTCTATTATTTTAACAACAAAAATATATTAACGATTCAAACCTTTATTTATCATATTTTAATATAAAACATTGTGGAAAAAATTTGATTATGTAACCACTATTGTGGTTACATTTCCGAATCGCCGTCGTGATTACTTTCAGAACAGGAATATGAACGCATAATATAATGCGCTATAAATACAGTGAAAAAGAAGAAATAATTCTACAAAATTTAAATATATTTAGAGGAAATACTCAAATTTTTAAAACTTAATTATTTATAGCAGGAAACGGACAAAGAACAGTCAGTGACATTAGATTCTTTTTTTATATGCATACAAGCTAATATGTATAAAGTTAATTTAATAAATATAGAATAAGTAAGCTAAAAACAAATAGAAAAATTATAAAAATTTCACATATAATCAAACTTTCGTAATTATTCTGTAAAATAGCTTGCAAAGCTTAGTAAAAAAACAATAAAGCGTCAGCAGTTTTACTAAAGAAAAAACAAACGCTTTGCACAATGTGAAATTTAATATTTTAAATTTGAATTTTTTTGAAATTTTTTTAAATGGATCATGTTCATAATATTCTTTACAATATACTTCTTTGCAATATATTTTAACACTTCCATTTATATTTGTGCTTACTAATAAATATATTTTACCTGTCAAGTAAAACTTCATATTTTGAATTAACACTGTATTGAAATGATTCTTCAGTTTCAGAATCCATAAAATCTTACTTGCGAGTGTACTAACATTTTTTTTCAGTTTTTGTAATTTTATTAGTAAATTTATAATCATAATCAATTTTTATATCAGTAGATTTACTTCGCTTAGAGTATTTTAGCAATATAATCCTTTTTAATCCTATTCTTGAACTTTTTACCACATGATTTTTTTATAATGGTTTTAAATTTAACCTGAATTCCAATTCAGCCATAAAATAAAAATAAAATATTTAACCTATAAATTTTACTTTATCAGTCAACTATTTTCATTAGTGTGAAACCGTTTACGTTTCCAACACGAATTCATGCAACAGTGGCTTTATTACTTTTATCTCTATCATCGGCAAAGATCTTATCCGTGTATTAGATCCATTCATTTAAGTGAATGACTATCAAAAAGGATAAAAAAAAAACATGTATATAGTAAATGACTCATCTGCATTTTCAATGTGTAAATATCTATAAAAACCGATGACTAGTTAAACTTAGCAATTACATATTGTCAAAGAATATAAAGTTTCAATGAAGGACTTCTTTTGTTTGAAATTTAGGGCAGCTTAATACAATCAAAACAGTAATTTAACAGAGCAAAGGTAAAATTTAAGAAATAACTAATGTCTGTACACTTGCAAAGAAACTGTTTTTAGTTTAAATTTTATGAAATAAAGAATTCAAATAATTTTTTTATAGAAAACCTATGGTTATAAAAATGAAACGTTTAACATTTTAACATTTTATTTTATTACGTCTTTCCTAATTTAAAAAAATATTTCTTCATATTTTTATATCAGAATAATAAAGTGGTTGTAATTATAACTACCAAGACATTATAAATAAAGCTTTGCATCACTATACTTTTCAAGTATGTAATAAAATTTAATTACGTTTTGGGGTGTTAGACAAGTTTCATCAATATATTATAACTGTTTCAATAACTATTCACGATGCATTTTTACAGTGTGCAAAACTTTGTGTAACATTTACTTTCATAATCGGATTTTGTATGAATATTTCACTGTTCTTGAATATCGTAAGATGTGCTTATAACAAATATTTAATATAAAATTGGAATTCCTTTAATACTGTCATAAATATAATATTAACTCAATTACTTACTTGTATCTCCAACTCTTAAGCCATGAATCTTGAACTTAATAGAATCATAAAAATATCAAAAGACGTTAGAAATTTCTTCAGAACATTAAATTGGTTGTCCCATCTATTGAATAAATCATGAATATCTGAAGCAAATTGAAAACAGTTCTAGCTTAAAACAAAGTTCTATGAATGGAATTCACTGAAGCGTAGCCATCACTGACATTGATAACAGTTTGTTGACATTGGTACTGGCTTTCTGTAAAAAACAATCTCGAAGCGGTTCCTGTAAATAATTATTATTTTCATTCATGCTAGAGAAGTTTCAAGCTAGTTTTAATTCCATATGGAATAAATTATTATACGGTTTCCTTCGCTCGAATAGTTATAAATAATAGCGAAATACTCGGATCTGTTTTGTTTTAAAAAATAAAAGGATTTACTTGCATAACATTTAATTTTGACATGGTATCAAAAGCAGATAGTTAATTCTTTTCAAATGTTAACATACTTAACAATATATATACATACATATATAATCGGATTTATATAAAGCGCAAATTAATATTCTCTTAACACTAGAACGCGGGAAACCTTTGCTACCCTTGAAACGCCGGCCAGGTGTCATTTTATCACTGGTCGATATTAAGCTGAAAATTCGAATAAATTGAGCATTTTAATTACTCTTTTTTCTAATATATATGGTACATATTGTTTCTGAAATATATATTGTTTCTGAAATATATATTGTTTCTGAATATTGCTTCTTTGCAAAACATTTATACTCCATGTAGTGGACCATAATGAATGAGGTTCTAGGTTCCTAACTCTTGAAACTCCTCGCGCATACAAAATCGAAATGTTAACGAAAAGCTCCTCTTTTTTGAAAGACCAAATATCCACTAGCTTTTGTGCTTGTTCATTTTATTTCGTGTTCAAAAAATGTTGTGTCTATAAAATGCAACTAAGCATTGAAATTGCTCTAATTATTCATATTTCTTTTTGCATAACTAGTTGAACCACTGTTTTCTCGTAAAATATTTTGCTAAACTACCGGTTGCTCTTCCAAAAACAATTTTTTTGCCACTTCAAACAATAAATTTATTCTCATGCAAAGAATTATCAACTTCATTAGTCTCATCGCTTTCCAATTCAGATGATACAACTTGAATAAAATTTTCATCATAACGTTTATCATGCATTTCTGATGATTCTTCACCTTCTGATTCACTATCGGGTAATTCTTTTAGAATCATGGTTATTTCTTCAGCACTAAGCTCTCTCTTACAAGACATTTTAAATGTTATCCATACATAGAAAGTCACAAGAACGGAAAAAATAGTTACAAAAAAATCTTATCATAACTCAGAAGTAACGGTGTGTGCACTGTTTTTGTGAGAAATGAAATCTCAGAAGGTAGATATCGATGAAGCTGAAACAGATCACGTGATGACCATATGTCAAAAACAACATTCCAACGATTGCTACAGTGTCCAATATATTCATGGAGGACAGGTGTTATAGGTAAATCTATCCATAAAATAAGTTTGAATAAAACTGATTACCCCAAACTTTCTATGTGAATTTTTTCCTACAAATTTAATAATAGTCCATACAAATAAAAAAATTATCAAAATTTACAGATTTAAGAAAAGAATTCATACGCCTTGTTGTCGAAGTAGCATCGACTGGCATTCTAGTGTTAAAGTATGCCCTTTATTTCCTGCTTAACATATTCTATAAACTTTATTGCTTTAAAAATATAAATTATAAATATAAATTATTCAGTAACTTTGACATGTTTTAATTTCATTAACTAGCTTGAGAAGTTACTGAAAAAGAGAGTGAGAGAGCAAGGACGAGAAAAAAGGAAAAAAAAGCCAAAACGAAACATTTTTGAAATAAAAATTTTACAGAAATTTTATTATTCCTAATAATAATAATCAACTGTGACATATTTACTTAAGAGTAACTTAAAATATAACATCACTTACATATACATAAGTAACTTCAGGGAAAATTCAAATGGTGTCACGATTGAATATTATTTTAGTGAAATGAAATAAAATGCTATTACTTAATTTTTAATAAAATGCTATTATTTACAATTTTTAAATTCTTAAAATTCCTCTCACAAAACTCGACCCTTACTATTTCAAAACAAACATTACTCATTTTGATCAAATTTATTGATTGAATGTGTACTGTAGAAATTTATTGATTGAATGGGATGATATTTGAATTTAGAAGTTAAGTGTTTCTTAAGTAGCTCTGCTTTTGTCACGTTGAAATATCGTGTAACACAGCTGTTCAAAATCTTTTTGAATTTTATCACCTCATTACCTTTTATTTTTATAGTTCATTTTATTACCAGCTGTACATTCATAACTCTTGCTTGCATACATATACAATCCAATGAAGACTTCAAAGTCTTAAAATTTATGCTTGTTATCATTGTTTTAAAAAAGATGAGGTTCATTATTCCTTATCTTAATGAATTATAGATTAATATTGCTGTCACTGTGAGTGATTACTCAAATATCTTTCAATACTGCGTGTGATTACTCTACTGATTACTCCTCTCTCTATATTTCTTTCAATACTCATACATGTGTCAAGTATTCGAGTGTTCTAGTTGTAGTATGTTCAAAATAAATTGATTTTTATTGGGTATGAATTCAATATGATACTTTAAATACTATTTCTTTTTTTTTTCCTGGTTAGATAAAGGTTGAAAGAAAAGGAAAGAAATATTATTGTGAATACAATACAGTATTTCTAATTTAAAATTTATTTATCGGTATTTCCTCTGAATTATATTGTACATTAGTTTTAAAATATCTAATTTTTCAAAGTATTTTTCTGAATACTGTACTTACTCAATAGACTTAATTAATTTATTCTGATGCACACACATATATTTATAACAAACGTTGGAAATACCAGAATGGACTAATATATTTATTAATTTCTTTTGTCTGCGTTTCTGTTTTTATATAGTAATATTAGCCTAGTATGTGTAGAGTCCCCAAAGCTCAGAAAAAATATATATATTAATTACCTACAACAGTTTTTTTTTCTTTTTACGAATGTAATATGTCTACTGTTCTTTCGATGTTGAAACTTACATAACGTGTATTTTATTTCACCCACTGTGTATTTATTGCAATACATAACTAGTTTTCTATGAAAGCCTTATTGCCATGGTTAGGGTCATTCTTATGCATCTAATACCCACTGTTGACCTTCAGAATAATGTGGGGGCACTATAGTATGAACACTGTCAAAAATAGAATTCTGAACGTTAATCTGTCTTCTCAGTCTGACTATGTGACTCTAATTATACTTTCTAATCTGCTTTGCTTCCTTCATACTTCATAAAGACCGAGAGTTAATTTGCCATTTAGAGAGCGATTTTCTTTCCAAATGGCAATCGAGTCTTATTTTGAAGAAACTGCTATTACTACCTCAGATCGTCATACATATCTGCCATTACTTTTGCAATAATTTTCTGTGTCAGAACCATTAAATAACTATTTTTATGGTAATGAGTTATAATTCAAGGAATAGAAGCTTAACTTAAGATTTAACACTGGAAAGCACACTTACCTACAAGAAGAAGCTACTCATTTAATCTCTACTAATCCGATTTCACTTTCACTAGATTAACGCCAGAAACCTGCGAAACCTCTGCTTACGACAAGAGAATTTAACGAAGTGCCAGTTTGACCTAATGCCACCGGCAGTCATATGGCGTGTAGTTCCTAGCTTTTTCTACGGCCTCTATTTCTTTTACGCAACAGGTTTTTTAGCGCGCGGCTGAAAACTGGACAGTTTCTTGGTGATTTACTATTTTTTTCGAATATTGATTTTGTTCAATCATCACTATTCTTTTGATTCTCGATCATAAATTAAGATCATGAACTTTTCCGTTGAGTTACATGTTAAGGGAAACTGTGTCAGTAGTAAATGTCCCGTGCATTTTTCCAGTAAACATTACGGTGCGAAGTTCTCAAATATAAACAAACAAAATAATCTGATGCTAAATTTTCACTGCTGTCAAAAAATATAAAAACATTTTCATTTAGTCTTCCGGGTTCATTGAAGCATGGTCAAAATCAAAAGAGTTTATCTGCAGAAAGAGCGATGGTAATTCAGAAATTCCTCTTGAAGTTATTGTAGTTGATGACCTACACTGATTTGATCAAATTAGATAAGAATACAAGTCTCACTAACCTATAAACTGTTCCTTGAAAGGCGAAGAATTCCTTGAAAGAAATAAAAAAAAAGTTTCTTGTTTATGAGGACAAGATAAATTAATCTAGGCGAGTTCCTTTTCCTAGAAAAATGTGAAACATCATGAATGAAATTTCTTTAAAAATTCATCCATGTTTCAAATTAATTATTTCTTATTTTAATTTTCTGGTAAATGACTTCTTTTTCTTTTAAAACTTTACATTTACATAATTTAGTTGCAAATGTAAATAGATTGGAGTTACAATATATATTTTTATATAGTGTTTTTTTTAATTAATGTCGTTCGAGATTAAGGAAGTATTTATTAGCAACGGCTCCTATAACTATGAGAAATGGTTCAAAATGCAAACGCCATTTGACCTTTCAGCTCATACTCTAAATTTCTGCATTATGTTACTTGAGGTTCTTAAGATCCACTTTTAATTAATGAGGAGCATTTCTCATTATTCAATGCAACGGCTCTAAGCAGGATCGAATGTCCAATCTTAAGTCAGTGATACTCAGCCAGCTACCCTGTCAAACGGGCTACTAAGGTGTCCACTATAAGTATCAATTATTAGCCTATTCAATACTGAGATTAATATTTAAAGAAAAATTAAATTACATAAAAAGTATTTGAATAATAAGAAACTGCTGTGATAAATCTCTCTTGATTATTTTTAATTAAATTATTACAACTGATAACTTTTACAATCATATTAGAACGTGTTAATACCTCGTTTTTGAAATATTTTTATGTAAGAGTATTGAGATTGAAATACTTCTATGAATTCTCTTTCCATCTGGAACTGAAGTAAGATATTTCTCTAAAAAGAAAGAAAAAAAATATTGCGTACTCTGATCGAAGGTATCGAGATATATGGGCAATCATATTTCGATTCGGTCTTTTCTTTTTCAGGGAAAATAAACGTAGTAAAGAAATTTTGTCTCAGATTAAAATTTTAAAAAGTTATTAACTTATAATACTAAATTTTAGAGGCCGCGGTAGCCTAGGGGGTCATGATCGTGAACTAGCGCCCTTTGGTTTTCGTCATGTCTCGGGTTCGAGCCTTGATGCCACTGAAGACCCACCATATAACTTGGGCTGATGTACGTTAAATTTGTCGAGGCTCAAAATCCTCTCTTGTTGGCGTGAAGTGGAAGTTTGAAGAGAGAAGGGCCAGCTCAGGAGTGGTCCTCGTCTCTTGACCGAAGTTCAAAAATACGAGGTACGTCTCCAATAACCCTCATGCTGCTTTCAGTGCGACGTTGAAAAACCAATCAATCAATTAATATTAAATTTAAGAAAAAATAATTTTTTATATTTGTCCTAGTTATTAATTGTCACCTAAGTAATCTAATTTACACAAGGAGTGATTATGGAATGACGAGAACATTTCCATACAAACTGTTTCATATTCATATTTTATCTCATCTCAACACATAAAGCTTTATAGAAATTGTGAATATGTGCCATAACTGAATGTGTTTGTGTCTCTCCGTGTAATTTTTTAAACTTTAGTTAATAATAGATGTTTAGTTTTCTTATTTCTAAATTTTCAACATAAAGCGTGGTACCAGTTTTTAAATTAATGATATTTTTTGGAGAAAAATATTTAGATAAGAACAAAAATGGCTACTTTACGGTTGATTAAATTTTGTGTGAGTTTCTTTCGTTGTTCTTTAAGCTATATATTTTTTAACTTTAAATGTATTTATAGTTTATTTTTATGATAATTAGGTTTTGTTTAAATTTAGATTTTAAAATTTGTGGTTCTTTTGATTATTTTTTCTTTTGATGATTTCATTCTATTTGGCTCGTGATTTTAATTTACGTCTATTCTTTATAAAGCTATTTATTTATTGCGAAAGACTGATCATTACTATATGTATAAGTAGATTGTTCTGTCCTAATCCAGTGGAATTAATAAATAACTCTGTTTCATTTTTTGTGAACTTTAAACGTAGTTTCTTCTTTCGGTTATCTTTTGCTATTTTTCAGTGTCTCGTCTATATTGTTCTTAATTTTTATTATTATTTTTTTTATTTTACTATATATATATATATATATATTCAAAAAAAATTATTTTTAATTATAAATATTTTTAAGGTTTATCTACTTATATTCTCTCAAAATCTTTTATAAGTACTAGATATTAAAACTATATATATATATATACTACAATTATAAGTGTACTGTGTTTCCTTATTGATAAGGTTCCTTTCATTGATAGCAATTTAAACTTAGATATACATAGACATTTTTTATATACCAATTTAGTAAGAAATGTCAAATTAGTTAGTATGCCTTTAAATTTTCAAAATAATTGAATTGCTTTCTATATTATTTGTCCAAAGGCTGAGTATTCCACCGATTTTTTAAAAAGAAATTCAAGCTATATAAATTATATAGTAGATTAATTTTTAAATTATATTAATTTTTGGTTGTTTATCCAGTTAATTTTTAGAAAACTTTAAACTGTAAAATTATGAATGGGATTAATTTTTAAGTTATAATTCATTTTAATTTTTTAATTATTTAATTTATGTCATTTATTTAATTGTTTATTTTATTTTGTTTCGATATTTTTAAATTTTAACAAGCTTTTATTTTTGGCTATATTTGTTTTTAAATTCGTGTTCCATTTATTTGTAACAGTTAGCTCAACATTCTTTAGTTTTAGTTCAACACTATTTACCTAACAATTCTGTTTGGTAGATAGTTTTGCTATTTTTTACATTTTCAACACATGTATATAGTGGGCAGTTGACTCTCGTGTTTCCAAAATTTCTTCTCATAATGGTATGATCATGCAAGTTTATTTCATATTGATATGTAAACTGCTGTTTGTAGAAAATGCAACACCATGAAGGAATCATCAGAATCAAATGAAATTCGCAGCAAATGTCAATTATAGGATATTATGCAAATTAATAAAGTTTCAGAGCCATCGCGCGTGCGCGGCGCGCGCAGCGCCCTCTGAATTGATGCTGAAAGCGTATAAATAAAGTGCTGTAGCGGGACGTTGAAAAAAGTCTATGATTATTTGTTAGTGGCAAACGTTTAGTGAGACCTGAGTATGCCTCCACGACGGAAGAATAAGAAATTCAAGCAACTTACGGAGTTTGAACGAGGGAGGATAATCGGCCTTCGAGAAGGAGGATTTTCCTATCGCGCAATAGCAGCTCGTATGCAGCGGAACAGTTCCACAGTGATGCGAGTTTGGAAGCAGTGGACCGACGAGCACCGAACAACTCGAAAAACAGGCACTGGACGACAGAAGGTGACGTCAGAGCGCGATGATCGACACCTGCTCCGCATGGCGGTGAATGATCGCACAGCTTCCTCCAGGCAGCTGGCAGCACATTGGTCTACTGCTACAGGTGTACAATTGTCGGCTTCGTCAATTCGTCGTCGTCTGCTGCGCCGTGGATTGCGTGCAAGGGTGCCTTTATACAGGATTCCCCTCACGGCGAATCATCGACGGCTGCGTCGGCAGTGGGCTCTTGAGCACAGAGACAGGCGAGCTGATTGGCACCAAGTTGTCTTTTCAGATGAATCACGCTTCAATTTGTGGACCCATGATGGCCGTGTTCGTGTTAGACGTTATGCCGGTCAACGCTGCCTTCCTGAGTGTATTATTGAACGACATAGCGGTCGAACACCCGGAGTTATGGTCTGGGGTGCGATTTCGTATCATGGACGATCCAATTTGATACGAATTGAGGGTAATCTCAATAGCAACAGGTACGTCCGTGAAGTGCTACAGCCCGAAGTCGTTCCTTTCCTTCAAGGCATCCCTGGAGCTATCTTTCAGCAGGATAATGCACGCCCACATGTTGCGCGGACTGTTCGAGACTTCTGTTCAGCACAACGCATGCAACTTCTTCCTTGGCCTGCTTATTCACCGGATATGTCGCCTATTGAGCACGTGTGGGATATGGTTGGTCGGCGTCTCGCTCGTGATCCGCGTCCTGCAGTTTCCAAAGACGAACTTTGGTTGCGCATACAAGCGATATGGAATTCTCTTCCTCAAGCAGATATTCAACATCTGTTTGACTCCATGCCACGTCGTATAGCAGCACTTATTGCAGCGCATGGTGGCTGCACCAAATACTGATTTCGGACGCTTAATTTGTTTCTTTTGTTTTGAAAATTTCATCATTTATTTGTATCAGTACAAGTCGTTTCTGCATTAAATTTCATTTGATTCTGATGATTCTTTCATGGTGTTGCATTTTCTACAAACAGCAGTATATTTCGTGTTATTAATTTTATTTTTAATCCTTTTAGTAATATAATATTTCGATGTTTTGGATTTCTATGTTTTTGCTTGCTTGTGTTTTTAAATGTTTATATGATGAATTAGTTAGGTTTATTTTATCTCTGTTCAAATGTATCCTCTGTTTTATAACTGTTTTTAATAATATCTTTGTTAATACGAATAATTTGGCATTTAATTCTGGAATAACCCAGAATAACAATATAGCGCATGATACAACATTAAATACGCAATATTTCATCTCTTTTTTTTTTCTTCTTCTCAAAAGATGTTTTCTTCAGTTTTTCAATTTATCCATCTCTGTATGACAACTTTGGTTGTTGTCGATTCATTTTTTCGCTTAATAATTTACTTTCTTTTCAAATTTTTTACAGTATGTAATAT
Organism: Nephila pilipes; assembly: GCA_019974015.1. Lineage (NCBI taxonomy): Eukaryota > Metazoa > Arthropoda > Arachnida > Araneae > Nephilidae > Nephila > Nephila pilipes. The sequence continues at coordinate 808,173 of BMAW01052645.1, read as the reverse complement.
TTTTTTTTCTATTATAGTTAACTTTGCATACTTATTTTTATTCGTTTTTCTTAGTTTACAATGTATTATCTGTATAATTATTAGGATTGATGTATATTTTTTACTCAGTTGTACAGTTAGAATTTCTTACATAATGTTTTACTTTTTAATTATAGATATTACTACCTAACTTTATTGATAAAAGCTTTCTTGTTTAATTACACATAAATATCAAATTATATATATATATATATAATTTGTTGAAAAAGTAATGAACTGAATACGATGATTGGATTCATAACACTAGGGTAACCCGTAACATCCAGAAATAGCATTTTAAATTATTTTATTATTTTATATCCTTTCTTGACTTATTAATAGTTTTTCTTTGTGCTTCGTCTCTTCAATTTGACTATACATTCTTGTTTTTCTCGATTTAGGCTTTATAAGTTTCAGTAACTTTATCTTTTACCAATGTAATACTAGTATATTTTTAAATTACTATTTTAAATTTTCATTATAGGTAGAATAATGTATATTTGTTTAGATTGATAATTTATTATTACCCTATATACACGTTTATTACGTACGTTAATTTCGTTACACACACACACACACGTGTGTGTGTGTGTGTGTGTGTGTGTGTGTGTGTAAGAGAGTGTGTTTAAGTAGTGCAATTTAAAATGAGAATTACAATAATAAATAAAAGACATAAGATTAACTTATTAGAACTTCCAAGTTATTATAACTATAAATGTTTAACTTCTAGGCCGTAAGAAAGATTTTTCAAAATTTGAATTCAATACTAAGAATATTTGGGTGGGTTTTTTTTACATTAAATATTAAAATTTGTAATCTATACTAATGGCTTCTATAACTGATTACACGACATAAATTCCATGTAAATTTATTTTACAAAATTATTTTTCGTGGTATAAAATGGGGTATTTCTAAATTACTACCTTTATGCTTTTATTAAAATTGATCCTATTAAACAAGCATTTTTATCTTTCAGCTAGCTACTTTTTTGTTTAACTAATTATTTATCATGGTTAGTAATTCCTTCATGACTAAGTTCCAGTATTCTTTTCTTCAATATTATTTGAATTTCTATGAAACATTTGTTATTGGTGAATTCATCAGATCACATATTTGTTCATGGAAGAAACAAATGCAAGAATAGATCACAAAAAAATTAACATTTTCAAGTTTAAGGGTATCAAAAGATATTTAACATTAAAGTTTTAATAATTTGAACAATATTATTCTAATCAAGCATTGTATATTTGTTATGATAACTCTTAATTTATGGTGATATAAATTCCCTAAAAATATCTAATTACGCAATATTAACTTATCACTTTTAATTTTCTTATTAGATAATTTATATTAAAGGTTTTTCATAAAAGAGTCATTAGCTACAGACTCATATTTATTGTACTTATAATTCAAGAGATTTCTTAGTAACTACATCTTTTGTTTGAATTTCTAAAATAAAGATATACTTTTTTCTATATATTGTTACAACTATACTGAAAATTATTTGGAGATTTGTCATAATTTAGAAAAAATTTCTTGGTTTAGTAAGTAAATGAAAGGGCTTATTTCTTTACCTCCATTATACATTGATATCATTTTTAAAAATTATGCATTGTTATTAGCTTTAAGAAAATTTCATAAAAGATTCATTAGCTAGAGACACATAGTTGTTATTTCTATAATTTAAAAGATTTCTTAGCAACTGCATTTTTTATTTGATTTTCTAGAAAAAGATAGATACACTTTTTTTTCTCTGCAACATCTCTGAAAATTGCTTAGAGATTTAGCATACCTCTGAAGAAGTTTCTTAGTGTAGTAAGTGAAGGAGTGTGGTTAGTGTCTCTTTATATACCCAATATATTAGTTTTCATTTTGTAATAATTTGCTGCTAAATCAAAATTTGATTGCAGAAAATTTGATTGAAAAATTATTTTATGTATGATTGTCCCCACCGATGAGGAATAGATTCTTCGTTATACACCAAAAACCAAGCAAAAATCAAAACAATTGGTTGGTTCCGGTGAATATTTTCCAAAAAAGGCGAAGATGGTCACTTCACCGAAAAAGTTATGAGGAAGAATTTTTGAGGTACAAAAGGCAACTGTCTAGTGAATCATGATGCTTACTAAAAACAAACAATTTTCGATGCTATGCCACTATCTCTTGGAATTTCTAAGGACTTATTGAACGACCCCTCAAAGTATATTTCACATTGCTCAAATACAGTAAGAATCTAACCTTGAAATTTATTAATCTGACCAAAAAATTGTAGTATTTCTTTCATTTTTGTAGAATTCATATTTTTATAAAAAATTTGTTCCTTATATACTAAAAAATAATTATAATTATAGTTATTTTCAGTCTATTTGATGTAAAATTGTTAACAATGTAATGTTGAATAAAATTCTAAATCTTTTTATTCTTTTACCTCAAATTTCTAAATTATTCTTTTGAAATAATTATTGATGAGAGCTATTTGAGTTTTATCATCATCAATAATATTTTATAATCAATAATATTTCAGTATTTATATCTTTCAGAGAAATATTTATATTAATCTTTATTGTTTTATAAATATCATAATAGAATGAAGTTTTATTTTTTTAATTTATTTTCAAAAAGATATAACTATATAATAAATTTATAACCAACTGTTTAAGTAATTTTAACAGAAAAAAAATGTGTTTGTAATGCTTTATAAGCAAAATAAGGAAATAACTTGAATATTCTGAGGAAAAGTCTGATTTTTCACCAACACATATGGTTTCTAATTCTTCTTAATGAATATTGTAATAAGTAGAACAATTTTTATTCGCTTGTATAGAAAAATGTATACATTTTCTGGAATGCATTTTATCGTCTAAATAACTTTAGTTAATAAATTCGAAACAACTGAAGCTAAAGTAGTTTATAAATAACTCTCTTACACTTCACGATCAATGAAACACTTAAAAATCAATGTATCGAAGCGTTTTAATATATAATTATCTCAGAATAAAATACATATTTATTTGTTTAATGTAACACTATATAGCAGAGTAATGAGGGGAAAAGATTTAATTTAAATGCTCATTAGTGTGTTTCAATGTTGGAGAAGATGAAGTGATTAGGAATTGTTATTGTTTATATGCATTCAATAACTATTTTTTTTTTATAAAATAAGTACAATTTTACTTTAAATTTCTAGATTAATGCTATTTTTATATTCCCACATGTAATTATTGGGGATTCCTGATTTTATCTGTATATTAACGTAATTATACATGCTTTAATTTTTCTTTTAGAATCAATTGAACCATTATAAACAACTATATGTTTTATCTTAAGAACGTTTCTGAAACGGCTATGATGCGAACGATAAGTGTCAAAGGACATGATATGCCTCAGAGCATTAAACGGGAAATAAATATTTTATTCATGGTATTAAGCACGGGGACAAATGAATCACTCAAGCGATATAATAAACAGTCTTTCAAAATTTCAATTCGCACCTAAGGTAAAATAAAATATTTTGACCCTGTTGATAAGATCTGTATGTTTATAAACAAACATAATGAAGGAAATAATTTTGTTTCTCAAGAGTATTTTTTTCACATTTTCTATTTTGTGTTATAAGGATTTTCAAAAAATAAAATTCAGTGCTTCATCTAAAAAGGAACCCCCCCCCTCCCCATTCTCACACACGAATGAGACTAAAAAGCACTGCATGTAATAATTTCAGACAAACATATTTTTGTAAATAAAATCGTCAATGTTAAAAAGTAAAAATATATAAGCTTAAGTTAAAATTATATCAATGTCTTTTTTTTATAAAATTGATTGGTTTCATTTTAAATCTGATGTAATAGTGGAAGTCTAAACGTTATAAATCATGCAAAATAAAAATAAAAACATCTTAGCTTAATTATAAACATACCTAAATACTTTATTAAATTGATAATTACTCTATTTTAAGTATGAGGTAATGAAAGAGGTCTACGTATCGTAAAATTTATTTTTCTTAAACTTATTATGTAAAAAATCATTCGAAATTTACTTAACGTTAAACATTATTATCAACATTTTTATTCAAAACTGATACTTTGTAACGTCGAGCAGCAATATCAGCATGCGATAAACTGTTTTTTTTATAGCAAATTACATTTATTTGTAACATATATGTGTTTTAACTATTTTGAACATTTCAACTCAGAGAAAGAAGTCGTTTTATCTAAAAGTAACAGTGAGTTATAATTCATCATATGCTTATTGATAAAAGGGGCATTATTAATTCAAAGATGTCCTTTTTCATAAAAATGCACTTAATTTATTTTAAAACTCCGTCCTATTACGTATTAAAAAGACACAAGATTCAAAATGCCAAAATCTGCATTTTTATAATAATATCATGTTTAAATCAAATTATAAAATTATGAGAATTATCTCTGAAATGTGTTTGTATCAAATATAAGTTATTCTTAAGTTATTTTTTCTAATTTACAAATACAAGTTATTTTTTGAGTTACTAAAACTTTTCACCATTTTTATAGACATATATTTAAATCTCTTCTTGCAATTAAAAATTTAAAGTAGCATTTCCATAAAATTTCAATTTATATATAAGTGTAAAACATAGAGTTTGTCTCATGGTTTTTAATTAAAATCATTATCAGAGACGAAAAGAAAAATTGAACCTTCTATTTAAAAAAAATCACTCCAAATACTCCTTCATTTGAGAACTTTAAAAAAAAAATTATCAAAATGATATCAACAGCCCATATTTGATTTTCTTTATTTCACAATAAAATTACGTAATTCCATAATTTTTTGGCTTTAAAACAAAATATAAATTGTAATAAGCCTTTCGAATAAAAAAATCGTTTTGGGAAATGTGAAACCAGTTTTAGCGAGGAGCAGTTGAAAAGTACAAAGTGCCTTTTAACTCAAAAACACACTTTTTGACGAAAAAATTGCAATTTCTAATAATTTTTGTTATTTATGATAGCTTCTGACATAATTTCTTAATCGAAAAGTCTTTTAGGTAAATTTGATTTTCTTGTGTGTTTTTGACCCCTTAATATCATTATTTGAAACCGAGACAACAATCAGATAGAGTAGCAATATAAACATAAAAGCAACTGCTTTTAAAAATGTTTTGATATGTGCATTTGTTTGAGATATTTTTTTACATTCAATCTCTAATAATGTTTCTAATATCATTATGAAATTTCTTAAATAAATTTTACTTATTCAAAATTTTAACACCTGATAAGAGCAAAATTAAATAAAAAATGTAATTGTGCTGCTTTAATGATGTGTTGCCTTTCGTCACGAACTGCAGAGAATCAAATGATATATCATTTGTTGTATCGACATGGGGATTTCCGAGAAGGCAGGAAATTGCGGTTATCATTCGGAAAACAGAAACAAGATGTCCGTACGTGCATTGAGTTAACATTTATTATAGATCAGACTTCACATGTAAACATGAAAACCAATTATTGCTTAGATTGGATGAATAAAGTACATGTGCTGTTACCTCCGTTTTTATTAGTTCTCATTAATATTTCTGCTTCGCAAGTTTTATTTGAAAAGTAAGTGAATGTTTCAAATTAGTTATTTATTTATTTAATGATAACTGTGGAATAATCTTTTCTTCGACAGTTTTTAAGAGATTATTTGGCTGAATGTGCAGCTAAGTTTTCTTATTGTATTTGATTCATTAGCTTACTATGTGGTATTAAAAGATATAAAACACATAAAATTTATTAGCTCTTAAATAATTTTTATTCTTAGAAAAGGTTTTTTTATCTACACGATACAATATGAAAATAAATTATTACCCTTTTTAAGTATATAAATAATAAAAATGTAAATAAAATATTTAATGATTTGTATATTTTACAATTTGTACAGGATTAAAGTTTAGATAGAAAATGAAAAGAATTAAAAGATTCGAACTAACGTATAAATTTCTTGTTACTTTTTTTTAATTAAAAAAGAATTTCTATTTGGTGGAAAAACTGAGATTTAAACACCGCTTTTGGATAAAATCTTTTTATAATATGCATATGATATCAATCATTCAAATTCAAGTAAAATCTATTTTTTTTCTTGTCCCTTTTTTTACATTTTAATCAATGGTATTAATTAAATTCGAAACTTACGGATTAGTTTCCTAACGGAAGCTACTAACAATAAACATCCGTTCAACATTCCTCCTTGATAATTATCATTTAAATAAAACACAGTTTTCATTTAAGCAACTTATGGCATAAGAAAATCAATTTTAATTCATAATTTTTATGAGAATTATTGTTTTTAAAGGTAAATTCCTAATTTAAAAAATGTTATAAAACATATAGGATAAATTTACCTATTTACTTGTTTTTCTTTTTTTCATTAGATTTAATGCACCAAATCTCCATCCGAGAACGTTTCACTTATCTCCAAATCAAGAATTTGAAGTAATTAGTAAAGTACTATGTGAAGGTAAGAAAAAAAAGACCAGAAAAATATCTCTTTAATATTTATATAATGTTATTTTTATCATTTAACACATAAATTGAAAAACACGTCACCTCCTTTAAGATTTTCTTAATAACCATAATCTCAGAAAGTGTCTTTTATTATAAAAAAAATTCATTTAGCTGTGATAACATATTTTAGTCATGTAACAAATTTTGATAAGAATAACTATTACTATAATTTCTCACTCTTCTTTATTTTACCTGAAGCAATAATTTAGTTTCCTACATAGATATACATACTCTTATTTATTATAAATGTGTTTTTCTAAAAAATATAATGCATCAGATTCTTTCTTGATTTATTACGAAATTCTGAAGAATATTTGAGCTAAAAGTAATAATATTTAATTGATAAATTGTGCTCTTCGGAAACTAGATGTATAGAAGTTTACTACTCATAATTTGATAAGAGATAAGCATTTGAATCATGCATCATTTTCTCAGTTTTATTTAACTAAGTACATTTAATATCTGAAATATCTCCAGTTAATTTCAGAGCAAGTTGTATGCATGCAATACTCTCCATGCTTCGATTAAAAATTTTCAATCTATTCTTCATTCACCAAACTGACATAATTAAGTAAACCTGTAGCTTAAGTATATGAGGCACTGTTATTAACAGACTTTATCGTTAGATCTCCCATGCCCAGAATATTCTATTGTACAAGATCATCCTTACTTCATACAACAACGATCATACAGGGCCTTTACTTTCCTGAAACTGACGACACCCGTTACTTGCTCGTTCAAATTTACCTTAGCAGAAGGCACCAAGAGAATGAAAAAGTATGTTGAAGGTTAGTACAATTATATTTGACTTCATACATAGACTAGTGTTCAGAATTCAGATAATTTTCTTTTCACATGTCGTTAATAATTTTCAGAAGAACTGGATAGATTTAATGGAATTATGTATGTACAATATGTTGATATGATACCAAAAAAGAACAGAAAAAAAAAATCTACAATGATTACGATACAGATACCCAATCAAGCGTACGGTTCATTAGTGCATAAAAGTCTGACAATGAGGTTAAAAGCTGGAACAAAAAAAATGGATATAGTATTTTATATGTGGAGTACTTTCGGAAACAGTTACCCTTGAAACTTTAAAATGCTGTGGCCGCTTGAGATTCTGAAGTTCTGCGATAGTGAGAAGCTATTGCACTCCTGTTATGCCTCATAGTGATGGACAAATAATAATTTTGTTTGATCATCGAGGATTTCGGGCTATTTTGCACAGGCCTTCTCTCTATGTATTCGGTTTCATTTAACTGTCTCCATACGCTACACACAACGCTAGGCATTGAAATAAAGTCTCTAGCAATCACCTCTTGAGACTGCTTTGCCTCAAATATCTCGACAATTCGCTTCTTCATTCTATTATGCAAACTTAAGGGAAAACTAGTTTTAATTACTTGCTTTTGAATTTCATAAAATATTGCAAAAAAAAAAAAAAAAAAGCTACCCCGAAGTTTAGTTCTTATAAACGTCGCACTAGAAGCAACACGAGGGCTATTGGTGACGGACCTTGTAATTTTGAACCTCGGTCAAGCGACAAGGATGACACCTAAGTTGGCATCCCCCTCTCCTAACTTCCACGCCAACGGAAGGACTTCGGACGCACACATATTTAACGAGCATCAGCTCCGGCTACACGGCAGTTCCTTAGCGGCCAAGGATCGAACCCGCGACTGAACGAAAACAGCCTTCCACGAAGCCGAAACCATGACCACTAGGCTACCGAGGCCACAAAACAACTCCGAAAATGCCGAAGTATGTGCACGAGAGAAGTGCGAAAATTTGTATTTTTCTATATATATTTATATATATATATATATATATATATATATTATTAATAATAATAATGATAGTTGCACTGAAGTATGCATTTCTGGATCCAGGTGAACCTTAAAGCTATAAAAATTAAAAGATGCCTAAATTTTTTTTTATTCCAGTTGGCACTGAAATTATATTTGAAATTATGCAAGGGATCCTAATTTTAAGCAGACTTTCAAAGTTCCATTTACGAAGTCTCTATTGATATTATTTTGTTTTTCTGGAACCAGTTACTTGCTTTAATGAAGCGAATGATGTATTAATGTAAATCACTTCTTATTCCTTTGCCCGAAATCATCCAGGGAAAAATACTTTTAAAAATGTCATTTTTTTCTTGATTTTATATTGTATAAATCGTATTTTGAATATCTTTATATTCTATATTGTTTTCAAAACAAGTGTCGTTTACGCAAGAAAATCTTTTTGATATATCAATTAGATGTACAAAAGCAATAGAATTTCGGTGTTTCAGTGATTTCCAATTGTCCTCAAAATTGTACAGTTTGAAAAATATTTACAACATGAAAAGTTTTCTTTTCTCAAATACTTATAAAAAGGAAATGTAAAAGGATTTTTATTATTCTCTAAGCAAATTAAAATTTGAAATTTAATTATGTTTAAAAGTATGTGTTATCCATTTTATATAATTATCGATTGTTATATATAATGGATAACCCATACATTTTTACAGCTTTACAGTTTTAAACATTCAAAATATTTAAAATTAATTAATAGTTGTGTTAATTTTAGAGCAATTTTAAACATTTTAAAGTTATAGAACTTTCTTGCTAAATGAAAAAATAAATTCTAACAAAAAATTTAACTAACGTTCTTTACTTTTACGGAACAGTACAAAATAATAATAATAATAATAATAAAGAAAAAAGTCAGGGATTACTCAAACATGTAGAATTTTACAATCATTGCGTAGCTTTACATCAAAATTGGACGGGAAATGTGTATTTCACAAATGAAATATATAAAAATCAGTTTTAAGATCAGATCACACACAAAGAGATAGAGAACAAAAAATTTTAGAATTTATTATAAAGTTATCCTGAGATGTATTATAGTCATAAATATTTAATCATAAGTAAATTTTGTATTTATATCTTTACATAAAAGAGTTTATCTAAATTATAGCACAGTTTTCAGTTTAAGAGAAGTACCATCTTATAGGAAAAAATTACAAAAGGTTAATACATAAAACCATTATGTGTAAAATACATTTCAGACAGAAAAAAAAGTTTTACTTACTATTTTTTTTTCATAAGTAGAATCAGTCAGAGATTGTGCTTTTTCTATCCCCGATCATCTAAGGAAGTGGAATTGACCTATGGAAACGAATTAAAATACGGTGCAGTTAGATGGGAAAAGAAAACGTTGTATCAGAGCTTAACTATATATTTAATAAATTAATTACTACCGTATTATTTGAGCAACATATGACAACTTAAACAATACATCTGTCACCTACAGCTCTCGTTTTACTTTTACGTGTGACGTTAATAAACAATGAATCAATCCAAAATGACAACTTAAGGACTAGTCTGAATTCACGTTTTCTTTTAAACGTTGAAAGTCAAGGTCCAATTTAAAGTTAATTCTACATCTTAAATTACAGAAAGATTAAAAGAGATCATCATTAAAGAGGCGTGAGAAATTCTCAATTTGTGGAAGCTCAGGTCCATTAAGAAAATAAAGCAGAATACTATATGACATATTGTAAAAAGAAAAAGAATTTAAATCCTTAATAAATTTATGTACTTTAAATTAATCCTCCTCTTAAACCATTAAAAATTAAATCCTACGTTATAACAAAATGTATGGAAAATAATAAATTTTGATAGTAAATTAATTATAGTAATTAAGGATTTTAAAAATAAATGTTTTCAATGACCTGCACTATTTACAAGTTTTTGCTCTATTACAAAAAAATTAATGCAAGTATCTTATATTATAACAATATCGAATTAAAATCTCTTCAAAATCATGCATAAATTATTTATTTCAATATAACAAATGTTTAAAAATATATTTCAGAGTTATAAAAATAAAAGAAAGACTCAGTGTTTTTTTTCTTTTCTTGTCTTTCTCTCGATTACATTACTTCTTAACAAATCATACGATTCTAGTGTCGAGTAGCAGGAGAGGAATTGTCCCCATTATCTTTGAATAACTTTAACAATATATCAGAGAAAATATGTTTTAATTTAATAGGTTAGTTGATTTAAACTTAGCGTCGTTTTGAAGCTACATGAGAACTACTGGTGACGAAATGAATGACAAGATGAAGAGAAAGTGGGGTAAAACCAGATAGTGGGTAAAATAGAATTCTCCACTTTTTTTTTTCTCAATCAGATGTTGCTACTTGTCAGTTTACATATGAAATTTTAAAAAAAAAGTGTTGTCAAAACATGTCCGAGAACGATGCTTTCTTGCTATCTCACGTGTTTTTTGAAAAAAAGTGAAAGCAATTTTGTTTCTAAGGACACACACAGTGCAGCAGCTACGTAATTTTTACTTTGCTTTGAACTCAAAGTAAATGACACGAAGTTTAATGATATTTATCTTCTAGATTTTGCCCTTTTCGTGGCTTCTCTAAGTTGCTCGCGCTACAGTTGAGGCTATGTTTAGTGTGACTAGGTTAAAACCGGGCACCTGTGGCGGGGTGACAAACCCTCAACAGTCCCTGAAACTGGCCCCTGCAAAACTAGCAGCAGTTGAAATGATCAGTTCCCCCTTGAGGATTTCAGGCTTCCTCCCAAAAGGGAGCTCTTCAGAAATTGTGACCTCAACCGCCTGCGAATTCAAATCCAAATTACAAAACGGTTACGAAGTCTAACAAACTATCAACCAAAGAGAAAAATACTGCATCAGAAGAAAGTAAAACCCAAAGAAAAATAAATCAAGACATCGGAAACCAGGAAGAAGGGCAAGAAAATGAAGATTGCAGAGGATTTGTCATCTGATGAGGAGAAAGAAGACTGACTGCTTTCGATCAACGATGAATATAGTGCTGAAGCATGCATGCTTTGAGACCAAATTATCTGACATGCTGACTGCAGATCTAGGATTATTTTTCACCATTAGCAAAGATTGAGCACATGATGCCTAAACGTATTTGACCGTGATGGCGAAGGCGAATTTGCTTGCGAGTTACACAAGAGCCTGAATCTCCAAATTCAAATTAATTAACACGATTTAATTATATAAATTTTAAATTTGGTTTCTATAAACTTGAATATTGACTAAACATTTAAATAGAAATAAAACGTTGTTCGGGTACGTTTCGCGCTTTTTTGAAGTACTTTCTTTCTTTTGAGATAGAGGCAGTTTTAATCGTCTCTACTTCTAACATTGGACTATTGTTTTTTTTTCCCTCACTTAACTCCAAGTGGTGAGGGCACAGTAAATTTTATCAAACCTATAACATGTTTCCAACAAGTTCCATTTGCACGATCACTGCTGTGAGTTTATTTGTTGCATTTTCACCCCTCAGGGACGTACCTTCTTTAGGCAGGTACGGAAATCATGATTCCGAGACACCCTAATGATGTTTTTCTTTCCTATGGGATTTACTGCCTTTGGTAAGCATGTATGATCACTTCCTCCCCCGAGTGATTCTTCCCTATCTTTGACTCTCCTTCTTGTCAATCAATTATTAGGTTTTTTTCCATTTTTTTAAATGTCTAGATCACACTTCTACTTGTTTAGTGCAGCATAGTTATATCTGGCTCTTATACCAAAACATTTCGTCATCACTACCTCACCCACTTGTTGCAATTTTAGTTGTAGGAGGGAATTATTCATCAACTATGTTATAGTACCCTGTCTGACGCCTCTTTCAACTACATTACTTCTTAATAAATTCATTCGACACAAGTGTCAAGACGCATGAGAAGAGCTACCATATTGCGTTTGAATAATTTCAATAGCATATTAGAGACAATATTTTTCAGATTAATATAGATTATTTGACTTTGATTTAATATTGTTAAAAATGAAAGGAAGGGTATAGGCTATAGGAAATATACATCTTAGCTTAATATTTCAGTGCGTTGAAACCTGAGCCAGTGCATCATTCTTATAACTTCCACAATATGCCTCGTTAGAACTTTGAAGCCTAGGTTAATTTAGCTAGGACTTACCTACTATCCAGCATGATGGTCACTGTAGAAATAAAAAACCCGATCTCGAAGCTGAAGATTTCAACCACGGTTAATGTGGCCGTCGGATTATACTAAAAGAAATTTTAAAATATATAAATTTTATGACACTGTTTACATGCGCTTTACTAATTCTACTATTAACGTTCAAATATTAATTAAGACAATATATTGATATATATACCAATTAAATATAATACTACCATTTTTGTGCAAATTTGAAATGGAAATAATTTTAAATTGTGTTATTTTCTATATATAATGATTTTGTTTCATTCACCAGGCTCTAATAATAGGGATCAAATATACAGCACAACTTTGCCACTCCTGATAGAAGTTGAGCATTTTAATAGTAAATCAACTAATCCATGGTGTGTGATGAAGTACTCAGCAAATTTTTACACTCCACATTTTTGGGGAATTATGGCAACACCTACTGAGGTATGATTATCTAATTGCAATTAAAACATGTGTTCCAATCTAGTTTTATTATCAACATTCGGATAAAAATTTTGGAATTGAAAATAGATGTGTTTATTATTTGAACTTTTTGTTTCTTTTTGATGATTTGGTGCATTTTTGTGTTTTATTCGTAAAGTACGATTGATTATATATAGACTCCTGCAATACCTTAGCTAAATGGAACATTTTGTAACTTGTTCCTTCTTGTGAATTTTTTTTTATTTCTAAATTTCTACCTTTTTTTATTTTTTATTTTTTTAAACTATTTCCAATAGAGTGCGATTTTTTTATTATTTACAACTGATTTTATTAAAAAAAAAAAGAAACATTGAAGTTTAACATCAGAAATAACAATGGCACTTTTTTCCTTTCATTTCTGTGCTTAATCCTCGAGACAATTTTTGTCTATCTCAAGCATCATATCGATATTATGCTTATCGGTTTTTTATTTATATGAGTGTCATTCAGTTAACTTATTTTTAAGAAAAAGAAAAAACATGATCGATCAAGCATACTTCATACTTAAAGAAACTTTGTTAATACTCCTCTCATCTCGCAGAGATGTCATACGTAATTACTTTCATTACCATTTAGACAAAACATGAAGAATTAACAGTACTTAAAGGACAAGGTCATACATCAAATCTTTGATTAGTCTGACGTATGAAAGTTCACAAAATGTCATTCACCGATGTTTTAATAAGTAAAATTAAATGAGCCAGAAAATATTTTCTCTGGTATTACACATTAAATTGTTATAACTTCTGTTTGACTAATAAAATGTAAGGAATTGTAATTGATGTTTTCATTTGTGGGAGTAATTTGTAGGGATGGATATGCCTTTCTCATTCGTTATTTCTTAAATACAATAGCTGTACAATAACACTTAAAAATTATAATCTTTTAAGTCCTTGGAATATTTTAAGGTTTTACCTCCTCATAATTAACATTAAACATACAGACTTATGAGTTGTAGTTATAATTGTATCAAATTTATCCTATTGTATTATTTAGATGCACCTGCTCGTATTAGTTACATGTCCGGTTTATGAATAAAAACTACATTTTTTCAAGTTATCAATAAGGACCTGGTTCATAAAGGTTGTTCGAATTTGTAGCACATAAATTTTAATAACTTTGATAATAACTCATTCCGGTAATGATTTTGGCAAATATCTTACCCCATTTTCTTCCAAGCACGATAATCTATTTATAATGTTTTTTCTATGGAAGTCTATCACAAGTAAAAATTTTATTTATCAGAACTTTTTCGGTATATTTTGTTCGAATATTTAATTGAGTTTAGTCAAAATAAAACTCCTCAATATGAAACACAAATTAGGCCTAATTTGTAGTACCTTTAGTTATAATGAATGTATTAATAACTTTGATTATCCAAGCAAATATGTTTGCTTCCCAACGTCGACTATGCTCAGATTTTTTCTTAAAATCAAAATCACAGCTTAAAATAATTAAGCACTGGTTTTGAGTTTTAAAAGTAAAAAACTTTCAATATTTTTTTTCAAATAATGTTTGAATTTCTCATGCACTTTTGAAACATGTGTCACTGAAAATAGACAAAACAAGTACTTTATACATGTGCATCACGTTCAACCTCATAGGGAAATCCCTTGCCAGTGTTTAGAAATCAAGAGTCTGGTCAAGAGTCTTTCTTCATAGAAGTGAAGTTATAAGGAAATAAATTTTCTTCTGTCAATTAACCAGTCGTAGCTTGTAACGATAGATTACGTATGTTATCAGAAAAAGGAAAAGAAATAAAAATAGGTATTTTAAAAAAGGTGATTGCTAATATTTAATTAGAAACTCTTGCTATGTTAAATGAAAAGCATAGAATGCGAAATTTAATCAATAGTCTGCTATCTATCATTTGTATTAGCCCATTATGATTTGTGGTAAAACAAGGAAAAGGGGCATTATAACTACAGTCATAATACAAGAATTAAAATAAATAGAAAGTTTAGAAAGTCTAAAAAGTTTAGAAAGAATCTCTTTGTTTAAACTTAAGGGAATCTAACAAGTTAAATTTTTTGCTTGTTTGAATACAAAAAAACAACCGCACAACGGCAACACTAAGATGCTACCGACGATTAATTCTGTCAGTGTCAAACAAGGTCTAAGGACAAGGAGAATACATATATTGTTCTCAAAAATGTTTCGAACACTAAGACATTATAAATATTAAAAGCACGAAAACATAATATAAGACATACATATTTGACACGCATAATGTAACTAAGAATATACGAGTCAAAATGTTCCCTTTAAAACATCAGCAGAAGTACTAATTATTTTAACTAGGTTATACAATCATTGAATGCATAGTTTTTTCATAGCCATTTACACTATATTAACATTACTGGTACATAAAAGAAGTTTCATTGGACTAAAACTCATTATTAGCATACAAACTCAAACTTTCAGTATGAAACCATAGCCAAATTAGCGAAGAAACGAGCCAAAGAAAAATATTTTCAAGAAATAGAAAATCACTTGTCTTTAACTAAATCTATTTTGCGCTCTATGGTCAACAATGACTTTGACAGAAAAAAAAGGAGAAAACAGGAACTAAGAGAATGCTAACCGCAGAAGTTAAGGGAGTGGCGCTTCAAATATGTGAATCTTCAACTCTGGTCACTGCTCCTAGTGTTCTTGAAAAGTTCCACATGAACTTGTTTTATTCAACATGAATTAAAGTGCATAGAATTTCTCTGCAAACAGGTGGCAAAATATTTTTCCTTTACAAAATCCATTGAACAGAATAGAGTGAATCTTGCAAGGAATTGGTTAAGAAATAAATAAAAATGGAATTATGTGGTATGAAAAAATAATTTCTGAGGACGTCCGGGAAATTGAGATGTCCTAAATGGAGGAAAAGGATAAGATAAATGTTCCTGTTAGGAAAAAACTCCAAATTCGAGGTGGAGATATTCTTGTCTGAACAGGAATGACATGTAAAGGAAATGTATTAATATATTGGCTTACATATTCTATAACATCTGAGAGTTTCTTACTGGATAAATCCTTACCTTGGATGAGGAATTCTTCTGAAACAGGTTGGTTTGTTCACCAATAAGATAATTGCACACTAGCAATCTAACAATTGTATTCACCCCCTTTGAGAATAAGCTTGCGTTCGTTTTACCTTGGGCATCTCGTAGCAATGATATGAATGCGTTTGAAAACTTATAGAAGATGATATCTGACATCGTTTATAAAACAGGATCGTTTTACCAGGAGGAGTAACTGAGGCAAAATGTTAAACAAGCTATGAAACTAATGACATGAACAAAATTTGAGATGTATTTAACAGCTTAACTTTATTAACTGAACTCAAGGCTTCTACATTTGATAGAAAACAAAGGAAGAAAAATGAATTATTAATTTCAATTCAAAATTTTCACTATGCAATTATATATGTATTATAACTTGTTGTGAATGAAAAAATTTTGCATTATCTTTTTTAATGACACATTTCAAAATCTTTAAATTGACTTATTGTTTAAAAGATGTTCTGTTTTTTATCAAATTAGAACTTTTGTATTATGTTTAATATTGTTGAATGCTATAAATACTATATTTAAATATATTTATCTTTAGAAATTTTATATTTTCGAAAAAATAATGCGGACAGTTAAGCGGTTGCCTCAATCCTTAAGATACTGGACTAAGTTTCGTGAGGATATGAATTCCAGTTCGATTTAGGATATAACAATTCTTCATCATTTCTCATAGCAGTTTTTTATGAACCCATATACTGAATCGAATATCACATGTGAGGAAGTTTGTGATCTTAACCGCACTAACTTATCATAATCCTTAACCTTCCAATACTCGCTCAAGTGACGCCTATCAACTAGCTGTTTTATTTTCGTTGTTACTGGGTGAATACTGAGCAATTATGGCTTTAAGTAGCTTTCAATTTATCCATACGGAAGGAATTTGTTTAGTTTTCCAGTATGTAATTGCAAGTGCACGCAGCACAACAAACGATTTCTTTCATTGGAGGACGAGTGTTCATCACGCGACTGACTCTGAAACAGTTTTTGAGACATCCTAAAGTAAGACTTTCAGAACAACTACATTATTTAAACATAACAAATTAAATGTGATCGCAATTTATGACTTGTGTAGAACAATTATTACAAAATATTTTTCCCATTTTAGCCACCATATAAACAGTCTTATTATTCATAAAATAAGCAACGCAAATTGTTTTTGACTTCAATTTTTATGTTGTAACAAATCTTCTCAATATTTCCATTTACAACATTCTATCAAAACGAAGCAATAATTGTTTTATTGTTTTTTTACATTGTAGGTTAGATTCCTCATGTATTTAAATTTGATATCTCAATTATTTTACTGTTTGCAGAACTCATGAAAGGATTATCGATTTTTGAGTAGATATGAAGGTTATCAAACATATTAAAATACAACTCTAGCATGCTCTAGTAAGACCTTGATAAAACCCTCAGTCAATAATAATGGGCTTGTGGATTGCAAAAGGAAGGCAAGCTCTACTACCACTAGGTTGCCATGCTCTGTGAAAAAATGAAATACAAAATATAATTTTTTGTATTTCTCTCATCATAATAGTTGTTTCAATATCTCATTTTTCTAGTCATTTAGCTCAGTGAAGGGTCTATTAAAAAGTTTAAAGTTTAATTATATTCAAGCGTGTATATATGTGTATTTAAATTTTAAAAAAAAAGTTGAGTGACATTTGTCTCGCACACGACTGAACAAGTTACAATTTAACATGCGACTCCTGATGCGTTAAAATCTTAAAGGATAAAAATATCCAAAAATTTAAACATGTATCAATTGAGATAGTAAATATGCAATAATTTGTAAGAATTTGTTTAACATGTTACATAAAAAATATACCTGAACGAAGTCTTATTTTCAAATTTTAATAAAATCCGAGAGAAAAATATGCAAGATGACACGAAGACATGTTTAAATCTTAGATGAAGAATAAAATAATGAACGTCATAATCTTCCTGAAAATTGACTTCCTTAAACTTCTTTCAAATCATATTTCAAAGAATTTAAGATGAAAAGGTTTTCTCTTTCTTTTTTGAAGATTTGAGGATTCATTTAAATCATCTAAAATACCGTTATCAATATTAATTTTAATTGTAAAAAATATTTTTAAGGAATTTCTATTGAATTTAAACTCTCCTATCCTACCTTTATAGTTTATTAACCTAAATATTATTTAAATCCTCGATATATAAGAAAAAATAATTTTTCTAAGTATACTTTTATCACCTTCTTCGGTCGGTTAAAATATCTTAAGGACATATGTGAATTCTCCTTCAATAATTTCTTTCCCTCTTTTTGGTTGCACGAAGTTAGTAGAATAAACTTGTTCTACTACCTCCGTGTTTTTCTGAAGGACAAATTGGTAACTGGCTACCAATTTTGTCCGAGGTTACGAACTTAAAGAAAATCTTTCAGTCAATGACCTCATAGGGCCTCAAAGGTACAGAAATGAAGAGACAAAAAGATAATATTTGTACCTACGAATCAGGGTCTTACCTAACAAAAAAAAATTCCACAAGTTTATTAAATAATAGACATGAGCTCATAAAAATACATCGGCAAATAACAGATTTAGCAAAAAAAATTTAAAAAAAAAGAGATAATTGTAATATCATTGAATAATATTGCATAAGATAGAAATAATTAAAAGATTAAATCAAATTATATATACAATAACTTTTAAAATTATTCAGCTAACCACGAGTATTACTACCCTTAAAACTTTTAAGCTTATCTACGGTCAAAGATTTTCATAAATTTATGCAATAAATAAACTGAAGGTTTAGTTCTAAAACTCTGATTTAGAACGCAACGATTTAAATTTGTATATTCATTGTATTAAAAATAAGAAATAAATAATGGTAAGAAAATATTATCAATAACATATTATAACAACATTATAACATTATCAAGGTAATAAAATAACTTATAGCTAAAACGAACACTGATAAATGCAATAATTATTTAAAGTTGTTCAATCGTCACGACAGGTTGAGCTGCTATCACCAATTCATTCTCTCTCTCTTTCTCTCTCTCTCTCTCTATATATATATATGATATGTGTGTGTGTGTGTGTGTGTGTGTGTGTGTGTGTGCGTGTGTGCGTGCGTGCGTGCGTGCGTGTGTGTGTTTTAAGTGATAAAGGTGTCTGAAATGTATCTATGATGTGAGGCGTCAGTCCCAAATACTTTTTCAAAATTGAAACTAGGGTGTACTGAGTAATTTTATTTTGAGCATATTTCAGAACTTTAATTTCGTAAAATAACAGGGAACTATAGTCTTGTAGTTTTAATGTAAAAAATAACATTTCTATTTTTAAGTAAATCTTATTGAATTTCATACCTTTCTGTAAATAATTTACACACCTTGTCATGAATACACGATCATTTAAAATTATTATAGATATTAGCTTAACGTATTTGCATGAAAAATAAAGCTTTCTTGTCAACATACGCTTTGTTTCGTAATAAAATAATCACTATGAACTATAATTTAACACATTAAAACTTTCATTACAACATATATTTGTTCAAAAAGAATTTTTATCTATATTCATAATTTCTACCTCAAGTATTTACGAATGGAACTTAAGTATGCGTGTGTGTGGAATAACACTAGTTGTGTACGTTTAGTTAGAATAGAGTGCTTGGTTTCGGTCAATTTATAAGAAATCGTATTTATTAGTTGTCTCTTTATACTTTAAGAATCATCAATGCAACGTTATGGAATTTAGCAGAAACGTTTAAATATTTAATAGCTTTTATAATCACACAAATAAAATCTATTACGTATATTATCTAGCCATAAAACGTTTTGAGATGGTGTTCCCATTTATGAGTTTAAAACAAAGCTGATAGTAAAACTGTGTATTAGTAACTAATGAATATAAATATCATTGGTCTTAACATGTAATTAAATAATGCACATGGGTTAATTTTTAATTAGAAAGTTTACGAACTAAAAACGTATTACATTAACTTTTGCTTCCTCTTATCTGCTCTTGATTTTTTTTTTTCCAATTTAAAATTCTAGATTTGATCATCTTATTTTCTTTAATTACCGATCAAATATAGTTTTCAAACAATTTCAAATGACTCTTCACATTATCTGACAACTTTTAGTATAAATTTGAAAAAATATGTTACTTAGCTTTTCAGTTATTATTTTTTAAATATGTCTTTTGAGATACATTCATAATCACTGCAATGCAATCGACTTGGGTTTTCAGTATCAACTTGAATCTTTAAATGTATCTGCAACTTCTATTTAAAATGTAACGTAGGTTCTGGTTCTAAGGAATAGAATTATAACTTATAATTTTTTTTTCAAAAAACTTTGAACGGATTTGTATGAAATAAATGAGGAATAATCTATAGTTTTTTTAAAGCATTTCATTTATTATTTTTTGCTAAAATTTCAGTAAATTTCCTTTTCGGTTTAAAAAACAACAAAAATTTCATGGCCCTCCTTTGACTTTCTAAATAGAAAAAGTATTAATCAAGAACATTTTTAATTGACTTGGGACCCCAACCAAAGTAATAATAATGATAGTTTGTCAATCAAATATCATTATAATTCATATATATCCGAAGCAAAATTCGTCTGAAGTAAATAGTGTATTAAGAACTGAGAAAGAGATCTGTTGATTTGCGCTTAATGAAGTAATGAAATTTTTGGTGATATCAATAACTCTAAAAATGAACTGTGGGCTAAATTTTCAAAAAAAAATGAAGTAAGGCAATGTGAAGTTATGAATATTAGCTCTTTTAATAAATTACAAGATAACATTTATCTTTAATGATGAAAACATTCATTCGAGAATTTATTATGAAATAACAAAAAAAAAATAATGATGAATGAATATATCTTTAAAGCAGTCATTTGTTTTCACTCAAAATTATTTGAATAAGAACGTGCAAAACTTATAATTATAAAAAGAAATACCTAAAGAAAATAATCATACAGAGGAGAGAAAATCTAGAATGTTTGAACATATTACATAAATCACACATGACAACATCAAAATTACTTTTCCAGAAAATTTTACAAAATAAAATAAAAATGTAAATCTTTTAACAAATTTTAGTAAAGTAGCTTTTTTCTCTTAGAGTAAATAGCTCAATTTTTTTTTATTTTGATTTATTCTATTATAAAATTATTTAATTCTGCATCAATTTTATTGAATTTTTTTTTCCTCAATTGTCTTCATTTTACTGCAACTCTTTTCTTTTACGGTAATGACTTTATCTTGCTTATACTGTACAATCACCAAAAATATAAATGAGCACCCTTAATAATTTCTTCAGTTCTCTTTGTATCAAAACAGAATTAGTATCAACGATAATGGCTGAAAAGGTACTAAATTACATTGTAAACAGATTAATTAAAAATCTTAATTAATTCAGTCAATTAATTTTTAAAGCATAATTTTTCCATTATGGAATGTAATATTCTCGTATATCTGATTTCGCATCAGAAAATTAACCGAAATTTCAACTAATGTAAAATTCTGTTTGAATTCTGAATTTAAAAATGGGTCTCTTACCTTACTAAATGAGTGTCTCCGATATTTGACAAAAAATTTATACTCGCAACTTTTCAAAAAATTTTTGCACTGTACGATAGATATTTTTTTTTCCAATTCTTAAGACATTTTTCAAAAATGTATTCAATCACACAATTAATTATGAAGAACAGGAATTATTAAATGCATTTACAGAAAAAGATTATCGAGTAACATATCAAAAATTTTGTGCGTTTGCATTCCTCGTGTCTAAAGATCCTTACATCCAAAATTTTATTCAATTACGTCTAATATTTCGGGAAATATTCAATTATGAAATTGTGATCGGATGTCACAGAGTCATAAGGGGATATTCAAAAGCTTATAAACATTAATCATTCATGTAATTCGTACAAGAAAAACTGTACTAATCGTTTGAGGAGAAACAAAAAACTATGGTATATGGCCTCTTGAGAGTTTTTCTCTGATATATCCAGAACTAGTAATTGAATTCAAATGAAATTTAAAACATAAGACTATAACGGTATACTCTCGCGTATTTCCTTTCAATTAACCTATTGAGGACTATTTTACAACGTTTGATTTGATAACTTTTTCGAGTAAATGAACCATGACTTATGCAAATTAGAGTAGAAATACTGAAGAGTAGAAAATGTGATTGATGTGATAACATTTATGCACTGAGTAGAGTTGTAAAATAGAGAATGAGAGATTTGAAGGATAGAACACCTAAATTAGACGTATGCTACATTGATAAGATGAAAGAGATTAGATAATCCAACTTCCGTACGCAGCAATATCACCCATGAACGAAAGTATGGTAGGATCTAGATTACAAGTTTAGTACTGATTTGGATCCAATTTGGTAGTATCAGACAAATAAATATTCTTACTAAAATTTTCGATTTTGCATGGCTGTATTTGAGTGAAATCAGTCCAACTAGGAGGATAACGACAAATGTCGCTTTATCCACAAATATTTAAAATGTCACACAGGTAGCAGGATTTGGACAGTAACATCATAAACAGAAAACACAACACTTGTTCTGATTAGAGACACAAATACAGAAACAAAAATAGCACTTGTAATGACAGTCACAATTGTATCAGCATCGTTCAACGCACCAACTAACTGGTTCGCACAACTGACAAATCTTCCCTTCCAAGTGCCGACAGCTTCTGGTAGATTTCCAGATCAATCTTCAAAATATTTTCCTCTGTCTCTGGCTGGTGCTGTATTTTTCAATGTTCCAGTCAGGTGGGACTTCACTCGGAAAATTCAGGAAAAGTCTATAACTTTCTTCTCAGTGGAGATATCGACTAGATTCCAGCACTTTTTTCAAAACATCTTTCTTATCTCCAAAATTGTCACGTTTCTCGCCAAGTCGCCAAAATGTTCAACAAATTTGTCGCCAAGGAAAAGGGATCATTGCTCAAATTCCTTTGGCTGACTAATAAAATATCTGTGTAAATGTCTATTTTCCCTTTCAAAAGAAACGCTGCAGGGAAGTGTCACCTCATCTTCATAACAATATTTATAATATTAATCTTCATCTTTGGACGCGTGCATGGATTGGCTTCACATACGCGATAACATAAATTTTGAATATTCCAAGATTCTAATAAAAGAAATTTGATTTCCTCCGTCGTTTGACTATTTAATTAGATACTAAACTTTATTGATTTGTGATCGCACAATTAAGGGAGATAAACGAAACCAGGGCGTTAAAAGTTATCGAAACCGGTCTCCTTAACTGACAAAAGAATTGGATCGGTAATTTTCAGCTCATAAAAATTGGAAAAGAATCAGTAAAATTCTGTTCTAGAAGTTAATTAACTAAGCTAATAAAGGTAATCATTTAATCCATTAATATCATAATTTAGTTCCCTTTGAGCTTCTGAACCGTAATACCAAATTAATATAGGAGCGATGAGAATTGAATGAGTATTTAAGGGTGCCTTTTTTTTACTGAACCTTCCATACTTAGTTTGAATATTGTCAAAAAAACACAAAATGAAGAGAAAATTACCATTAAAAAAGAAATATGCAGATGACTTTAGACACAAGTAGAATGAATTACTCAATGACATGTATTAAAAAAGAAAGAGAGGAGAAAATTGCTACTTGTGACACTACGTGTAGGATGCAGTAAAAAATGACGTGAAGAAGAGTTATATAATTTTTATTGATCATAAATGCTATGATTGTTCATCAAAATCATGAACTTTTAGTGATCCGAAGGCGTAAATGAACTAACGAATGAAATATGGATCCAAGATT
This sequence comes from Nephila pilipes, assembly GCA_019974015.1. Classification (NCBI taxonomy): domain Eukaryota; kingdom Metazoa; phylum Arthropoda; class Arachnida; order Araneae; family Nephilidae; genus Nephila; species Nephila pilipes. The sequence continues at coordinate 784,302 of BMAW01052645.1, read as the reverse complement.
ACACAAAGATGACAACCACAATAGCATTTGCAAAGTTCGGCATTTATTTGCAAAAGCAGTTTAGCCATGTATTATAAAGATGTAACTGAATTGATGACAGTATTAATTTTCTTAAAATTCTAACACGTGAAGTAGCTTTATAATATATGTGTGCACGTCTTAAACTGTATTTTAACTTCTCTAACTAAGACTTTCTTTTCACTGCGAACTCTAATTTCTTAAAAAAAACCATATTACCACATCTTTAATTTCTCATCACGAATATTTACCTTACACACGCGTAAAAATGCATTTTTGTATCCTTTCTTTATTTAAAATATATGGCATTTCATAATTTTTAAATGCAATGTAGTTGTATATCTTCAATATTTTTCCACTTAGAATAACACATTGTGATTTTGAAAACTTTGGGATTATTAGCATTAATGAATTTGAATAACGCTGTTGTCAAAACAATAAAATTATATATGTTGTGTCAAATAACAGGAAGAAGTTAAATGAACGAAATATATATAGTGCTTTAAATTAAAGGTACGAAAACTTATCTCGCAACTTTTTGTTTTCTACTTTTACTAGTTCTTTAAAGGTTTTCTGGTTATTTGAAAATTATTTTTTGATTACATTTTATCTTGAATAGGTTTATCATCATTTTTTTTTTTTTTTTTTTTTTTGTAGATTTGTTACTTGGAAATACACATAATTAATGATAAAAAGTTTATTTAGATTAGATCACAAATAATCTCAGTCAAAAGATGGCAGCACATGCATAGGGTAAAATAGGAAAAGGAGGGAAAAATCTCTTACGTTCAGGGAAATTCTCATAATTGAGAGTTAGTTTTTCAAAAGATTTTTTCCTTTCTTTTTAAATTTATAACTGCCAAATTTTGAAAGTACACCTTTTCCAATCTTTTTAAACGAAAAGGGAATTTAAAATCAATTTTATTAAGGCAATTTTTTTTAATTATATAAATTCAATGTTCCCGAATTATAGAATTTTAATTCAAAATATACTTAGATTCTGAATTATAAGAGAGAATTTTAAAAAGTGTAAAAGGGGTTATTCGGGTAATATAAAATATGACTAGAACTCTGCAGTAACATTTCGCTTTAAATTAAGCGATCATTTTTTGATTAATTATAAAATTTAATATCATATACGCACTTATTTACGTCAAAAAAATCTTTGAAAAACTTATATATTCTAATTTTACTTTTAATTATTTCTACGATTACAAAATTACTTATGAAAAAGACAAAAATTTCCACTTACTTACTACTGAAAGATATGCATTTTTTTAAAGTTAAATTTAAGTGAGCCTGTAATTTAAAAATATAGCCAGATAAAATGTTTAATAGATAGCTAAATTTAGAGAGAGAAAAGCGCATAGTCCAACAGAGACTGGCAAGCACTTAATTTATCGCCAAGTGTGATGAAAGTGAATTGAAAGAATGTCAAAGGTATTCGAAGTTGAAGATAAAGATGTGCGATGTGGTCTCAACACTTCTATTTGAAATTAATAATATGTACGGTATGTTACATATATTAACGCATCGCATTGTTCTATTGTTCTCATAATTTCGTGCTTATATCATACCAAAAAAAAATTCATCATATAAATGTATTCCATACTTACGTATTATGACATATTTAGCAAAGAAGATTCTATGACCTTTTAAAATTCTTCAAATTTTCTACCTGAATCAAGAAAAAGAGAAATAAACTATCCTCGCTGTTAATGTAGCAAGAACTAGAGTATGCTAGGTAGTCAAAATAATCCAATTAACAAGTGTCTAGTTTAACCACGTATCACAGTCAGCAGTGCGTGACCAAACGTTTGTTACTTTATTTTTAATTTTTCTTGGTGGTTTTTTTATATGAGTGTCATAATTTTTCTTATTCTTTTAGTATATATCTTTGAAACTTATTTCTTTATTACATTTTCCCGTTTTAACAATGTTTTATTATTTTAATCATTTTATTTTAGATTTATTTTGTATACAATTATGATTTTTCTGTTACCGTACGTGCATTTGATATTTCTTTATCGCTAATTCCATTTACACCTTAATTACGCTAAATTTAATTAAAAGTTTTCCTAATAATTTATTATATTTTTAATATATATATATATATATATATATATATATATATTGCTAATTTAGCAATGAAATTATGAATATCAATGTGAATTTGTTTCTTAAGATTAAAACTAATTTTCGAAAAAACTCGTCTGAAATTATTCTTACTTTTCTTTAATAGTAGAGAAATCGAAATAAAAATATTAATTCTGTTTAAATATACTTGTACGTAAATAAGTAGATGAGTTTAGGATTCATTGGTATTAAAACTTCTATTATTGATTCCTTTCCGTTTAAATGCATTTAAAGCTGAAGTATTTGAATAAAATTCACTAATATATAAGTATTACTCCATCAGTATATATATTATTGATAGTATATGTTAAGTTCTGGAGTTGTTCATGTTGTTGAATTGAATTGAGCACAATGTATTGCAAGAAATTTTATTAATCAGGTAATAGTATAGAGTGTAATTCTTATCCGAAAACAAAACCTTTCCGTTCATAACGTAGTATTTTTATATATTATTTCAAAGTAATTATAAATAATGAAGTGAAAACTATGCATTAATAAAGCGTGAAAATTAAGTTCTATGTTTCCGAAGGAAGTTTTACTATTTATAACATTCAAAGTAACTAGATAAAGTGAGAGCAATTAATCACTTCTACTCAGAACTTCCCCATCAATTACTAACCACTGACAAAATCGCACTTCTAATAAGCCGAATTTTTGCTAAAATAAATTGGGCTGTTCAGCACTAGAATTAAATACCAGAGGGTATCGTAAAATTTTAATTATTACTAAGAGGTAACTGAGATAACTGAATAAAATCTTTTTTTCTGAAAACTCATAACTTTTGGAACATAATGTTGTAAATTAAAGCTATTGATATGGATCTATTTACTTTCAGAAAATCATAGATTGAAATATCCCGCAGTATGGAGAAGATAGAGCTCAATCTGCTGAGTTCTACAATTACGATTTTTGTAAAGTCGACTAACGCTAAGAATTCTCTCAATTCTGACAATGTAGAGAGAGAGTAGAGAGTAATTAATAAAAATTAAGTATCTATCTTTTGATTACTCTTAGAAATCATTCAAACTATACAATATCTAGGTATATTAATTAAAATTTTACCATACAGTAGGTTACTTTTACCTACTGCTTTCTGAAACGAAACAAATCAACATTAATAGCTGTAATGTACAACATTATGTACATACCGAGTTATTTATCCAGATATCTCAGTTGTTATTGCTTAGTAGTAATTAAAACTTTACAATACCCACTCGTTTAAGTAGTGAATTAAGCATTTAAGTTAGAGGTCATCGCAATAATTTTCATTGTCTTTTTTCCCTTAAAATTATAGTTATTAGACTGATCTATATTGATTTTACTTTAGTACATTCGAATTTGTCGTGAAGAATAAACATTCTTATCTTCCTTATTATACATTATTATTGAATGCATATTAATAAAATAAGCCATTCATAAATTGTGTTACTAAGAAATATTCTACTCAAGTTCATAAATTAATAGTAATTCATTTACATAAAATTTCTAAAATAATTTGACAATAATTTTGAAGGTGATATAAAGTGTAATGCTCGTTATTGACAACAATATTAAACAATTTTGGTCCAAAATGAGATCTTCGGTTTATCAAGTTTTTTATTTAATAAGTAATATAATTTTATAATCGAATTAAATCATTTTACATTCATATAAAGGTAATTTACAATCATATAAAGATGATTAAGAAGAGTGCGCTTTAAAATAGTTCACATTAAAAAGTTTGTAGTCATCCTAAGCTTTTTTAATCATTTTCTCTTTAGTTTTTTCCGGAGTCCAAAAACTTACCTGACGACCTACACGTTTACGTTCATACATTTACTGGAGATGTCAGTGATGTTTTACTCAGGGAAATAGAATTATTCAGAAGAAACTTGGATACTCTTGGATTTTGCTATAAGAAAACGAAATTCTATGTTGGTAAGAATTACTGTTTTTAACTGTTGGTAAGAATTGCTGTTCTAGTGTTTTGTAAATTTTAATCTTATGAACTTTTTATGAATTCATATTTTTGCACTGTAATTTCAATAGATTTTTAACTTTGAGAAAAAAAAAGAAATTAAAAGTTCAACATCAATAAGCCTCCTTTCGAAAACACATTTATAATATTTCCGTATCAAAAGTTTTTCTGGATAAAATATTATACCAATATGATTCCTATTGCTCATCAACATAATACTTCATGCCAAAACATTCTTAAAAAACAATATGAAAATAATGTTGATGTTTATGGAAAATTTTCAGACCTTTACGTCCCTTTTAGCAAGAAAGCGAAATAATTTAAAATATTCAGAAATAATACTGATTAATACACAAACTCAATTTAATAGAAAAATTAGCCTTAATTTTGAACAATATGGACATAAACTACGTAATTAAATTAATGTACCTACATTTTTTACAATAAAACTGATTCCCTTTTGAGGAATTTTGAATATTTTGAATAATTTACTGGAGAAAAAATAATAAACCATTAATAGGTGGAAATATTGTTTTTGTTCAACTTAAAAAAAAAAAAAAAAAGAATTGTGAGTGGAAAACTGTTTTATTAATTTTTCTCAGCCACAAGAAGAATAAAATAACCTTTATACAAGACTAAAAAAAACATTAAGCTAAACAAGTATCTGACTTTAACATCATTGCAATTGTTTCGTTTCAGTATCAATGAATTCATACCATTGCAATTTAAGCATAAACGCGCAAAAAATTATTTCCATGAATTTAACATTACCTTAGATTTTTTTTCTTTTCTTTTTTTAATTAAATACATAACTACTTTCTGTTATTGGTAGTAAAAATATTTTAAATTAATTACTTTTATTATGTTAATTATTCCGCTTGATTTAAATTTTGCAAATTTACTGAATTCATAGCTTTCGAGATTGAATGGAACTTAGAAAATTGGCCTCTATTGCCAAAACTTTTAATAAAAGCGATATATCAGCACATATTTTTATACTACCTTTAATATTATTATTACGTTATTGCATACAAGTGTCCTTGTCTCGCTTCAATGAAATTATTACACATCAGTATAACCAAATCGTGCTAATAACTAACGCATTTTTGCATCCCAACTTAATGACTCCTTCGAAATCCCCCAGTCGTCTCCAGTGTATTCAAATGCTTCGTAATGATATTGTTTGCAGAGTGTCCAATTATCTGCAAAGGTGACAACGGGAAAAATTGTAAATAGTTATGAATAGCTGTTTGACAGGATTCCAATACAAAAAAAAGTACGTACTTTCAAAATTTGCACGGATATTTTCGTATTCTTATGAAATTACATACCAGATTCAGAGATGACAGAATTATTTTTTGGTCACTTTGGTTGTTTTTTCATAGTGTGGTACTAATTTTAAATTCTTATGTAAAAAAATTAAGAGACACCAAGTGATTATAAATGTTCAATGATTGTTCAATGATATATATTGTTCAATGATTTTCAACACATCAATAGATTATTCCCTGCCAAGACATATTTTTAATAACAGCTACCTAATGAATGTTCCAGTAAATTTTATAATCATAAACATTTATAAATATATTGTGTGTTACTACTATGAGACACTGAATTCGAAATTTTGTGCTACCTTTTTTGCCCCTGAACAATAATTGGTGTTATTAATATTTAATCACTGAGCAGGAGAATAAGAATATATTTTATTTTACATTTTTAATCTATTATTTAAGAAATGGTAATACTTGTCTAAAATCAGTTTTGAAATTGGTATATTTCACTTACATATCCAAAAAATATTGATTACTATTATTTTTTACTTACATCCTTCAGTCAAATAAAATTGCAATTTAGATGTATATTCCGTTTTACTGAATGAAATATTTAAAGTATTTCTTCAGAACAAGAAATGAATGAACTATTAGTAATTTTAATCTATCCATGGGGTTTATAAAAAATACAAATCAATCTTATCAGTCCCATTGCTGTTAAATAAGGAACAAAATCTTTCTGTCTGTTACGTTCTTTTGATTTTTTTTTTTTTTTTTTTTTTTAAGTTTTATAAAAAAAAAAAAAAAAAAAAAAAAATAAAAAAAATAACAAAAAAAAA